>CM055898.1:50089896-50302179 GCA_029582155.1 Panopea generosa
ATAGGTGTTTCTAAGATAGAATGGAGAGAGTAAGAGAATCTGGCAAATGAAATACACACAAAGTTGTTTATAAGTTAGAAAGGAGTGGGTAAGAGAATATGGCATACTGAAATACAAACATAGGTGTTTCTAAGATAGAATGGAGAGAGTAAGAGAATCTGGCAAATGAAATACACACAAAGTTGTTTATAAGTTAGAAAGGAGTGGGTAAGAGAATATGGCATACTGAAATACAAACATAGGTGTTTCTAAGATAGAATGGAGAGAGAAGAGAATCTGGCAAAATGAAATACACACAAAGTTGTTTATAAGTTAGAAAGGAGTGTCTAAGAGAATATGGCATACTGAAATACAAACATAGGTGTTTCTAATATAAAATGGAGAGAGTAAGAGAATCTGGCAAATGAAATACACACAAAGTTGTTTATAAGTTAGAAAGGAGTGGGTAAGAGAATATGGCATACTGAAATACAAACATAGGTGTTTCTAAGATAGAATGGAGAGAGTAAGAGAATCTGGCAAAATGAAATACACACAAAGTTGTTTCTAAGGTAGAAAGGAGTGTCTAAGAGAATCTGGCATACTGAAATACAAACATAGTTGTTTCTAAAGTAGACAGCAGGTCTGATACACAGATATACACACAAATTTGTTTCTGTGACAGAATCAGTGGGGCATACTGAAGTACACATTGAAAGTTGTTTCTAAGGTAGACAGCTATTTTACAACATTATCTACCAACAAACCTTCCAGCGAGTTTGTTTCTTCCAATTCCTGACTTTCCATTCCTTCATCAATGTCAAGATCATCTATATCCATGTTGTTGTTGTTGTTGGACTGGTTATCAAACTCCAGATCTAGTTCATCATCAAAGTCATCCAATAATCTAGCACCACCTGTTCTGTTGAATCTACTGGACTGATTCAAGCTTGCATCCAACTGTGTACTGGATGTCTGTTTGACGATATTCTAAAAGACAAAATAATGTGATTTCTGAGTTTTGCAATTCTTTTTTATGAATTTACATACAAAATGTCAGAAATCTTTTTCTGTCATGACTTACAATTGAGTTCCAAGCCCTTTTCAACACATTACTGGTTATATATGGCATCAGGTTTTGTTGGTGGAGGACGACCTCAAATGCAATTTAGAGATGACACCTTAGACTACTTGGTCACATAGGTCTCATGTCCAACAAATTCATAAAACTATATGTATATATAAACAGAGTTTTTATAAATAGAAATAACTAAATAAAACCAATGAAATGTATACAAATATTATTTTAGTTCAATTTCACACATCACATCATCACTCATTTCAGTTTTGTGTGTGTTCAGCTTTTAGTTTATACTAATTTATTTTAGCTCAATTGCATATAGCTTATATGAACCGATCTCGAGAGTGGGTCAAACCAGTACTTAGTGTTGTTTATTGAGAGGCCATTGAGTCAAACTGGGGATAGAGCCCACAACCTCTAGCTTGAGTGGTCAATACTTTATCAACTGCACTCCATCTGGCTTTGTTCAGATTTTATTTACTCAAGCAATGTTTTCTTTTTCTTTTTGGTGAGCTATGATGAAGCTCAAGTAATTTCTCCCCTAATAATATTTCATAGGAAACAACAAACCTTTTCATTGGCTATATCCAGAATCAAATCTACTAATCGTGACGGTGTCACAACTCGGCAAATAGTCGACATTAAACAGTTTTGTTCTTCGTTTGTGTTCTCCCAAGAGTAGAAATGTTGAAGTCCGCGAATAGCTGACTGTATGCTACTACTTCCCTCCTTTTTCACAACATCAGCTAATGCAGTGGTAATTTTCTTCATGACTGAACTAAGCATGTCCAGGAGATTACATGATGTGATGGTTAATGGTGTCAAGATCTTGTACTGCAGGAGAAGATCCATAATGTTGACCATCATACAGGCGTATAACACCATATCTTCAATGTCAGATACCTGAAATACATAAAATATGTATCATGTAGCGCATTAATTTAATTTGTCATTGACACAGTTTGCCAACATTAACTTCTGACCTGAATATTGCTTTGCTAACCTTTTTAGTAAATATTTAACAACTTAAACACTTAAGCAATGTAAGGTTTCTATTTTGAAACTACAAATGTTAAGTGTATTATCTAATTTATCAGAGAACAGATAAGTGATATGTAAAGTTAGTTTAGTTTGTTTTAATATTTGGCATCATTTTTATGCCATTGAGGGCTAACAGATGATCAGTTAACCTAACCAATCTTTCCTAGGATCATGGAAGGTTAAACAGTACTCCAGCACACCCCATCTCACCACGTAACTGATAACTTTCCCACTTGGATTCAGAGAGGTGAGAGACAAATGATAATGAGATGTATGTTGTATATCAACTATCACGGGGACTGTAGCCAGGCCAGGATTCAAACTCACGACCCCTGGAATGACAGTCAGGCGCATTACTGAATGAGCTAAGCAGGTCCGGCTTTAAATTGCATAATTAAACGTTACTTAATAAGAAAATGTTAGTGAAACAGAAGCCAGGCACAACAATTTAGAAAAATCATTAACATGTACCTATATCTGATTCAAACGTATGACAACTCTTTTCATGACATTGAAGTAGTTCTGCAATGCTCACTTGATACTTCTCTTCCAAATACCCACTATAGATATACATATACATTGTTATATACCATTAACATTTTGAGCAGGTGTTTTTGAACATAATGTTCTTTATTTGACCATAAAATACCAAAGAACCAACCAACCTGTTCCTCTGTTCGCCTGTGAAAATATTGCACATCCCTTTTGATAACGTTTTCTACTTCCTTCAACAACACAGCCACATGTACAATATCTTCATTTGATTGTCTCCCGCTATTATCACAGAACAGTTCTTCTACCTTTAATGGCATTTCTAAACACATCTGTAAATACTGATCTTCTAAACCATTCAAATAACTTGGTTCCTGCTGACAAGGTTGTTGCCAAGAGAAGGCAGGATTTCTCAATGTCAAGGTCACTAGAGCATAAGCTGTCCACTCAGGATCTATCTTACAAACCAGCTTAGAGCCTTCACCTTCATCTTCCCTGCTTGGCAACAGCCAATCAATAAGCTGCTTTCTGAGCGGGTATCCAAAGTCTGAATTTGTTTCATGCACAGATGAAACTAAGTTTGGCACATATCCTTCCGGCAAATCACAAAGTAACAGATACTGACATAAAAATTGTACAGACTGTGACACAGGCACGGAGACTGAAGGAACAAAAAGGGACCAGATTTCTTTACCCGTGGTAACCAGTCCCTTTTCAACCATGGCAGACAACAATTTGAATCCTTCCACTTCAGCATGATGAAGACTGACAAACCTAAAATGGAACACCATGTGGTGTAATATTTCTCTTTAAACAAGTATGGTTACCATGGTCTTTCTTAAACAAAATTATCGTAAAGGACCACATTAACATGGATTACTTACCTCTGAAAGCAGACTTAGTAAAGGGACACTGACACTGTTCAAATTGTTAATTATTCCAACAAAGGTTTCCTGATTGTTCCAACATAAGGTTAATGTTTACTTAATGTATACATACACAGTACATGTAATGTATTCTTGTAACACATCCATCTAAACATTTTAACAAAATTTTTTTTTTAATTTTCTATTTCCTTTATGATTAAGGAATACTTTACCAAACCAAGAAACTTGCTCAATTCTTTTCTTATATCATTCTGCTATCATTACTTGAAATCATTGCAGAATATAAATATATCTTCGCAATGCTTCATTGTCCCTCTCAACAGATTAATTTGACAATATCAGTCGTAACAGACTTTATTTATTCAACTATTGTTTTCTGTTACTGAAAAAATAATTCATGAGTTATTTGCGATCAGGAGTCACGCCAGTCATAAATGACTCTTCCCATTCCCTACTAACAAAGGAAATATTTTTTATTAAAGGAAAACAACAGTAGAACAAACTATTATTTTAATACATTTCATATATTAAAACTGACATCAAAATTTTATCAAATTGCCACTTTCCAGCACTCAATTATATAAACCTAACCATTCTCTGCAAGCCATACTGGCTATATAATGATATCAGTCATATACATTATAGTGTTGATAAAGTTGGTATGCTCAAATGCATATCCAGAGGGTAGTTAAGTACTGGTGATATTAATAAACTCTGATAAGTTAAAAATATTTAATCAGTGAATTTTTTATTCAAGATATCTATTAAAGTAATTCATCATTAGACTTGTAATACTGTCTAACACTTTTAAGGGATTATATCAGGAAAAAAGGTTATAAATGTCTTTAAAAATTAAAAAATATTTTTAAAATGGATAAAAAGCATCTCAATACCATTAATAGATAAAATCTGAATGGTTTGGTATATCAAATCAACCAAAACATGACAAAATCTATATTCAAATTGGAGTGGTAAACTTGAAACAAAATCGCCATTCTAAAAAGCACTTAAATACTCTTTCTAAGATGAAATAATTTTTATAACGTGTAAGCCTGTTTCAACAGCAGATCACCCCGTCCATAAACTCCTGTATTTTATTAAAATTCACTATATTTCTACAGTGCCCATTCAGATTGTTCTATGTTGCTCTTAACTGAAATCCCTTCAAATTCACATGAACTTTGTTTCGCGAATTTGCTCCGATATTTTATTTATTCTCGAAATGTTGAATTTGCGTTGTTCGGAAAGTGAAACCGCCAGAAAGATTGAAACTCGCAAATAATAGTAAAAATGAAGTTCTCGCAAATAACAAGTGTTTTACAGTAAATCATAGTCTTTTTGCAATTCAGTGACAGGGGCAACAGAGAAATAAAGAACAACTATTATTTAATAATTTACGATGTTCATGTAGGACTCTAATAAACCCACAGCATGTTTTTTATATTAACCTTGTGTAATAGCATATCAAATTCATGCTTATGTGTATCTCTTGCTTCTTGTATATAAAATGTCAAACTACTTTCTGTCATTACTGAACATCAAAATAATGCCAATTTATCTTTGCAGACGACTGTATTTCGAGACAATGATGGAGTACGATGACTGATAGAAACTAATATACATGTGTGCATAATGTTGTTTATAACATATAGGAAACCTGTTCCATGTAGAGATGACTAGAAAAATGAAATGGTAAATGTACCATGTTTCTGAGTTGTTATAAATACAGCACATGTACACTCTCAAGTTCTTGCCAATTTTTACTGAATTAACTAAACTCTAGGGCTGTTCTGATATACCAGTATACCGGTTTATTGCGGTTCGTTTCTGAGCAATATGTATATTGTATCGGCAGGGTCTGTATCTGCCATAGGTTATGCATAATTCAATTGCCTTTAAAATAAAGCCGAAAACAGCATCAAATCTATTCAAATGATTGAATATTGAGAGATCAAGCAAATAGCCTTACTTCCGTATTCTATTTAAAAATCATGCCGTCATTCGCCAAAGGTGCCTATTTGTGATAAAAAATGTTATCAAGGACATTTCGCAAGTAAATAAGACAAAAATTTCGGGTAAAAGGCTGTTTCAATATGGTTTTTCTGCAATAATGGAACGTTTAAGGGTTTTTTTCAGCCCTGCATGTAGAGCTAGTATCTGTTCTAAAGGCCTAATTTCCACATACCAAATGTTCAATAGTTAAGTGTTTACAAATACTACATTTAAGTAAATAAAACCCTGTTTGACATTCAAACTTTAAATTTCAATTTGCATTTTAAAAAAATAAAGAAAATTAAAAAAAATAAAACAAACAATAAACTGTTTTGCGGTAACATAATCTATTTATAAACATCATCTAGAGCTAGTACTGATTCTACTCTCTAGAGCGCTGACTTCACATTTCAGTATGCGTATATGAATTCTAAATTGTGTTAATAAAATTCCAATTGGCATTCAAACTTAATTTTAATTTGCATATGAAAATAAAAGGAAATTGGAAACAAATTAAAACATAGAAAACAAACACTAAACTGTTCTGCGTTACCGACAAAATACAGAACTTTTTGTAACTTTTTACTTGTATGTTTCAAATCAATTAGCGCTACAAAGCAAAAGTAAGATTGTTTTCTAATGTTAAGCAGCGTATCATATCGTATTGCCTATCGGCCTACCTGTATCACAGTACGTATTGTATTGGAAGAGTCCAGGCAATACACAGCCCTACTAAACTCAACAAAAAATGTTATAATGCTCAACAAAGCCTAGCACAATAGATTCTTACCATATTCTTCAATAAATTCAATAACAAATGATCCTTATTTGTATCTAGGCGTCTCCTGTGAACTTCTAAATTCAAAGTGAACTTTTCACCATTAAATGTTATACATGTATGTTATATTCATAATGCAAACTGCAATGTGTTACCTCAAAGACACTGTCCAGATTTGATTCCACACTGGTTTTGTTTGCTGTACAAGTATATCTGTTGCATTGGAAACCAATTTCTGCCAGTTACACACAAAGGACTGCAGACATCTCAGTATGTAGGTCATCAGCTCTGTCCTAAAATTTTATATATAACTATACTTGTATTGTCACTCCAAATATATAATATATAAAATGAATAAGATTTGAAGCTCTGGGTAGAACATGATCATACTAGATGTTGTTGGTTCGATCCCCTGATGGCCTCTGAAAAACAACTCAGTTCCGGTTCTACTCAGGAAACAGACTCTTGAAAAAAAAGTTCATATAAGCTCTAAGTTTCCTTCACAATTGAGCTAAAATAGTATAAACTAGAATATGAAAATACTATTCAAATATAGCACTTATTAGTAAAAAGCTAAGAAATTTGACCAAAATTGCTATATTAAGGTAGTTTGATGCGTTCCTACTGGATTTTTTGACATCTGGCATAAATTATCAAAAATCTGTACACTTATACTATGAAGTATCAGCTTTCGTTTTGGCTCTTTTCTTTTTTTAATACAACGGTTGTCCCACAGAATCTCGTTAACAGTGACCCCTAGTGGTACATATTTTTTGCCTTTTTTTTCATTATAAATTTGGAAATTATTTTTTAAACATTTTTAAATTATTTTATTTCTGGTGATGTAAACTTTTAAACAGATAAAACATTAATTGTGTTACATTTACATCTAATCATTATGACTGGGTTGATTTAATGCAGGTTGAAAACAACAAATTTGTAACATTTACGATTGATTGCTCAAAAATGCTCTGGTACAAGTTCTTGAATTTTACATATGTTACACTTTATTCATTTTACTACAATAGGACTGAACAAAACAAGAGGGTGTTCACTTCAATTTTTTTTCACAAATTCGAATTCAATTTAAAAAGAAACATTTAAAAACACATGACATTTGCCTGCTTTTTTGAAAGCCCCCAAATTTTTCATTAGTATCATATGACATTCTTTTGAAATCGTCCGAAATCACAATTGAATGTCAGTGATTAATAATATGACTAAAGTTTACAATACATAAGCTGCTTACCGTTTACAGTCAGCCAGACTATGAGACAGACATGTGAGATATGCAAGTACTTCCTCCCGCGGTAGACTGGTGGTATACTTCTCAACAAGCTTCGTCACTAACTGTAACCTGAATTCATAGTCATGAATTCATTGCGGTATACATGTAATATGAAATATGTAAATATAGACTTAAATGTATTCATTTTATGTAGGGTTAGCTCCCCTTAACATTATGCATGTCTAAATCACAAGTTTTAGAGTTTGAATAAGACCGGGAGAAGTGACAGAATTTCAGGAGAACTGACTACATCTCTATCAGTATGCCCAACTTATTATGTTGTATTTTATCTTTTTTCTTTATTGACTATCATTTCTATTCTGTCGATTCAGTGGCAGTGTGGGAGCAGGAGTATATTTAAAACATTATTTTAAATATATTACTCTTCCTTTTCTAATTATTGCCGTCATAACATACAGTAATGGCAATGTCAAGCCTACAAAGCTATTCCGTCTATTCAAGAGAACTTGGCAATATGATAAATAAATGCAGTCTATGATAGCCTTCAAATATCTAGAAAATGCAACTAGTCAGCTATATTTCAAATATTAAAAAAAACACACATAATTGATCTTAATAGTTGTTTTCAATTCTATATTAAAATCATGAAATGAAAATTATACGCTGAAACTACACAACCAAAAAGCAATAAGTTTATTACTATAAAACCCACCCCACATTTTTCTTTACTGTAAACTCAATTAAAATATCAACATTCAGGTTTTCATAGAGGAAAATTCATATACAGTCGAAACTCGTAATTTCGAATTCCGTGGGACCGTAAAAATAATTCGAAATATCCGAAGTTCGATTTATCAGGAGTGTATATTTGTTTAACTTTTTACCGTTACCCCACCCACTTCATAAATCGTTGAAAATATACACGTTGTACATATGTTATCCGTGTGTAGGCGAATTATCTATTTGCACATTGCGTGAACATTGTATATTTTTGAGTGTGATTTAATAGATAAACAAAATATACTTTTAATTTTATACTTTTAATTTACATGAATATCAAATAAATAGAATAGGCAACTGAAATATAAACACAGGTTATATACAATCAATGGTTACTACAATTTTACAAATAAAAAATAAGACGAAAAATAGCACATGTCAAAAAGTCTTGTAACACTTCGGCGTTGTTTGTTTAATAAGCGTGTGTATCGCTCGTGTTTGTACCATAACAATTTGATGACAAAGTTAACTTGCCGACCAGTACAGACACATGAAGCGATAAATTACAGGTATGGGATCAACAATTATCACCTTCGACGGTTTCCCTTTCATCTTCACGTGGTGATAAAAATTCGAAATAACAAGTGAGAAATCAATAGATTTTAGGATGGAGAGACCGAAAAACAGATTCGAAATAGTGAATAATTCGAATTACTGGAATTTGATATATCAGGAGTTAATTAATATAGCAATAGAAGGGGAAAAAACAGGACCCAACTTTAAATTTGAGATAACCGGTAATTCGAAATATCAGAGTTCGAGTTGGTGAGTACCAACTGTACATACAGTTCCAAATATTGTAAATCTACTAAATGTTTATAAAATTACCAGAACGTAACGCTGACATTTAATGTAACACGATCGATCGCAAATTATCTGCAAAAACATAATCAGATTTTAGAAATCGTTACAATTTTGGTAAAGGGAGATAATTTTATACTCTTCATAATGGAGAATTTTAGATACACCCGCGAATATACATCATCATCTATTTTTTTTATCTTTGCTTGGGTAGGTGGTAAGAAACGTGTACCTTGGTCGTAGATATCCGACCAATCAGAGCGGTTATTAAAAATAGATTAATTTATATTCAAAGCTATCCACCGATCACATTAGAGGAATAAAAATAGATACATGTAAATGAATATGCATGAGAGGTTTTCAAAAGTCGCATTATCGGGCATGTGGTTGATAAACACTGCGGGGGTCAATTGTTTATACTGATTAGTTACGGTCTATAAACAACAGTTTGACCTGTGTCGATACGAATAAAGATATTTGCAGACCTGTGTATAGTGAAAACTAGCTTGTCTGATTTTTAAAGACAAGCCCGACGGTCCAGTAATTTTGAAAAAGGCACATGCCCGGATCCAGATTTGACAAGCCCTGGCCCTGGGGCTATCCTATTCTTGGAGCACTGATAATGCAAAAAGATTAATTAATATAATTAAACAAATTCAAGCTCCTTATAATAATAATAAAAATAACACCTTCCATACATGAAAGAATATATTTTCTATTTCCCAATGATTTTCTTTCTTAAGCCACACAATGTGGTGAAGCTGTAAAGAAAGTTATTGAGTGAAATGTTTATATTAATAACAACAGTGACCTTCACCTTTCAATGAATACTATGTGAAAACATATTTTATTCTTTACATGAGCCTAATGTAGTTGTAGAGTAAGGAATGAGTTAAATTACCAAAAGCCCTATTATAACTATCTTGTTGACCTAACCACTAAAACTCAACATCTGGTAGGTCATGTGAGATAGCCTTTGACAAGGTCAAGGTCATCAGTATTAACGCCCAAATAAGTTCTATTCTTAACACAAATGATCAACTAGTTTTACATCAAATAAGATTATGAACAAATATGGTGTGGAGTACATAATTACTACAAGTACCCCTCTCTTGTAGAAGACAAAGACAAGCAAGAATATTTTTTACTGACAAAGCAAAAAAGTATCTGAAGTTCATCCTACCATGGTATCACTTTGACAGTTTGTCCGCCAGATGATATAAAATTTCTAATGGCTTCCCAGCCAGATTCCAGTCTCCTCTTTTTAGCCCCAGGTCCAGTTTGTGTGTCACCATCAATACCGTAGGACAGCTGCGTAACCTCAATGGTGTGAGTCGTCTCGGAAAACAACTGAAGTAAGATAATAAATCCTTATGTAAGTGAAATGTCTTTTGCTATTCAATAAATAGAATTTCAGCGCACATCTGTTCTGACAATTAAAGTTTATTCATTCTTAACTTTTCTATGTTCAATAATGAAGGAAGAAACATTTTCTTGAACTCTTATAATCTATCTTTAAATGGTTGATTTAAAATGACTTTACACCCTGTAACACATCTGAGTTCTGTAAATGATAAATGATATCAATTGCACAAAAATGTCTCAAATGTCTCAAATGATAAACAGCTTGGTTAATAAAAGTAATTAAAAAGTACCATCTTAAAACTACAATGTACATTAATATGCATGATGCAGCGCTCTGCACAACAAACCATGTCAGATATGACTTTACTGGTCAGCTGTTCCCTTTACACAGTAAGGAACACTAGTGAAAGTTAGTAGTTGACATTGCCGGCAGAATCTCGGGTGTCTTCTCCCAAATACTAAAACCACCTCAACACTTTCTTCCACGTCATTGTGAGAGACTTATTAAGCCATATCCTCATTTCAAAACCGATTTTAAAACTATTTATTCAATTTCATCCTCTGTTTTGATCCATTTCCATTGTTGTAAAGCAAATTTTATACAAAATTAAAAAAATTCTTAGAGGGTCCTCTTCGGCATGAATTATCTAAGGCACTTTCATCTTATGACCACTTACCTCTCGCCACCGAGAATCGAATCCAGCTCGGTCCAAACACTTTGTGAGATACTCTGCCAATTACTTTCTCATTCAATAAAACTGGTTATGCCATACATAACATGTTCTGTGTTGAAAATGACATTAAACCTTGTTTAAAAGAATTAATATAATCGTATACCTACCTGCTGGCATACATCCACAGCTAGGTCCACAAATGTCTCCTTTAGCGTACAATCTTTGCTTCTAAAGAATAAAACTGAGTATCATCGATATAAAGAGTCATGAATTAAGAAATGCAAATCTTTTTGTATCTGAAATGCATGCACACATCAAAATGGTGTATAAAGACAATACTAGCACAGGATTCTTCTCCTGTATTTTATCAAAAGAATCTGGATTTGTAACTTGGGTTTTCATGGATAAAAAGGGGGGAAAAAATATGTTTTGATTGTATTTCCATACATTGATGCCTCATAGGAGGAGTGATGTGACAGGCGCTGAAGTCTCAAAGGCTGAAGTCACAGAAGCTGTAGGTTTGAATCCCGAAATTGACAAAAACAACAACATTTAAAATGTACTGTACAGAAGAGTTTTTTTCAGCAATCAAAAAGCTGGAGTAAAAAGTTAAAATTGATAGATAACTCTGTCTCATGCTTAGTTTAAACATTGAACAGCACGTGAAGTTAAAGAGAGACATGATTCATGTATGATTGTAAATGGTGAACCTGACTTACATTGCTATACTGTCAAGGACACTTTAAAGTATATATTTTATTCAAACTATAATCAAATTTATAGAGTCATTGTTCATATATTCTTATTTTTATAGATGATTACAAAATACATCTTTTGGTAAGTCATAGTCAAATCCTTTTCACCAATGACTTCTATTTCATCAACACATTTAATTATATGCTTAAATACTTAAAAACATACACTTTAGACTGGTTCCAACACAACTGCATATGGTTTGACATTGAATAAAGAATTCATAAAAAAAACAGTCAAGTTGTTAAGTATTTACAGTATTATGACATAAGTAAAACTTCAGAAAATGTTGGTCAAACTTTGTTCAAACAGAAGCAAGGCTTCAACTAAGTTATCTCTGGACTTCTTCAATATTTTGACCACATTAAACTTTATCCATGCCACTGATAGTGACTTGTATAGTGAGTGTAGTTTTTTTTATAAAGATGTCTAATACACTGTGCCTCTGTTGTAGTTGAGTATTTGTTGTAACTAAGCCTTGTTTAGTATTGTTGTAATCAAGCACTGTTTAGTAGTGTTGTAACCAAGAAATGTTAAGTATTTGTTGTAACTAAGCACTGTTTGGTATTTGTTGTAACCAAGCACTATCTAATATTTGTTGTAACCAAGCACTGTTTAGTATTTGTTGTAACCAAGAAATGTTTAGTATTTGTTGTAACTAAGCACTGTTTAATATTTGTTGTAACCAACCACTGTTTGGTATTTGTTGTAACCAAGCATTGTTTAGTATTGTTGTAACCAAGCACTGTTTAGTATTTGTTGTAACAAAGAAATGTTAAGTATTTGTTGTAACTAAGCACTGTTTGGTATTTGTTGTAACCAAGCACTATCTAATATTTGTTGTAACCAAGCACTGTTTAGTATTTGTTGTAACCAAGAAATGTTTAGTATTTGTTGTAACTAAGCACTGTTTAATATTTGTTGTAACCAAGCACTGTTTAGTATTAATTTTGTTGTAACTTAGCACTGTTTAATATTTGTTGTAACCAAGCACTGTTTAGTATTGTTGTAACCAAGCACTGTTTAGTATTTGTTGTAACTAAGTATTGTTTATATTTGTTGTAACCGAGCACTGTTTAGTATTGTTGTAACTAAGCAATGTTTATATGTACCTTGTCTTAGCTCCCATCTGCTGTATCTCAGTGTACATTATCTCATACAGTTTTCTCAGATGACTCTAAAATGAAACACGGATCAGTTAGTAACAGGACCTAAATGTTTTACTTTAAATGTCAGACTCAAACCAGCAATCTTGAAATACTTAATTTATAATCAATTCTTTGGTAAATGCAATACAAGAAGATGTAGTCATCATTATCTCATGCCATAGGGTTTTTAATAGGGTGTTTTTGTACTGTTACTCCATATTTTCAAGGCACTGTATGTGTTTAATTGAGATGAAATAGGTTGGCTGCTGATCAGGTTAAAGATGTTACAGATTAATACATTGACTTTATATAGGCAATTAATACGGGAGGATTTTAAAATGGCCGTTTCACACAGGTGACCACAAGGACATGTGCGACTACTTTTATATAACCTAAATATATTTTTGGATACAAAACAAAACATTACGCTTATTTTTATTAGCTATGTACATGTATTGCTACAAACACTTTATAAGGCTAGCATATTTTCTTACAATGATGAAAGGTAAACAAAAGCATCGCAAGCAGGAGCAGATGCTCGTCTTTTTTTCCAAATCTATTGAGTAGGCTAAAGTCAGTGATGTAAACTTTTTTCAGTTGATGGTGATCAGTTCAGAGAATCCAAAGTATTACTGAAAAATAAAGTAGATTAAAAAAAAATAAAAAATAAAACCGGAGCTAAACAAAAAAAAATTGAACCTAAGATTTTAGAACCTTAAATTTAGGTAGTTTATAAGTTAGCTGTATACATTGTTTATATAACATAATATGTTTATGCAGTTTGGTCACTATAAGATAGATGGTTTGTTTAGAAACAGAGAAAAAGCTGAGCTACACATAAAACTTTAACCGCCAGACAACAACAACAACACCAGGGTCATGACAATAGCTCTTCATTTTTTCCCAAAATGAGCTAAAAAGTCACCAAAGAAGAATATTCTCACCATCCACTTATCCCAGTCTACAGCATATGCCCCCGTGGATCCTTGCTTATCTCCCCTGGGATGATGACACCACACCTGAGTCTGCAGGAACTCTATCAAACAATCCTGAAAGTGAAAAGCAAAAATGGTCTTTATACTTTCTTTACTTTACACTAAGTTTCGGAAGTTTCAATACATGTATGTATGCTTCTATCAATTAGACTAATCAATAAAAAAAGAAAAAGAATGGATTTCTTTTATTATTACCCTAATTATGCTTCACCTAAATATATACCAAAAGAAATACAAATTTATTTGACATTGTTTGTGAAACGCCTCTTAAAGCTTACATAAGTCTAAATGGAACACCTCTTAAAGCTTACATAAGTCTATCTCAATTTAAAACCTGTATTTAGCATATGTACATAAAATGGGCCCACGTTCCTCTAATCCTTGGTCCAATCAGTACTGGCATATGTAGATATAATGTCATGCTCAGGAACACAACACATGGCCTTGGCGAGTGAGTGGGCCCACGTCCCTCTAATCCTTGGTCCAATCAGTACTGACATATGTAGATATAATGTCATGGTCAGGAACACAACACATGGCTGTGATGAGTGAATGGGCCCACGTCCCTCTAATCCTTGGTCCAATCAGTGCTGGCATATGTAGATATAATGTCATGCTCAGGAACACAACACATGGTCGTGGCAAGTGAATGGGCCCACGTCCCTCTAATCCTTGGTCCAATCAGTACTGGCATATGTAGATATAATGTCATGCTCAGGAACACAACTCATGGCCGTGGCAAGTGAATGGGCCCACGTCCCTCTAATCCTTGGTTCAATCAGTACTGGCATATGTAGATATGTCATGCTCAGGAACACAACACATGGTCGTGGCAAGTGAATGGGCCCATGTCCCTCTAATCCTTGGTCCAATCAGTACTGGCATATGTAGATATAATGTCATGCTCAGGAACACAACACATGGCAGTGGCTAGTGAATGGGCCCATGTCCCTCTAATCCTTGGTCCAATCAGTACTGGCATCCACCACTAGACCAATTATTCCATTTAATAAGAACGACTTCAACCTGAGGGCAAATATGACCAAAATGTTTTGAATTTTAAGTAATACTTACTTTTAATACATAAATATAAAACGTGACATTTACCTTTAATGGTTCTGATGCAACATTATGCCACAAATAGAGCATTCCTGGAAATATGTCCTCCCCTAGTTTACAGATCTGGATGCGTGATGTTGGGGCTATGCACTTGATAAATATATTCAGAGCTAACAACATGTGCTCCACTAATGTTGATGATTTCTGCTGCCTGAAGTACAATGACAAGGATTGTTTAGACAATAAATCTAACCATGTCAGCAGAATAAGTTACAACAGTGTCCAATAGTTCCTGCGAAAACAGTTATCCCAAGGGACGGAATTTTCTATCCGAACCGAAAAAGCCATAAATGATTATTTTTCTTGCATACCAAAACACATTGAATACTTATTTTAACTTAATTTATCATAATAGATTTTACGATTGTTTTTAGACATTATTTATATAATTAGTGTCATATATTTTAAATGTAACGTCATCTTGATGGTTCCAACGTCACAGCGCGAGAATTTTATCTCAGCCCTATGGTGAGATAGAAAAATGCAGATATTCTTATCCGGTATGCCAGAAAACATTGCCAGTGAGGTATGTGACCATCAGATGACAGCATCTATACCATTCGGTACATGTAGTTCTTATATACATATTATATATAAAGACCTTCCAATTTGTGGAAATAGCATGGCTCTCTTTTAGAAATGAACTTCCGGTTTACATTTTATTCAATAGCTCATTTTTTATATATTTATTATTATGTTCAGACACAAATTCTCTTCCTATGTGCATATTCAATATGTCTTTAATTGAGATTTGCTCATTTATAATAACCACTAGACAGTTGCCTCCATCAGGAGTTTAATAACAAACATGTCAATACCGATATGACCACATCACAGTAATCATCACCACTGTCAAAAGAGGTGAGGTAAGTATTTTTAATCAGACTGGCAATGTATTTATTTTTCACACTACGACTTAACAAGTGATAATTATTGTTAGATGGACCACAAGGGTCAGGGACACTAATTTTAGATAACAAACAATTAGAAAAAAAAAAAGAAATTTTAGTAAAAAGTAGAATCTAACATTAAAAAGAGACTGACTAAAACCGGAACTGGTGGAAGTTATTTAGCACAACTGGAGGATTTGACTTAAGTTACTTTCAGATAATGAGAGACTACTGTACTCATACATAAGTACATTAATCAAAAGTGTTTGTAATAAAATCAAACACTGTTTTCAATGTTTCTTAACTTACCTGACTCTATTGAAAAATTCTGAGAAGAATGCTAGAATCTTCTTTGGTCTGACATCACACTGTGATGTGATACCGCTGATCAGAGAATGGATTATACGTGCCAAAACCAGCTTGTCTATCTTCACCTCCACCTCATTGAACAATTTGCAGAACATGAACAGTAATTCTGTATAATAAAAGTTTGATTACGTGTATACATAGTATTTTCCTAACAAATGATGCCATTTTTCGAAAAAGAAGAAAATAAAATTTAAATTTCCACATATTTTTACATGTCTGATAAATTACAGCAGACTGTCATGAACTATGAATATTTGTACACGCCACATATTTTTACATGTTTGATATATTACAGCGGGCTGTCATGAACTGTGAATATTTGTACATGTCACATATTATTTACATGTTTGATAAATTACAGTGGGCTGTCACGAACTGTGAATATTTGTACATGTCACATATTTTTTACATGTTTGACAAATTAAAGTGAGCTGTCATGAACTGTGAAGATTTGTACATGTCACATATTTTTTACACGTTTGATAAATTAAAGTGAGCTGTCATGAACTGTGAAGATTTGTGCATGTACATATCACATATTTTTACACGTTTGATAAATTACAGCAGACTGCCGTCTGTGCATTTTTGTACATACCATGCCATTTCTGGGAGTTTAACTCAACAACATATCTGCGGCAAGTGAGAACATTCTTCAGTAGAATACTACAGTAGTCTTGCCCATAAGAATTACAAGTGTATGCATCCTTCAGAGTTTCTTCAATGTGGCTAAACAGGGCTGGCCCCTTCAACTTTGGACCACCTACAATATATATAAAGACAATAAACAGTTTTTCAATGTAACAAAATCAATGAACCCCCCCCTATTAGTCAAAACATTTTGCAAACTGGCAATCAATGTGTTACTTAAAACAGTTTTCAAATCAATGGCATTTACATATAGTACATGTAAATTAATATCACTCAGGTGTTTCAATCTTTTTAAAGGGAGTATATCAGGAAAAATAGCTATGAATGTCTTAACATTTTTTTTTTTTATATTGTTAAAATACATCTCATTATTATTAATAAACACAATCCGAAACTACTAACATGTGACAAAATCGCTATTTAAATGAGAGTGGTTAACTTGAAACAAAATCCCCATTCTAAAAATAGACAACACTGAAATACTGCTAGACAACCATCGCATTGTCATTCGGACATTTTCTAAGATGACACCCTTTTTATTATGTGTTAAGTTGTATGACAAATGAAATCAAAATGAAATCATGCGACTCATTTAAAATGTCACAAAATATGTTGCAATTTTAAGTGGGTAATTTATTTTAGTCTATACTAAGCGAGTAGCCCAAGTTAGGAAATCTCTTTTCATTATATTATTTGACATGTTAAAATAGATATCCTTTTGCCAATATGGAGTCAGTGAGTATATACAGAGATGATATATTAGGGGAAATGTTTATAGCCAATTTTAACGTTTTTAAAAATCCTGATAAATTCCATTTAAATCAATACCCATTATGCAAATGACCAAATAAATCAAATTTTGCCCATATTGAATTGTCACTCACCCTTATATAAATATGATAATATTGGGAAATGGTGTTAATAAAAACATTACCTCTGGAAAAAAAAACTTGATTGGTGGACTGGTTTATGATTATGCAGCATAGTTGAACAGCAAAGTTTCCTCTTTCTCATGACTGAGCAATGTACATGTTTGTCATGATTTATAAAATATCAAGTAATGCAGCTACTGCTTTGAGAATTTGCAATTAAAAAACTTTGATTTTACAATATTTTTTTCACATTTTGGTATACCGGTAATCATGCAGCAGAAAAATATTCGCCCTATTGGACTTAATTTTATATAATCTCACTCGCCCAAATGCAACCTCAATTTGCCAATGCAAGAGGGCAAGTGAAATTTTCCACCTCGATTAACAGTATTTCCTTTAATCTGAAACAAACAATTGCATGTGAAAATAGGTTGTAGCAAAATGCTCTACTGCCGGCAGTCAAATGCATCATGTACGCAGTCAAGTCAAATGGTACTTGTTATACATGACGTAACTTTGCGATCAAGTATGGAACATCGACATACCTTTATCTGCCATCCTGATGACACATTTGAAAAGAGCACTGGCTTCCTGCTTCCGGGTCTCTCTATTAGTAAGTGTGGCACGAGATACATTATCACTTGCATGTCTAAGTTCTTCTGTCTCCATGTTGACATGATAGCACACTGCCTATCAATAAAGTCATTTAACTTTAGGTTTTTGTGGGTTTTTTTTCTGATCTTACAAAAAGGTGTTAGATTAAGTAGTAAAATTAGTCCTGGTAACTATATAAATAAATTTGATGAAATGGTTTTAAAAATAAATAGTTCAAATGTTTTCCTTTAACATACATGCTCAATCCATATCAAGTCAATTCAGATTGTACATGTCATGGGGCCTATGATTTCTTGCTGCAGGTGAATAGAACAAAGGAGGTGGGGCATAGCATATACTGCACTAAGACATCACTGATGTTAAAAATTACATTAATAACAAGAGGCCCAAGAGGGCCTGAGGACGCTCTACTGACTCATAGTGGCCATAGCACTTTTTGAAATTCTACTATGCAATAGAAACATCGGTGCGGGGTCATTTTTAACCCTAGGGACACCATTTGAACAAATCTAACAAAACTATAGTTGGTCATCATTACTACTTAAACATTTTGAAAATCTGTTGGACCGTTCATGAGAAGAAGATTTTTTAAGTTTTGGACTATTTTTAGTAACAGTAGCCATCTTGAATTTTAGATAGAAAAAATAAATCTTTTGTATAGTCTCCTATGCAATAGAAACATCCATGTGAAGTTTCAGTTTAATTGGCCTAGTGGTTTCAGAATAAATGAAAAAAAGGAGAATTTTCTGTTTTCCCACAGTATCCCTATGTAAAATTCAAAGTCCCCTTACAGGGCCCCTATATATTTTAGCCCCTAAATTCTTATCTGCAATCAAACCCCTACACTTAGGGATAATTTATATCAAATATGTACAAATCTGACATACCGGTTGTTAAGAAAACGATTTTACTAATTCCCCAATTTGTACCGTTTTGGGGCCCCTCCTGACCCCGTAAGACATAGGAACCCAGTCATTTTTACAAATCTTAACCTCCTTCACCTAACAATGCTTTAGTGAAGATATAGGCAAAATCATTTCCATTTAAAAAAATAATAAAAAATTTATTGACATGTGTCCCCTAATTGAACTCTCGGGGCAGGGTCATTTTTAACCCTAGGGACACCATTTGAACAAATCTAACAGGACTATAGTTGGTCATCATTACTACATAGACATTTTGAAAAACTGTTGGGCTGTTCATGAGAAGAAGATTTTTTAAGTTTTGGACTATTTTTAGTAATGGTGGCATCTTGAATTTCAGATCAAAAAAAAAAAGTCTTCAGTATAGTCTCCTATGCAATAGAAATACCCATGTGAAGTTTCAGTTTAATTGGCCTAGTGGTTTCAGAACAGATGAAAAAAAGGAGAATTTTCTGTTTTCCCACAGTATCCCTATGTAAAATTCAAAGTCCCCTTACAGGGCCCCTATAAATTTTAGCCCTTAAATTCTTATCTGCAATCAAACCCCTACACATAGACATAATTTATACAAAATATGAACAAATCTGACATACCGGTTCTTAAGAAAACGAATTTAGTAATTCCAAATTTTTACCCTTTTGGGGCCCCTCCTGACCCCTTAAGACAGTGGAACCCAGTCATTTTTTACAAATCTGAACCTCCTTCACCAAACAATGCTTCTGTGAAGATATAGGCAAAATCATTTCCATTTTAAAAAATAAAAAATATTATAATGACGTGTGTCCCCTAATTGAACCCTCGGTGCGGGGTCATATTTAACCCTAGGGACACCATTTGAACAAATCTAACAAAACTATAGTTGGTCATCATTACTACATAAACATTTTGAAAATCTGTTGGGTCGTTCATGAGAAAAAGATTTTTTAAGTTTTGGACTATTTTTAGTAATGGCGGCCATCTTGAATTTCAGATCGAAAAAAAAAGAATCTTCTGTATAGTCTCCTATGCAATAGAAACACCCATGTGAAGTTTCAGTTTAATTGGTATAGTGGTTTCAGAGAAAGTGCTGCTAGCAGACGACAGACGACAGACAACGCGTCATCACATAAGCACTTCTGGCCTTTGGCCAGTAGAGCTAAAAAATAGCAGTGTTACTGCACCGTCTTTAAAAAAAAGAAAAGCTGGCCGTCACCAGTTATTGTGCATTTCTATAAACAGATACATTCCTGCTATGGAAAAAACTTTTTTATGTGTTTTATGGTACCCTTGTAATTCTAGATCTTAATTTATATAGAAAATTTTCGTTTCTTGGGAAATGATTACTGTGAGAATATACAGAATTTGGAGATAAATGTGAAGAGGTACCTTCTATGGAAATTTTACCATTTCCATCAAAAGTATAATATTTTGGTGTCTAAAAGACATAAGTTATTAACCAGTTATCCGTCACTTATAATTGGTACACTTTTCAGATGCTGCCCCGAGATTGCCTACTTCACACACTGAGGCTGCACTCAAAACTTTTATGTGAAATAGTTCGTGGAAGACTTGTGGTTCTTCATGTTCAACAGTCAGAGGGGTTTCTATACCAACAAAACTAGTTGACAAATTAACCTTGCCAAATATATCGAGAATACTAGTTTATTACCTTTCCCTGTTTATAAGGTCAGACTAAGAAAATGCAACACGGCAAGATTGCCAAGCTACCGTTGCTTTTTCTTGCCAATCCTATCAAACTTTGTAGGGAAAGGCGCTATTCCAGAACGCAATTATCAAAAATACATATTTTATAGAAATACATTATATTTTTAGTTTCAATCGTAATATTTTGGACACTAATTTCAAGGTATTCTGAATGAAAGTTTATTTCACTACCTGCCGAATGAACTTAAAAAATTAGTTTGGTCACTCCCTTATACAGGTAAAAAGGTCACGTATGTCAAATAATGTCTGGTGAAATACTAAAACCTTTAATGTGCTGAAAATTGTGTTAAAACCTATTCAATAATTCAATACTAATGCTTAGCGCGAAACAAGCTAATATTTTGAAATTGGAAACATCTGCCATATGGAGGACTTATATAGAAGGATAGGAAACTTGCATCTCCTGACTTAATGTTGATAGAATAGCACATGAAGGATCAATTATTTGGTAAATAATCATTCATAATTCACAGGCAACTGGTTTGTTGTACATAAAATATAAGTTGTATGTAATCTTAGATGATTTAGAATTGTATGATCACAAAAAATGATCTTGAAGTGATGATATTGAGGTTTGAAGCGAAATTTCTCATAATTTGTTATTTTAACTGCAGTATACATATTTTGAAATCAAGAGTACTTCAACACAAATTGCTGGGTATGGCATGGTTTTGTTGAGAATTTCATTCTGTAAGAATTTTGATTTTTGTTCTTGAGAAGAATGGAAGATTATTGAAAACAAGATATTGCGAGATTTTGTGTGACAAGCGAGCATTCACAAAATATCAACCAGTCTCCTTTCCTTCTCTATATAATTCCTTGGACATATTCATACCTTGAATACATTTTCCCATGAAAACACTCCTTTACCCACATTTTTGTTAGTCTGTTTGAGCTCATAGTTCTTATCAAGAGCTTTCTTTATGCTAGAATGATTCAGACAATTCTTTAAATTCTGGGCAGCTTTCTGAAATATAAATAAACTGACAAGATTACATACCAGACATCAAGAGGTTGACAAAAATATTTGATCACTATTTTACTTAGAAAAATTAACATGGAGATAAATTTCACATGCATTCAAACCACAGCATGGTCTCACGTCAGGATCATACTTGGTTAGATAAAACAAGCAATTTCATACAATATTTAAGCAACTGTGAGTGCAGAAGGATAATTTATCATTTTGGGCTTTGCTCTGGTGAGTTAATTATTGACATTGAAATTTGTCATACAACATAAAATAATAGTTCTTCAATTTCCTTCATACTGTGAAATCATTTATACTAATAAAATTCTGTTCTTGGTATAAAAGCCATAAATGATTCTTTTTCATGCAAATCAAACAGAAGTTTACTGTATTTATATTAAACATAATATTTCCATTCTATTCAACATATCTGTATAATACTTTTTGAGCTAGCATTCATGAATGGTGGGGGCAAAAAAGGCTGTATAAATTAATGCAAGTTTCTGTATGTAGTTTATATCAATTGTGAAACAAGTTCTTACACTCAAAAGTCTTCCTGGGTAGAACCAGTGTGTGATCCTGAGTCGAGGTGCTCCATGAGGAAACCTACCTTTCTATCCTGCTTTTTTTCTGAAGTGAGTTCCCTACAAATATTGATGAGGTCGGTGATCTGTCTATCCATCTTACAGCATCATGATCATCTTGTCATGTGTCAAAGTATGCCTGTATATACACAAAACAGTGAGTTATATTAATATGTCACAATCACAATTACATGTACGTGGAGACAAATTATTTAATTGGGACAATGCACAAAACACTTATACCAGTAAATGAGAAAAGTTAGAAAATAAGATATGACATATTCATATTCATATATTGACAACATGCAAAAAATCTATGTATATGGGCATAACCGGATAATTCACCAACATCTGGCCGTAACTATTCAAAGACTTCTTGACATTCCTCTGTGTGCAGGGTCAGGGCTCCAGTCTACAGATGTATATTCAAATTAAGGCAGAGAAACACTGTTGTTTGACTTGTGGATAATGTATATGTTTCGACAGATGAATGCTAGCTTACTATTGGCTTTCCTAAAGATGTTGTAAACATGGTTGTTCCATAAAATAGTTAAGCTGATATTAACATCCAGATATTTGGCTTCTTTGACCATCGGTAGTTTGATGTGTATCTTGTATGAAGATTGAAGAGGTGTACGCTAGTGATTTGTATTACCTAGCATTTCTCAGGACTGAATGACATCTGCCCTAAATTTGATCATGTCTGCAGATTAGTGAGGTCGCCTTGAAGAGCCTTACTGTCTCTGCTGGACTGTATGTGTATAGGAGACAATCATCTGCTGCAAACAATCAGGAAGCGGAGGATACACAAGTAGGCACATCAATGGTGTATACTTATGAACAACAACAACCCTAGGAGGGTACCTTAGGGTACACTAAAGGTAACTGTGATGATGATGACTTGGATCCTTCCAGTACAACAGATTGCCGCCAGTCTTGTAGGACATCCAGGAGTGGAGTGTGCTGCAAACCCCATAGTGCTTCAGCTTGACCAATAGTCTCTGGTGTGTAGCCTTGTTGAATTCTTGTTTAAATCAAGCATTTATGCTGTTCTATGAGAAGGTCTTGTATGGTTAGTAGCAGCTGAGACTCGCATGACAATGATGTCAGATGGAATGTTGTGACAGACTAGATTTGAGAAGCTTCATTATATATAATATATCAATTATTTTGCAGCATGTTAGCAGCTAGAGAAACTATTCTATAATTGGACAGTCTTCAGAAACATGCCTGAAATATGATCTGGCCATGTAATCTTGTTCCCTTACACCATATTAGGATAAACTTGGATATCAGGTATACTGAGTGATGGGTAAATGTGCCTGGCTTTATTAGTTATACATCATTCAAACTCTCACTCTGTTTGTCAGAGGAGCTACACCAAAAGCTGTTTGGATTTGATGATCCTTTTGGTGTTGCTTCTCTGATCATCATTTCCCCTGTGACTAGACCGAGTCAATATTTTACTCCCTCCCCCCTCTCTATGTGAGAATTGAGATTCGGCGAACAACGTGTACAATATCCGGACGCTACGAATAGTCTTACAAGCATGGAGTCCACGAAATTGTCAATGGGACGAATCAATGAAAATAAGGCATTCCAAAACAAAACGAAAGTACAGAATTCAGCCACCAAATTGTTACTACTTTAAAAACATGCTATACATAGATGCAGAAAATGTTAAAAACAGACACTCACACTGAAATAACTTTAAAATCTGATCACAACTAAAGTGTGATTATTAAATGTTTGTAATCAGTTCTAACAGTTCACTCTTAAAATGAAAACAAACTCACGTTTTGAAATAATATGGCGGAATACGTGCATTCTCGCGGAACGGTCTGGTAAACATAATGAATAAAACATAATACCTGGTGAACAAATCTAAATTACATATATTTAATATAAATCAAATATATTTATTTTAAATCAAACAATTTAAAAAGAGTTATGGTTTTGTGTTGTATTTTATATATATAATACATTGAAAAGCAGTATTATTTTAGGTTTTTCTTTTTTTAATTTTGGTTTTTAATTTCCCAACATTAGCAACGCATGCGCAGTGCATCTAGCAACTTCCACACGGCGAACACAAACATTGGGTTTCTTGTCAGACGACATTAAAAACAAAAAATAACTAAAAATGACAGCATACAGGGTAAGTTTAGAACTGGAGACTTTAGTGACAACTTCAAACTTGTAACCTATTATTTATAAAGCGTGTTCAGAAATAAATTAGTACTTCTAAATATGTGTGTTTCTCTATTTTTTTTATAGAAAGTTCGTAAAATTTCGGATAGATAATTATTCGGATAACTGAATTCCACTGAAAGTATACTATGCACTCACAATTCAAAGAATGGTGAAAGAGTATTAAATGTTATCCCAGTTCTTCTTTCTGTATGTGCGTCCAGTTTACTTGGTATTTACAAACTTTTTTACAATGTAAGAAGAGGGATGAAAAATGACTTGAGCATCAATATTCAAATTCTGTATTATTTTATCGAAGAAATTGCAGACACTAACAGCCATTTTGTTAACCAACAGAATATGTGATGTTGCTGATCACATATCAAATATGATTTGTTAGTGATAGTCAGGACATAAATGGTCAAGTATGATCTGGAAGATGACTCTTCGAGAAGATTTCCATACTGTCTTCTTCTTCCAATAATGTACAGGATACACTCTGGAGCATTGTTGTACATTTGTGACTGTACAAGAATGATGTGAGGTGCGAACAAGTAGCGCAGGTTTAAAAAGAAATGAAACTTGGTACAATGTTGGTTATTAATACTGCACCAGTCCCTCCCTGGAATGCACCCAGGTTGGGCACCATGGCCACGTACCCTGTGGTAGCTGGTTCCACAGCCTTGTGGCCAAGGGGAAGAAGGAGTGACAGAGATAATCTGTTGTGCAGAAGGGTACAACATATCTGATTGTGTGACCTGTGGTTGCTGTAGCGGTGTTGAGGGGATGTCGATATGGCCATAGATGATTCTATGTATCATGGTCAGCCATGTCTGCTCCCATCTATATTGGAGAGATAGCTACCAAGGTCTGTCATCATATGGGAAGTGCTGCTTGTGTGGTAGTACACAAACTTGCGTGCATGGATCCCATACTGTGGAAGCATACTCAAGCTTTGGTCTAACAAGGGTCGTGTATACTTAGGCCTTGGTTTCCTGTGGACAGGTTTTTTCATGCTAGGTTGTTAGCTCTCTTTGTTATAGATTTGACATGCGGCTTCCAAGAGAGGTAGCCCAAGAGCGTTGTCCCCAGGTATTGTCTTGTCTTTGCTACAGCTAGGTTGTCCCCATGGATTTGGTAGTTTGCAAAGATAGTTTCTCTTCCTGTTTATGCGCAGGACCTTGCACTTAAAAGGGTTGAAGGACGTCATCCAGTATTGGTAATGGTTTAGTCCAAATTGACCTCCTTTCACACAGCAGTAGTGACTATCCAGTTGAGAAATATAACTGGTGATTTTAGAAGTCTTGGGATATTTTGTTTATGGACAATAATCAGGGTTCTCCCAAGGCCTTAACACATGTCGGCTCCGACATGCCTTCAGATTTGAAACTAATTTGCAAAATCCCATAAACCCTCCGACATCCCTTAATTACCTAATCAACATGCCTTAATTTCAAAGTGTGATTTGGTAATCTCACCACAATATCATGCTTTGTTTTCATAGCATGATATTTTTGCTACAAATTTGGGCTGCTTCTGACAATTATAATTATTGGATAATTTTGTTATGGTTTGGTTAAATTGTAATTAATTGGATTTAAATTAATTGACTTGAATTACAACATTTTAAGAACAACTGTCTAGTTGAAGAAAGTTTGTGAGAAAAATATTTAATAATTGTAAATAAAAATAATTTGTAAATGATGTCTTTGTTTTAGCGTTCTAATTTAGTTTCATTCTGATAATTTAGTAATATTATAAAGAGAGTTTGTAATATTGTAATAGATGCAGAAGATCAAAAATATGAAAATGTATATTGGAAGGGTTATAAGTTATTTTCAATGTCTTATTTTTTATGATCGCAAAATAGAAATTAAAAAATAATCATCAAATTTTATTACGTTACCAAGAACAATCTTTAATGCACATTATCACTTGGCTTGAACTATATTCATCACGTTGTAACAGTGAGTGTTTTATTTTACCTTTTAGTTATTGAGTTACAGTGTTCTTTTCTCAGATGGGTAAACTTTCTTTTTATTTTTTTATATTATATGAAAATTTATCTTTATTCCTGGTTATTTTTAATCAATAACTGTTCATAAGTCAAGAAATTTAAGAGCCAAGAGAGTACATGGACAATTTGTTAACTGGAAAAAAACAACACGCCTTCTTGGGAGGTCCTTGATATTGTATTAAAATTGGGTTTTCTGTACCTCAATGATTATAATGTGGTTTTATTTATAATACGGTTCAGCACTTAGACTTAGCTGTGTAATCATGTTTTTACATACATTTGAAAGAATAAATATAAGCTTTTGCAGCTGCACAAACAACTTAGTTTGCATTTGACAATGTTTTCTATACTGTTTCACTTTATTTCAGGGTGCCGATTCTAAAAGAGAAGAATACAGAAAGTATTTGGAGAAAGCAGGCGTTCTGGATGCATTAACAAAAGGTATACTATGAATTACTGGCTCTATTGTGAATACAAATCCTGGATGAATCTATTTATAAATATTGTTAGATTTACTTTCAATTCTTGTCAAAAACATCATTTCAGCAGATTCGGTTACATAATTAACCCAACTGTATGAATTGCTATGTAATTAGTTGGTCAAAAGATGAATAATTATTGAATTGATGCATAATAGGGCATTAATAAGTAATATTTTTTAGGGAAATTAGTTTATATTAATTTTCAATCAAGTAACAAGTAGTCTTCCTTTAATGGCAATAATAATGGCTGTATTCTTTAAAAACAAACATGGAATCTGGATGTCCACATTGACATAATTAATGGCTGTAATTACCTTACACATGTTTTTACATTATGTACATATATGTATTCAAAATTAATATTGATACATTAATTTTGATTTCTAATGTTATAATGACTACATATATTTAAATGTATTAATAATGTAATAATTGACATTTGCATCCAAAAGCAGATGTGTTTATGTCTGACTGTATCCAATATTATAATACCTGGACAAAAAATAAACTGTAAGCCATAATAAGTTAATTGCTAGATTATCATCCAAATTTTTCTTAAAAACAGGGAGGATTTTAATTTGCTTTTTTTTTTTAAATTTCTGGTGTCTTTTTTTTTTTTTTTTTTTTTTATGAAAATAAAAAGGATCGGGGAGGCATGGAAATAAGGGGATTGGTGGGGATGATAATCTAGCAATTTATTTTTTATGGCAAAATATATTTTGCCAGTAAATGTAAACCATAATAATTATTCAGTCTGAAGGTGAGTCAGTCTGGGATATTATATTCAAAATTGTATATTGTCTGGCTCTCAGTCATTTTTATTAACACATGGCATGATCTAATATCAAGGATTAGAAGTAATTCAGTATAAATGTATGAGTTACTGGCACATATGATTTTAATGTTTTAGCTACTATATTTCATTGATTATTGTCCCAATTTTAAACTTAACTCAGTACCATTTTTGTATATTTCAGTTCTTGTTGGTCTGTATGAGGAGCCAGAAAAACCAAACAATGCTCTAGAGTATCCTTTTGTTGTCTGTATTGGCCGGCGATCTTCTGGATATATATTTAAAAAACTGTCTTGATCCTTTAGCACCATCCTTTTTGCTTCACTTAAATTTCCAATATCTCTGTATGATTGTACCAAGTGAAACTTCACATGGAGATAAAAAGAAGGGGGGGGGGGGGGGGGGGGGCTAGTTAATTTTTTTCACTGGATGCTCTTTAAATAAAACTAAATTCCCCATCCAGGGCTGTACTTAGCATTTACTTGAGATGATATCGAGTGTAATAAAGTATGATAACACTTAACAGCATTTTAAATGGCTAAGAATTAGAAGTGAAATTTTGTATAAAGCATTTGATAGAGGATTTGTGGCAGAGTTCACTGACTTTGAAACTGTTGACCCTTTAACAACATATCTATAGACCCTGTCACCTTTAGATATTAATGGATTATTATTTCTGTGTAAACTGTTATTAACATCTTCCCCATCATTCAACTATGCTGGTTTGTCTTCTGGGAATCACTGAAATTTTAATTAACACCAAGCCATGCCAGACTACTAGCAGTACCAATATTTATGAATTACAAATTACAGTGCATATGTGCCTTAACTGTGCCAAAGTTTCTTGAAGCAACATTTAGGCGCCTCTGGACCCGACACAGCTGATGTGGAAGCCCTCAAGTTGGAGGTTACTGAACTTAGGCAGAAAGTAGAACAACTACAAGAACAGAATAATGACCTTAAAGCTAAAGTGAGTGCAGTACTAGCCATGTGTCATTTCTTCTATTAACTTTATAAATACTTTTAGTTACACACACCAAAACCTACTTGACTAGAAAATGTATTCAATTGTGAGGCCTCCTTATCAAATATCAAATCTTACATTAATGAATTATTTCTGGTTACACAGTATTTCATGCAGAATAAAACTTGGGCTTATTTTTCCTTATTTATAACAGTTCCAACGGGTACAAGAACAATGCAAGAACAATGCAACAGAATGTTACATGTCTAGTTTAGACTTGCTATTACCATTAAAATGATACCCAGAAATATAATGCATGCAAACATGTGTATATGGATTTTTTTATTTTACTGAAAGACTTAAAAAAAAAACCATGACACTCTGGCAGTGTCTGTGTATAATATATTGTAAACATTAGTATGCTACAAATTGTATAATTGTGTCTCCTGTACATAAAAACTGACATATACAGCACTGGTCATTTCATCGATGTATTTCATATAAAGGACATGTATACATTTTGAAATGATGAGTCATAAATTAATGAGAATTTACACAAAAGTCAACGCTGTTATTTTCTGACATTGAATATTAACTAAGGTTTACAATTTCAAAATGATGTGTTTAAATGGAGAAGCATTACCATTAAATAGAGCAATGAATGGCTAATGCTTTGAAATTTTGGTTCTGACAATGGTATTCAAGAAACAGTTTGTAAATATGTATGGCATTGATACAGTTGCAGGCGCGTCAAACTGACCAGAAGAAAGTAAGATTGATAGAATTAGCGACAAATCATTCATGTGTGCCCCTTCTATTCCACTCTTTTTTTTTCTTTTTCCTGTTATAAGTCGTCTTACCACAGTTCACTCCTTATATGGCAGAGAATGGGGTGGTTGCACCAACATCAATATACCTGAGAAAATGTGTACTCTGATATGTTTTGCATAACTTCACTAAGCTTTTAGGCAGCAAGGTTTAGGATATTAGTAAAATACTTGAATACTTAACAAAATGTTTCTTACAGATATCTGAAAGAGGTGTCTAGGTTTAAAAATCATTTGCCTTTGAAAACATATTTTTGGGTATGCATTTTCTCAAAGAGCAGATCATCTAGATAATTTCTAGTGTAATAGTTTAAGTTGGTTGAATTGCCTGAATTTTATTGGATACCTATAAAAAAAATTCAATAGAACATATTGAAAAAATATGTTAATGCTATTATTAATTTTCATCTGTTGTCTAAATTCTGGCAAAAATTAATATCTATATTGGTGGTGGTATCAATATCCAATTGTTATTTAATAATTTATATTAATTAATGAATAATATATATTCAGAAAGCTTAATAACTCATTAATGGTTCCTTTTGGATATGTGATGATAGTAAAAAAGTATTATTGTTATTATGAAATTGAATGAAATGCACACACGCAGTTTGCACAGTGATACCCTCTAAATATTTTGTCTTTTATGTTTCTATCAAATTGCTTTTGGTCCTATGAAGAAAGCAATGATCATATTTTTCAAGGAGTGTTTTATTTTTAATTTACTTTATTAGTTTACCTGTTATTGATTTCATTTGTAGATACTGTTTGTATTGAAGACCTGTTTTTTTCACCATTTCTTTTGATAAAAGTAGGCTTGCTACTTCCTTTAGAAATGACAACTTTGTAAACCTCTGCTGTTAAGACTACTGGAACATCACAGAATCCAGTCTAATAGAAGTTTCTTGTCATAGTCTGATAATCTCAATATATGTTGTAAGACCATATGTTATATGTATTAGATCTTCATCGATCATGTATGTATTTATGTTTTTTAGACATTTGATGAATCTTGAAGTTTCTCTGTGAATTATTTTTCATAATTTCAAAGATCGTCAATAGTGAAGTTATAAAGTTTTTAAAGGTTGTTTTCGTTTTTTTTTATCATGAAATAAAAACAATTGTTGTTGGTTTTATTGAAATATCAATCAATTAAATTCCGCTCATGGACACTGAAATGGGACTACTCACTCACCTTGTGGCCACTCGGGCCCATATCACTATGGTGCAAGATTTTTTAAATATAAATGCTGTTCCGTTGAAATTAAAAGATGTTCTCTTTATTTTTTTATGTACACATTCCTGGCAGCATGGTTTTGGCTCTGTATAAATCCAGTCATGAATATGTCTAAAGATTTTCATTTTCTTGATACAAACCCAAATACCCGGTAATAGCCATTTGGATTAAAGCTACATGTACATAAATTGGGCAGTTTCTCTGCATACACTGTCAGGGCACTTTTTTAAACCTTTCTCCCAGGTGTAACTGTCATTCATAATTACTATTTACTAAAAACTAACAAATTTGTTTTTATTTATTCAAAGTTCTGGAAATGATAGCATAGACTTTATTCAATCAGGTTTTCAACAGTTATACTTCCTTGGAATGTTTGAATTATTTCAATAGCTATATAGTATTACTGTAGTAGATGCCAATTAAAAAGTACATGTGGCCACCGCAAGTTAAAGAGTAAAATCTGTAAGTCTATACCATGATTTGAGGCCTTGATTTATAGTCCAGTGACAATGGAGTGAAGTCCAAATATATGAATGTTCAATTTTTTTTAAATCAAGTAACAAGATTTTAAAAGTATTTAACTTCATAATTTTTTCTTTTTTATGCCCCTGCCATTCAAAGAATGCTGAAGAGGCATAAAGTGTTTCAGTTAACCCTGTCTGTCCATTTGTCTGTCAGTGCATCTGGCAAAATATTGGTTTACGATCAATAACTTCCGAAGGATTTTTTAATTAATATATCGATAAAATATACATCCAGTTTGATATATAAATTTGTCAAATTTACAAGAGTTGTGGCCACTTTCAACTTAATTTTTGGTAAAGAAATTGTTTTCTGATCAAAAGAGAGGGCAATCTTGTTGACAGATACATTTCTAGTTATAAAATCAAATAGACCCATTCAAGCCCTTATTGTATTTAAAGTGTTTGCTGTTTGACCAAGGACTTCATTAACTTCTGGCATCAACAGTTGGTATTTTAACCATTTTATCACCGAGACATTTTCATCAATAGTAATGGTTAATTATGCTTATAGTACTGATTGTAACATCTGCCATTAGTGATGATTTTTGTTTAATGCAAGTGATTTTGAAAAAAAATTGTAATGAGGATTGATTTACTTGTTACGGTGATTTTAAATAGGCAAATATGCATGTACATTTATTAAAAATATGTTTAAAGTGATTTTCCATACTGGCGTCTCACCTTTATAATTTCATGTTTGCTTTATTTTACAGGTACAACAGTATGAACCTCCACAAGAGGAACAAGCACCTGATTCATAGTGCTCAACTAAACAAGATCTGAGTCACTCACATGTTTCATTTTCATCCACATGGACACCAATCATAGTTTTAATCGGCAGATATACTGCATATCTTGTTTTTAAACACTGTGTAAAACTATTTTATCCAAATATTTCAACAATTGAAACATTATGAAGAAAACAAACAGTGACTCTAGAAAGACAAATAAAAAAATGATATTAAAAAAATGAATTTTTGATACAATTGCTACAAAAGAAGCATTGCACACGAGTGACTGGTATAAAGCAGAGATACCAGTATTGCTAGATACTCGCATTTTGAGAACTTGTTACATTGGTTTTTTTTGTTCACCAGCAGGATTTCTGGCTAATTTTTGTTAGAAAACCCTGTGATTTTTATGCTTACAGAATATTTATAACATGCATTTGCTGTGTAACAATAGTGTTTATATTCAAGTGGATACCACCAGTTTGAATAACTTTGAAATCCATATAAAGGACTTTAAGAAAAAGAAAAAAAGGCAGTTTTATTTATTTATTTATTTCAGAGAATAAAGTAATTCAGGAAAGAATCTGTCAGATCTATGTGTTAAAGTAAATTTTATTTTCATTTGTAAATATAAGTTTTAAACCAAAAAATGATTTTTTTTACTTTACTTTTCATATGAATTGTTCATTATTAGTATGTGATAATGTGTAAATGTTGTGCAGCAAGTTTGTATATGCTGTTGATAGGAAATGAGTTTTTTTCTGATGTTGATGCAAGCAAAACAACCAAGATGGTATATAATTATGCAATATTTTAACATAAATTGTATGCTGTTGTATATATTTGGACAATGTGCTGACAGTTTTGAGAAAACTGCATTAAATATTCATATGAAAACAGGATGTTTTGTATTGAAACTTGTTACAGTCAGTTTTTTGTTGGTTCACCTATTCCCAGAAAAAAAAAACAAGCGTAACTTATCCATCATCAAAATCAACAATTTGTCAAGTTTTTGCAACTAACTCCATTTCTTAAAAACGTTTTGACCAAGAGCAAATGACCTTAACCTCTATGGATGAATTCTATGGTCACCAAATTTGGTACATAGTTGTGTTATAGATACATGTAGTACTAATAAAAAACATGCAACATTTTTTTAGACATCCTTGGCCTTTACGCATAATTAAATTGGCCTATAACCTGATAAGTTTTGCATTTAGCTCCTGATTGAAACTTTGCCCTAAATTCACCAAATTTGGTCGTAGCTATGTAATGATAACAATTACTTGGTCATCTGTTTGATAACCTTGTCCTCTATGAATAATAAGCTTAGGGTTTTTTTTTCATTTATCTCTGTTTCTTAAAGCTGTTCCAAAGTTGCCTGTATAGAACTACCCAAAAACATGCAGCTGTGTTCCAGATGACCTTGACATATTTCCCTATGGATAATTAATAAACATTTATGACCCTTTTGAAATATACTATTAGCTTATGCCTTTATTAAAAAATAATAAAAAAATGTCATGATATTTGCAACTCTGGTTGATGTTGTACCATCCTAAGCGAAGGTTAAGAGGTGTTTAGTAATCACTGTCTGTTAGCAACTTGTAGAGAGAAGTAGTTTTCATGCAATTAATTTGAAACTTTGCATACATCATGTATAGATGTACATGATGCAAATTTTGTGACACTGACTTAATTCTATGCAGAGTTGTTGCCCTTGGTGAAATTGCTGTATTTACCAAATTGGAATTCTTGCGGAAAAAGCTTCTTCCACAGTTTCCAGGTGATTGATTTGAAACTGCATACATGATCAATAGCAAGTGTAGATGTGTGTAACATAAATTTTGTGATAACTAACTTTATTCCATGTACAGTAATTGCCCTTGCACTTAGTAAAATTGCTGTATTCATTGTATTGTAATTTGTGGGGAACAAACTTCTTCCACAGTTTCCAGATGATTGCCTTGAAACACTGCCTACATGATTAACAGCAAGTGTATATGTGTGTGTGTGACACTGACTTATTCCATGCTTTATTATTCCCTTGCACTTAGTTATATTGTTGTAATTACCATATCACAATTCTTGTTGAGCGAATTACTGCCACAGTTTTAAGGTGTCAAATTGACTTGGTTGATACTAATTTATTTTATCTTGATTGTGATGAAAGCTCAGAGCTTTTATGAAATGCTCTCAAGTCCGCTTCCGTAGAACCAGTACTGAGTTGTTTTATGAAAGGCATCCGGGGATCGAACCTACAACATCAAATGTATATGTGCATGTCACCTATTTAGTGAAGCTAAAACCTTCCATTGATACCCAGATTTCATAGCCTCATTTGGTGACAAAGCGATGTGAGATGTATAATTCCGTATAATTCTCTTGTTTTAGTACTAATAGATCAGTATACACAATTTCTACAGATATTCAATGAATATGGTCTTGATAAACAGCAAGAGAATATTACACATAAGCAGACTGAACAGCTAGTAAATATTACAAATATGTGGTACAACAGCTGCATATAGCATTCAAGGTAACAATCTACAGTACAGACAATCGTACTATTATGCCATTATACTGATATAATCCAGTGTACTTCATATTTAAATTGAGTGTATCAGGAAAAAAACACAATAAATGTCTTAAAAAATGAAATGATTATCATCTTAATATCATTAATTTATAAAATCCGAAAGGTTTGGTATGTCATATTCACCAAAATAGGACAAAATTGGTGGTAAACTTGAAACAAAATCCCCATTCTAAAAATACACCTTACATACTGCTTGACGACCTTTGCATCGTCATTTGTGCGATGAAACAATTTTAACAACCTGTAAACCTGCATAATGGATCAAATTGAAATCAATACTTGTATTTTATAATATGTCGCAGAATATGTTCCAATTTTAAACGGGAAATCTATTTTAGTCTAACCAAGGAGCATAGCCCAAGTTCTAGCCTGATTAAATAAGGCGTGAATGGACAGCTTTTATATTATTTTGATATCTGATCTGCTGTCCATAAAAATCTTTAAAAGGCTCCATAGAGACGTGCAATATGTCGCACTAGAGCTGACGGAGAACAGTTCATACAGACTAAACAGTAACTTTGAAATAATTCAATAAGCATACAATCAGATTAAATCCACAAAAAAAATATCGGGATCTTTTTTAAAGATAACCACAGTGACCTTACCTTTCCGACCAACCCTTAATTTCGTATTATCATAATTATCTTTAACGCCGAAAAATAAATCGTGATGTAATGCGTGGGGGGGGGGGGGGGGGGGGGGGGGTAGTTCTTGGCATCTGTCACCTTACCATATGTAAGGGCACATGTCGTCTATGTTATGAGCGTGTTTCTCTGTTTGTTACTCAAATACCCGGCATACCACATGCCAGTTTGACGCGTGTGTCTCTCAGGTTAGCCATTATGTAAAGAGTTACCAGACAAATCTAGATTATAATTTAGCATGTCTCGATCTAGTCTCATTTAATAGCCGTAATAGGTTAATGTGTATAATTTTCTTTTTAAATATCAAAATGGCAAAAATAACCAATAATTTTATCTAAAATAGCTGGAGAATATAATGTAAATACAAGGATTAAAAGTCGAATTTTGTGTTTTCGTCGGGTGATGAAAAACATAAGGCTAGTTTAATGTTGCCGAGAAGCCCTCCGGGTTCTACGAACATGAAACAGGCCTAATGTTTTTTCATCACCCGATAAAAACTGAAAATTTGGCTTTTAATCCTTAAAGTCTCATCTAACTTCCGAAATGCACATTTTTTTATAATGACAAAAATGTTTGTAATTAAATGTGTTTATGGTATTGCTAAAACCATTCCTGTATACCCCTTAGTGACTCTTTTAAAAAAAGCGAGAAAAATAAATAACTTCAATCGAAATGTGTGTTCCTTAGACGAGCGGACCGAACTTTTAACTTTTGTTTACATTTTTGTAATTCCGCAATGATTAGGTTGCATTCCGACTGTACCTCCGCCAGTGTTAGGAAGTACACAAATGAATACTGCAGTGGTATTGTACGGATTAAGACCATCAGATAAGGGGATCATTAACAAGATTATGGCTTCGCTAATATTATATATCGTTATTGGGTTTTCTTTTTTTTAAAATAGATATATTGATGTCTGCAATAAAACTGTATCGAACGTAGTAAGCATTATATTATTGATACGCACTGAAAAACAATGAGTATGGAATACTAGTTTGGTCTTGTAACTCTTGTCAAAGATCCTCCCTTGCATATACGCGTGATACTATCGCACGCGCTATCTTCAGTACGTCACAAATCTCTTCATCGCAGTCAATATTGAAAATTTGTTTAGTACTTTTATTAGAAAATTATTTTATTTTTTATTTTATATGAACGGTTTGTCGCTTACGTGCTCATGGGTTCCAGTTCATTAATACACTGAGGTGAATAAAGGGGACGTTCTTAAAAACTACTTAACCGCAAGCGGTTATTTGATTTTTAACCGCATCCCCTACAGTTCCCCTCCGAAGCGAATTGAATATATACAAGAGAACTGTGATACAAAGTATCACAGCGGGCCTAAAACCACTCTTTAAGAGATATAACGATTCGCACAGTTATTTACTTAATTATCCTCAATTTTCACACACACACACACACACACACACACACACACACACCTTTTCATCCATAGAACATCCATTTAGAACAAAGATGAAATGCTGATAAATTGTTGAAATAAAGTATTTACAACATGTAAAACTAATCCGGAAATAAATTATTAGGAATACTGAAGAATCGAAGGTTTTAAAAATCGCCTAAGGGGTACGAACTGGTTAGTGTACGAATAAAATAATTAGACTGCGTCTAAAATTTTACATACAAAAAGATACGAAACTACCTTCGTAATAAGTATTAACACAGTCTAGCAAAAAAATAGACTGTGTCTGATCTTATTTTATTTCAATCTTCAATATCATATACTTTCAGTATAAAATGTGAACCAATGTAAAGCAGTCTGCCAAATCCCTCAGAGGAACTTTTTAACCCCGTATTAAATAATGCGGCCCGCCATTAGGCGGCCCGCAATTACCGACCAACGCGTTTCTGAACAAGCTTCGTAACTCCCCGTTTTCAGCCAAAGGTGTTTACCAGAAAGAGACGAACATAATTTGCAAACAAAACCCGTTCTTAATAATGTACTAATAATGTGCTTTATATTTATTTTTTCGTTTGCAAAGTCTCTACGTGATCAAATAAACATGTATTCTATCATCTGGAAAAGTAAAATTCACTCCAATTAAAAGTCGAAACGACCGTTTCAGGAGTTAAATGAGCCTTAAATTAAACCGCAAAGCCAATGTCATGAATGTAACAGCGACGTTGTCAACATACTGAATAAGAATAATTGCTAGATTATCATCACCACCCGCCACCTTATTTTGATACCACCCCGACACTTTTTATTTCCATAAAAAAGATTAAAAATTAAAATAAAAAAGAAATCCTCTCGCCCTCCCGGTTTTAAAGAAAAATTTGGATGATTAATCTAGCAATTAATTCATAACCTTATTTTTTTTTCTTTATCTTTTTTTTTTCTTAGGAGAATAAAAAGGTTCGGGGTGGCATGAAAATTAGGAGAGCGGGCGGGGATGATAATCAAGCATTTAATTTATTATGGCCTTATAAAGGTAACATCAAACCATTATTAATTCCAGTCATAGTTATCCGCTACTTTATAGCTATGTATTCTGTTATAATAAACACTATATATATATATAAACATTCTGCCATTTAGATCTACATCCGTTTCATTTATTTTACACTAAAGGGTGTTTCAACTTGTGGAATTATGTGACGTTTTAAAAAGAAAATCAACGAAAGCAGCATAAGTAGACACTTTCCCAAAGTTTCAAATCGTATTTCAATTAAATTAGTCAAAGATGGAAAATTATCTAAAAGTATCACCAATTTATTTGAAAGTGAACAAATACACCACAAAATATCAATTGAGAATACCCAAAGAAGAGTCACTAAACCTCTGTCTAACATAAACCAGATGGACTACTTAAACACCTCGACATCCCAGCAGGACAATATTATAAGTGATATGATCCAGATGCCCTACAGAGGTAAGATAAAGCATCAATGACAAATTAATTAAAGGGAGTATATCAGGAAATTATTCAAATGAATATAAAAGCATATCATTATCATTAATAAATCAAATCGTGACAAAATCGATATTTTAAATTGGGCTGGTAAACTTGAAACGAAATCTCCATTCTAAAATAGACATGACCTAACTACTGCTTGACGTCTCTCGGACTTTCTACGATGAAACAATATTTATTACGTGTAAACCTGTATCAACGGCGGGTCTATTCTTTAACACCCCCCCCCCCCCCCCCCCCCCCCCCCCCCCCCCACCACCACCACCAACTCCCATATGTTATTAAATGCATTATATTTTTACTGAAAACGTGTATGCCCGTTCAGATTTTGTGTTGCGCTCCCCTCTTAACTGAAACCCTGGATCCACCAATGTGTATAACGGATCAATTAAATCACGTGACTCATTTAATACGTCACAAAATATGTTCAGCTTTTAAGCGGGAAATCTTTTTTAGTCTAACCTAGGCACGTAGCCCAAGTTGGGAAATCTCTTTTTATATATTATTTTGACAGGTTATATATATATGTTATGGGAGATAAAAAAATTATTAAAAATTAATTAATATACCCAAACAATACTTAATTCTTTAAAATTATTTTTAAAAACCCGAGCGCTTTCGGAATATATATTATTCTTTTTTCAGGGGATGAAAATGAAAATATGAATGATGATAATGTTATGATGTCAAACGATTACGATGATAAAAACATGGAAGTGTGGAAAAATCACAATAAAAATTAATGAAATTGTGAAATTAAATTCCATAATGGGCTCCTTGTCTTCGGCAGTCATATAAGATAACATACGCCGTTTGACACTCAAATCAGACTCACCATCAATATCCCAGTTAAATTGATTCCCTGGTATAAAACACAGTAAATAATTTGGAAAGATAGTGGCCACACTATTCGGATAGGCAAAATTATAATCAATAAAATGCTGATGCGCTCCTTTGTCATCTTTATACGTAGTGGTAGGCAAGACGGAATACCGAGGCATATTCAAAGCCACACTATAATCGATACAAGGTTTAAATTCATATTTAATAAATCCACGTGGACCTATATTGGAATGTTCAGTGGTAATGAAATGACTATCCATGTATGGTAGTGAATTTCCTTTTGTGACAAAGTTAATCACAGTCCTAAAAGGGATAATGGCTGCCCAGCCATTCCTACCTAAATCATCAAAGTTGTAAATGTATTGACTCACTTGATTTTCATATGGAAAGGGTAGCGATTCAGTGACACCAGATGGATCCGTAGACGCAGGTGGAGATGGTGTTTGTTGTCTTTTTTAGGCATCGTGTATTTTTGTTTTTTTGTTTTTTTTGTTTTTAACTGGTACGTGAAATGAATAACTCAACACTGATACGAAACAAAAATAAGGGGAAACCATTTCCCCGTTTTATTTATAAAATACATACATGTTAACATGATGAAAATATATATATATATATATATCAATCAACATCTTTCTTTTGATTTGAAAATCACAAATAGCTGTTAGTTCGTTCAGACGGAGTTTTGTTTGAAAAATTTGGAAAAGGCTAAATGTGCCACCAGAAATTTAGAAAAGTACAGTAACTTCTATCCACAGTTACTTATTTTTGTTTTATGTTTCTGATTATATCAATTTACCTACCACACTGCCATTATGATTATTTTTAACATCCTTGTAACATTGTATTATTCACCAGATGATTGCTACCAGGAATATAAAACTGAACGTACAGTGGCGCATCTTCCTATAGGATTGATTGTAATATTACTTCGTTCGGTAGAGAATACTAGTTTTCGACGTCACGTATTCTAAAGCTTAATCTTATTGTAATCACGTTTTCCTTAGTTTAGTTCTAGATTTGTTTTAACAGTTTTAAACTGTTATTCCTACAAAGTACAAGTATTTGTGTCCCTACAGTTAAAGGGAATTTGTGTCAGGATTTTCCAAACTTTTAAAATTGGCTAAAATATTTTTTTTCAACATACCTATATATACTCACTGACCCCGTATATATATATATATATATATATATATATATATATATATATATATATATATATATATATATATATATATATATATATTATGTCAAACTTAACTTCTAGAACTAACACTTATGTTTTAATATATAACTCTTAGTCATACAATATTTTCCAACGAGTTTTCATTCGTAAAGGAGAGTGTGTGATCCAGTTGTAGAGCAGCGAACCTAGGATCAAATGGTCGTGGGTTCAATCCTTCATCTTGCTATGTATGTTGTCCTTGAGCAAGGAATGAATGAATGAATAAATAAATAGGGTTTTACGGCGTACCAACACATTATAGGTTATTCGACGCCAACAGGAAGGAAGATTCCAGGTTCACTCTACATGTACTAAAACAACAAATTAACATACAGTTTTAAAAAAATACATCCACAAATGAATAGTATGCAAAATGAACCTAGAACCTTGATACCTTCAGAACTGCAGAGTTTCAGCAAATTATATCGTATTGCTCAATTTGTCGCTTCTTACGACATGCATAAGCCACAGTGATCTTATTCTTGCCATCACTCGTGGCTCCCTGGAACCACACAGGGTTGATAATTTAACCACAATAGTGAACTGAGCAAGGAATTATATAGAGAAGTAAAGGCAATTCTCATCAGAACGATACCATTCCCAAAAATGTGTGTTTAAAATTGTTGATGTTTTTTTTATTACAAAATTTGTATACTGTAGCTAAAATAACGACAATTTACGAGAAAACGTCCTTCACACCTCAATATCTTTAATTCAAGATCATTTTGCATGATCGAAACATGTTTAAACATCTAAGATTAGATACAACTTACAGTTTTTGTACAAGAAATCAGTTGCCAGTGAATTATTAACGATTAATTGCCAAAGAATTAATCCAACGGGTGTTATTTTATCAACATTTAGCCAGGAGATGTAAATTTCCTATCCTTTTATACAAGTCAGCAAGACACTTTTTAATTGTCTAAGTTGCAATATAAGTTGCAATATATTGTTTTGTTTTCGTTTAAACTTACTTAATTAAGCTCGTTTGCGAAGAAAGTTTATAAATTATTTGAACCGTTCTCGAGTCAAATAAAAAGTTTCACAATCGAAAGAAAATAAATAAGTTAAAACTTTGTATGGAGAGGACCGTGTACGGTCAGAATCATCAATTTGGTCCGAATTAACCATAGTACGAAAAAGTATAACAAGCCCATGGCAAATTCCGTCATTCGACATTAAATTTACACAATCGGAAATTAAACATCGCTCGGCCATTTCCGCCTACGCTGGAAATAATTATTTCGTACGAATGCGGAAATAGCCGAGCGATATACGGATTGTTAAATTAACATAATCGACGAAGGTGCTCACGGAAACAAACGAAGTGGCAAATATATCCTCGACGAACCAATCATATTCGTACGTCTTTCCGTAAAATTGAAAATATTGATTACTGGGCAAGCCGCCGCCATATTGGGATATCGGAAAGTACAGCAACAACGTGAGCACAAAGAAATTTCAAAAATAATGGCTACTACCGCTGGAAAAACACCAACTAAACCACCTAACGATGTGAAAAAAGAAACCTCACCAGTCAAACAAGATTCTAAGGACCGAAATTCGAAAGAAAAACCAGCGGATACGAAAACCGAAGACCAAAATGACAAAAAGAACGATCAGCATCGAGAAAACAGACATCAACAGAACCGTGGAAATCAGAATCGAAGAGGGGGTAGATTTGTGCCACAAAATCATAGGGGAGGTTATAGAGGCGGTCATCAAGGTGGCGGTCGAGATAATTTTAATAGAGATGGGCAAAGGGGCGACAATAGTAATCAGTTCCATGGACATGACGGTATGTCTGGAGATTTCATGGGAGAGCAAAATGATGGACCAAAAGAACAAAAGAAGTTCACGGGAAGATGCCGTCTATTTGTAGGAAACATAACACCAGACACCACAGAAGAACAATTCAAAGAGATGTTCACGCCGTTTGGAGAAGTATCAGAATTATTTGTTAATGCTGCTAGAGGCTTTGGCTTCATAAGATTGGTGAGTAGTTAGTAAATTATTAATTGAAATATCTAAATAATCACTGTGTTATTTTAAATATACCTAGAGGAATTATTAATCATAATGCTGCAATTGGATGCTAATATTCTGCTGTAGAGTCCTCTAATTTGAGGGCAAATAGGCCAGGGCCTTCTTAGAGAAAACTTTTGTTCTTCACGTATCTGGTATGCAGAAAAATCCTTGATACATAACAAGTTCAAAAGGATGGACAATTGATTTAACCTGCTCCAGATTGTCCCTCTTTGAGAATTCGGGCTGAATTTAAAGTAAAACTAGAGAAGAAAAGGCAGAGGTACTGGGGCTGTACTGTAGGTCTAATAAAAAGAGCCCTGTGATGGGGCATTGTTTTGTTTAATCATAACTAGCAGTTCAATAGATTATTTGAATAAAAATACACCATCTGAGTACCAACAGTTTAAAATATTTTGATATTTTTTTAACACCTTATTTATTTATTATTGTTTTTATTAAAGGACTACAGAATAAATGCAGAAAAGGCAAAGATGGAATTGGATGGACAGATGAGAAACAATCGTGTGTTAAGGGTTCGCTTTGCTACACATGGTGCCGCATTGAAAGTGTCTAATCTTTCTCCATTTGTCTCAAATGAACTTCTTGAAAATGCTTTCAATCAGTTTGGTGAAGTAGAAAGAGCAATAGTGACTGTTGATGACCGTGGTAGATCTTGCGGTGAGGGCATTGTTGAGTTTGCTAGAAAGCCTGGTGCTACTGCCGCTATAAAGAGGATCAATGAAGGCGTCTTTTTGCTCTCATCGTAAGTAAAATGTGTCCGATATGTCTATTTATAATTCTCTCAATGTTTCAAGTATAAGTTTTATGTATGTATTTTATACTTTTATTTGGATATATTAAAATGTTTTTAGAAGTGTCCCAAAATCTATGGCTATGAAATCAAAAAAAATGTAGCTAAACTTTCTGATTCATTTCACAGTGTTGCCTATCTGATTATATATAAACTTATAATCTGGGTGACTTGTCATAGTTGGGCCTCATCTGTAACTGGCTATTCATAGTTACTTTTACAATTTTTTTTTAGATATCCACGTCCACTCCGAGTAGAACCAATGGAGCAGAAAGATGAAGAGGATGGCCTTACAGAGAAGTTTGTTCAGCGAAATGAAGGTTTCAGGAAAGACAGGGAAAAGGAGCCAAGATTTGCACCACCAGGGACATTTGAATTCGAATTTGGAATGAAGTACAGAAGAATTGATGATATGGAAAAGGAGAAGCTTGACAGAGTAAAGCAAGAAATGGAACTAGAAAGAACCAGATTAGTAGAAGAAATGGAGACTGCAGTATTTGATTACCAGGCCGATCAAATTAGACAGGGTAGGTTGATCTTTTTGCAGGCAGTTTTAGCTCTACTGGTCAAAGGCTAGAAGCCCTTATGTGGTGATTGGTCTTATCATGGCCTGTTAGCAACATTCTCTGAAACTACAAGGCCATTTATTCTCAGACTTCATATTTATGTTTCTCATTGATGGGAGACAAGTTTTTCATATATAAAATTCAAGAAGGCGGCTGTTACAAAAGAAATGGTGAAAATTCTTTTTAAAAAAAATTTAGTAGCACTGCATTTTAGATTAAAAGTAATCATCAATTTTTAAATATCAATACAAATTAAATATTGTTTGTTTTTGAAATTGTAATTGGCATATATATATTGTTTTTAGTTTTGACAGGCGTATATGGACTGCTATGCTCTCTTGACAACTTAGGTTATGATTCATGACATTGTGCATATTTATTATTCTTAAGATCTGTTGAGACAACAAGAAGAGTTGAAGAGACTTGATGAAATGAAGAATGAGCATATGAGACGTAGACAGGAAATGGATATGAGGTATAATTTTTTTATAAGCTGAGTAAAATAACCAACTATTTTTGTACCGATTATCTTAAATAATCGAAAATCAGTCGATTAAGTGTGAGAAGTTAGCACTCGTATCTAGAATAGATATTTCAATTAACTGCAAACAAATGGCTCACTTAAACAGTTATGAAATCAGTTTTAAACACTGTCATGTGTTGTGGTATTGATTTTGTTTAAAACTTATAACTGCCCTGCAATATTGATATTGAAAACCCAGACTGTAACACCATTCTGTGGAGGTTTCATTCGCAAAAAAAGTAATTTTAACTTTTTTGGGGGATATTTCAATTTGCTGTGTCAGTAGATAGATTTTTTTGATTATTTTATGTTCGTTGAAATTAAATGTCATGACAGGCAAAATTGTAAATAAACATAAACACAGTAACCAATTCAGGTTATGTTTGATTGATAGTTAGATGAATTCATTATGAAATTTCAACCATCATTAAAAAAATACTTTAAATCAGTCTCTGTTAGGGTTTGGGCCATCTTTAAAGAAATTAATGTTTGCTGTTGTCAGGCTAAGTATTTTTCATATGGGTTGGTAGCGTTTGGGGGGGGGGGGGGGCAAATTTTGATTTTGCAGTCATTTTGAAGAAAATTGGACAGAAATCATGAAAAAGAACTAAACACTTTGAAAGTCAATAAAAAGGTGGGTAGCTGTATTTTGAGTGAGTAGGTAGGAGCACGACAAACAGTTTATTTTTTAAGGACAGTCGTCTTTAATTTGAAACAACATCTTTCATCGTATTGTAAATTGAAACTCTTAGGCTTTATTGAATTTAGATTTGTAGGAGTTGTTAGGTATGCATCAACATTTTTTACAATCATGTTTGAGCTTTACTTATCTGAGCGTCCCAAAGGCAGGATTAACCTTTATATTTTTGCATTCACTTATAGGCGACAAGAACAAATGCGACAGAGTGGGGATAGTATGATGAGGCAGGAAGAAGAAAGACGACGCGAGATGATGATGAGGGCATCTAATACCATGAACAGAGAGATGAGTAGAGACATGGGTCGGGATATGGGACGGGACATGAATCGTGATATTGGGCGTGACATGGGTCGAGATCTCAGCCGTGATAGAGAAGGTGGGCAAGCTGGACCAGGGTCGAATAGAGGAAGTGGTCGGGCTGATGAATTGAGCAGAGGGGGTCCTGTAAGTATACTAGCAGTATAATATTCAAATGGGTAATGTGATAGTTTGAATTCCTCAATTAAATGTAGTTTTATCTCTGAATGCAAACTAAATTTGGTGTTATTCTCCATCAATAAGCAACTGATGTTAGTTACAGATCTTACTGAAAAAATTGACATCATTTGATGATCTCAGCAAGTATCTGTAGTCCTGATATTGTTTGTGGACTCTATAGGTTAAAGTTTGCAGACACACAACTTATGAATCATCATGTTAACCGTTTCTGCACCCAGTGCTTCATATAAGTTTTTGTTCAATGAGTATTTTACACCTTATATTTGTATGCATTGCTTTTTTTCAAAATGCTGTGGGTAAACATGAACATTTTAACCACATTTTGGTGTCTTCAAATTTTATTCTCAGTAACTTGATTGACTAAATATAGATATTTTTTTAATAACATGTTATATTTCTTGAATGGGTACTGCATGTTATGACAGTAATCATTGAATGTCCTATACTTCATTAACCATTGTTTTACTATAGTCTCAATGCTTGATACACCATTGTTTCGCTACTGTCCAAACTTGATTCACCATTGTTTCACTGTAGTCCAATACTTGATTTACCATTGTTTTACTATGGTCTTGATTCACAATTGTTTCACTGGTCAAATACTTGATTCACCATTGTTTCACTGGTCCAATACTTGATTCACTATTGTTTCACAATAGTCCATTACTTGATTCACCATTGTTTCACTGTAGTCCAATACTTGATTTACCATTGTTTTACTATAGTCTTGATTCACCATTGTTTCACTATAGTCCAATACTTGATTCACCATTGTTTCACTGGTCCAATACTTGATTCACCATTGTTTCGCAGTAGTCCAATAATTGATTCACCATTGTTTCACTGTAGTCCAATACTTGTTTACCATTGTTTTACTAAAGTCCTGATTCACCATTGTTTCACTGTAGTCCAAAACTTGATCTACCGTTGTTTCACTATAGTCTAATACTTGATTCACCATTGTTTTACTATAGTCCTCATTCACCATTGTTTCACTAGTCCGATACTTGATTCACCGTTGTTTCACTGTAGTCTAATACTTGATTCACCATTGTTTCACTATAGTCCAATACTGGATACACTATTGTATCATGATTGTCCAATAATTGATTCATGTTTGTCCATTACTTTTTTTGTTGTAAAAGTAGGAAGATTGAAACGAGGTTTAAAGAAAGTAAAATCAGTGTTTCCAATGAGTTTCTGTTTCTTCTGTGTTTATAGCCAAGTGGTATGAGGGAGAGTCCACAGCGGGCAGGCAGTGGTGGTAACCAGCGTGGAAGTGGGCCTGGCACCCCACCAATGCCTCCACCCCCAGTACCCCCGGGCATGAACATGGATCAAAATCGATCTGTAAGTGCTTGTTATTAAACAGTGTTGTAACGCAACAGAGGTGGTGGTTAATAGAGCGTGGTCATGTTTCAGTTGTCATAATTTTAGTTCCAAGTCAGAGCCAGTCTCATTTTTTATTTTTCACCAGTCTCGTACACCGGCATGTTATCAATGCATAAGTAAGTTGTGTAACTAACAAATGTCTGGTTATCAATTTTTTGCAAGTTGAGACTATTGTAATACTTTAAGCATGAAACCAGCAAGCCAGGCTTCTCCACAGGCCATTTAAGCACAGGGGCACCCAAGTACTTGACTATCAGAAATGGTATTCCCCTAGTGCTTGAATTCTTTAACAAAATTTTGCAAAAGCTTACTTTCCTCTAAATCATTTTATTTTCTTTGCATATCTTTTCTCATTTAAATGCCAAAAATGAAACATACTAAATATGATGACTTAAACTGATTAATACAAGTTTTACTGGTGAAATATATTTCAAGGAGTGCCTTATACAGCGCTTGAAAATATGTTGAAGGTGTTTGTATTCCTTCCTGTGGAGAACCCTGCAACCATATATCATAGCCTCGTTTTGAATTTGAAAACTACATATCTAATACTAACAAACATTATTTTTGAATATTAAGAAGATTTCACGAAATTAAATGCATCTTGCAAATTTCATCATTAATGTTCGGACCTTTCTAGAATTCTTGCAAAACTTTTTCCTGGCAGTACCTGGACCTGTTCGTTAATCCCTACTTTAAGCCCCTTGTATGCCAGGAGAGTATCTTGACCAATACATGTTTTGAATCAGAACCATGCTTTACCAGTTATAACACATTCCTCTGTTTTATCATAGCAAATAAGTTGATTCTTAAACCACTAATGTATAGTATGGTTTCTGCTCAATATTGCTTCTTAACTTTTTACTCCATAGATACATATTTTCCCGCACCAATCACAGAAGGCCTTTGAAAACAGTGCACTGTTTTTTCACTCTGTCAGTTAATATGGACATAATTCACCCATTGCTGATACGTGGTGAATTAATGCTTTCAATATTAGAGATGTCCAAATGCGTCTATATGAAGTAAAGGGTTAAAGTGATGTTTGCTAAATCTTCTCCACAAGTGCAGTACAAGATTGGTATTGCTTCTGGGGAACTGTAATTCAGCAACAATTCAAGGTTTTATTGGATCTGCTCTATCTCTAAATTCCCTTGAAGGCTTTAAAGGAAATTTCAGTCAAATTTTCAATGTGCAAATATTGCTTCATAAAACTTTTCTCATGTTGCAATTAAAAATTTATTGCACCGAAAATCAGTTGATGACTGGTAGTCTTTTAAGGTCGGGTCACACTCTGAGTGAGAATGGTTATCTTCCAAACCTTCTTGTCAACTAACTATTTCACAATATGACACTGTTTGATTGCTCCAAAACTAATAAGTGTTTTTTCCAGTGTCTCGTAATGCTGTAGGGAATACAGCTTTTAATCTGACGCCTTGGTTGTAATTTATAGTTATGTTTACAAGATTTTGAAACTCATTGTCTGCTATTCTGTCTTTTTTAAACTAAAATTATGTAAAAAGCTATATGATAGCGAGAGACATTTTCATGTGATTTGGTGATAAGCTGGTGTGGTTCTTGATCAATTTACAGAAGTTGCTAACTGGATTTTTAAATGCAGTAATAATATTGTAGGGTAACAACAACATGGATACTGATCGCAGATTTGGTGGCAACATTGGTGGCGGAAGTCCTGGCAATGACAGAAATGACAGACCAACACAGGGCATTCCAGGCAACATGAAGTCAGAACAGATGGTAAGTACCTGTTGAGTTGGAATAAGAGGAGAGAGACACAAACCCAGTCTTTACTGCGTACCATGTTATGTTGGTACTTTGCCAGATAATGTGTGTTATAATTGGTAACTTGATATCCCGGGTTATTTTCTCCTTTTTTGGTCACTAGAAGTCTAGATGGAACCAAAGTTTGTGTGCCTTTGATTCAGTTGTACCATGTCTATGTGGATACTTGTATCTTGTATTTTGGCTTTGTAGACACCATGCTAATGAGTGAGGACACGGTACCATTGTTTTTTCATTTAATGGGCTGTAATATTGAATGATCATTTCAAACCACATGAAGAACAACTTCTTGCTAGGGTCTGGATAAGTTAAACTTTATATGCTTTTTACGCTGTGAAAGGTTGTCTGAAATATAAAAGAATTGTTATTCCAGTGCCTGATGTTTATTCGTTGAGAGCTGGCTACAGATAATTGCTGTTGCTTGATTTTCAACTTGTTTTTTTACATGCTCAAATGGTGGGTCATATGTTCAAATTTCTAAATCGCAAATATTACTTATATCGATAAAGTGGAGTTGTTTGACATTGTGTTAAACGTTATGCTTTCTTCTGACATCAGTGTGTTTGGGTAATGTACAAGTGTGTTGTATCTCACCAAGTGGATGAAATTTTGTATGGAAACAATCTATGAAATGGAACATGTATTTCTATAACTTTACAGTTTGAAAATGATACAAAAACAGTGCTCACTGTTATGAGGTTTGAGCTGGATTTTTTATATTGAGGTTAATATATTGCTGCATTTAGACACTTGTATCCATAGAAATTTAATATGTGCCAAAAGACACTGGCCACGTTGTCACTTAAGTCAATACAACTGAATAACATCACATCATGTTTTATTTGAGGGGTAGACATTAAGTATTTTATTGAAAAAATGAGATTGAATTGTACTTGTATACTCATGGTATTAATAGTCATAACTGTCTTGATCTAAGAAACTTATAATTTTGCATTTTCATTGATTACTTATTATTTCATCTTATCATATTTAATTTCATGTGTTGCAGACTTGCAACAGAAATTTCTGGTGTAAACTTATTTTCTCTATCTAAAACTCTTTGAGTAGGGATAGAAACTAACAGATTCAAATATTTAGATTTGTCACAGTTTCTGTGATCACATATGTATAGAAACAACAAGCAAGAATCATTTAAGACGGTAGTAGATCTTGACAATATAATCTTTAATAATTACAGAATCCTCTTGAAGTATCAATTTATGATGACTGATATTCAGTGTGTGAAGAATAGTTTCAATAATTTGATGAATGTGTTTATTTATTGATGTACAGTTGTTTTACAGTGAGTACTTAACTACCAGTCAGTAACGTTTTTTTGTCCTTTGAAGCTGATATCAAACAAGTTCTTGTGCCTTAAAGAAAAACATATTCTGTTAAAAAGAAATCCTAGAAAGTTACTAAATTCTGTCATTGAAATTACTTGTGTATCTTAACATTGTAAATTTGTCATTCAATTGCTTATTTAATTGTGATAGTAATTGATTTTTATGCATATAAATATATGTAAAAACTTTTACTTTGTTTTTTTTTAATTTTGGATATAAATTTTACAAAATTGTGCTCTATGTATTTGGGATTTATAATACTTGTAGTTTCACTACAAAACTGTTTAGGATTATTGTGAGACATAAGTTGGAGCTTAAATTTTGGTTGACTATGAAGGATATATCTATATATTGTGCTTGCTTGATTATTGGATACTCAGCAACATGTGATTGTATTAAACATATTTCAAAAAGTTGCAAATCATTATAAAGTACAGTATTACACAGTGAATGAAAAATGCACTTTTCATAGACATCACAGACAACCAGGTGCTTTAATGGTTTATATATTTAGTACAATGTTTATTTTGAATATGGCCAGGATTTGGTATGTTCTGGTTGTTGGATGGACTTTTTATTTTATCACATCCAAAAGACCAATTGGATATGGATTACTTTTAATACTTCTGTCTGCATTTGCTCAATTGTTTTATTCTTACTTATCCTGCAAGGCAGATTTTCAGTTTTGCTAAGCAACTAGGTCACTTATAATAGCAGAGATCCAAAAGGTTAAGTTGATCAATACAGCAGTGCAGAGATGAATTATATGTTTTCTTTGAAGTAATGTAGGCTGATTTAGGATGACTTGATATGTTCAAGGCAATGTACACATATTGGACACAAAGACTGACTGACCCAAGAATGTTTAAGTCAAACAAACAGGTGTGTTTTAGATCAAAGTTAGCTTTTTGCTTTGCTGAATAGAATGTTGATATCTTAACAGATTTATGACTAGCAGCATATCACTATACAGCTATATATCTTTCCTCTTGTGGTACACTGCAGTCTCGATTTAACAGTTCCTTGGATCTGAAAAAACGCATTATAGATGGAACCACATAATAAACATCTTGTTATGGAAAATTATCACTTATGTTCAGCGAGACATCATCTGTTGAAATTGATGCAAACATCTTTCTGTTTCTTTCAATATATTGGATAACTTATTGCTAAATAGCTAATCACATTCTTTCTATTTTCTCTGGTTTTATATTTGTAGCTCACCCGAGCTAAAGGCTCACAGGTGAGCTTTTGTGATCGCCTGGTGTCCGTCGTCTGTTTTCCGTCGTTAACTTTTAGCTTCTAATAACTCGTCTGAAACCACCAGGCCAATTTTAATATAACTTCACAGAAATGTTCCTTGGGTGACCCTCTACCAAGTTTGTTCAAGTCATCTTGATTCATCAAAAAACATGGCAACCAGGGGCGGGGCAAGTTTGATTAGTAAAAACGTAAAAAATCTTCTTGTCAGAAACTACTGGCTGGAATTTAAAATAATTTCACAGAAATGTTCCTTGGGTGACCCTCTACCAAGTTTGTTCAAGCCATCTTGATTCGTCAAAAAACATGGCGGCCAGGGTGCGGGGTTAGTTTACTATATAAGCTATAGTAAAAACTTAAAAAATCTTCTTGTCAGAAACTACTGGCTCGATTTTAAAATAATTTCACAAAAATGTTCCTTGGGTGACTCTTGATTCGTAAAAAACATGGCAGCCAGGGGGTGGGGTTAGTTTTATGTCAAATTTCTTCCACTGTTTTATAGCGTAAATGTCTGTATATAGCAATTATTATAAGAAGAGGTAATAAACTTTTAAATTATTCCAGATATAAGTTTTAAAAGATAAATCATCATAAAAAGATGAATGATACAATTATAATCAATGATTGAAATATTATAATATTATTCATATATCATGAACCATTTTAAAATAGGTGTTTTTCTGAATATAAAAGTCAAAGTATTTATGGTTCAGACAGGGATGGTTTACTGCTTCATAATAATAAAGCAATACCATATTTTTAGCTAGTTTTATCACAGCAAGAAGTCTGCTTGAGATTTTCAGTGTCAAAGTGTACTTGAAATCTTGGAGGAGGAGCTTAATTGTTTTAGGAGGAGAGTGCACTGTGACAATTCTTTCAAGGGATAGACTTTGGGAAGGCTTGTGTTTGAAACTCAAGAATATTTGTTGTGCTGCAACTGTGGATTGCTTCATGCACAATAGTTTTAGTCTGATGCTTTAGTTTGAAACCGTTCTCAAATATTTGTGCTTGAACTGGATTTTTTCTTAGTTTGAAGACTTAGCAGCTATAGCAAAAACTTCAAAAACCTTCTTGTCAGAATCTACTGACCTGATTTTGATGTAATTTCATGGACATTTAACATGGGTGAACTCTCCTATGCATCTGTTACATCTTCAAAACAAATAAAAATTCTAACTACTTGCCCATTTTGTCTTTCTGGAATTATGAGTGTACATGTATTAGATAATCTCCTTCTGTTGGGTGACTGAAGGTCAGTCAGGTGAGTGATATAGGGTCATCTTGGCCCTTTTGTTTATTATGTAATACAATGTATCAATAATTTTGAGAAAAAAGCCTTTGTTTTGAAATACACATATATTGACATTCTGCTCTTGCCATCTGCACACTGTACAGATATTGAACATTCTTTTAACTAATAGTTATTATTTGTCTAAATGATTAAATTCACCATTTTTTGGTACTTTTATGTGACAAATGATTGATTACTTTCTTGTAACACTTCAACAGTATTGAGTAAAATGTGTTGGCCATTTATGCAAGAGGTTGCCCCCCAGCGCGACCAAATGCCTCTAAAAACAACACCAAGTACTGGTTTAACCCAGGAAGCAAACTTGAAAGCAGTTCATATAAGCTTTGAGCTTTCTTTACAGTCAAGCTGAAATACATTAGTATAAACTAACAGTATTAGGTATAACTTCTAGTGTGATTATGGCAGGATTCCCCATTGCTTTCTCTACCAATAGAGATAATTTTATCAAGTCTAGAACACTTTGAGAGAAGACTTCCTGTTCAGATACAGTGTTGTTTCTGATTTAAGTACCATTCAGAATTTTAGAAACTTTTTGGAGTCCTGAAAAGTCAGTTGTCGCACTTTTTTTTTCTGTACAGTTGTATGACAAAAGGAGACAAAAACTTATAAAATACTTCAAATGAATGTTCTTGACTAAAGTAATTGAATTGGGAGCAACCGATAAAGAATATGCAATAATTTTCTTGAAATAATTCCTGATTCTACCAAGGAAAAGTACCCGAGTGATTCATATAAGCTTTGAACTTTCTTTGCAATGGAGCTAAAATAAATTGATACAAATATTAGCAATCACACCAGTGAATGGTGGAAAAACAAAAAATCAATATCTCTTACATCTGTAATTTGGTTATGTCATGTAATTATTCATTATTTATTGTGGGAAATTATACACAGAACTAGAACAGTTAAATGGATAGCAGCAATAGACATTGTTAATAGCATAAATTTTATTTGATTGTGGTGGGTGATTGAAATGGGATTAAAACAAAACACATCACAATTTATATGTTTTTTTGACGAGTGTCCGTGCATTATAATTAGTGCTCCCTTCACATTTTGTAGCGCATCCGCTAATAATGTAAACAACAAGGTGTATATTGGTTGCTGCAAAGCTATATATATTTATGAAGACTCAGCATTTGCATGAAAGTTATAATTCAGCCATAATGAGGACATTTTTTCCTACAATAGAATGAAGACCGTTTGAGACAATTTACTTTGAAGCTAAATCACCAAGAACGGAGATATTCTATTGAGATGCTAACTGACAGTGTGTGTACACATGCTGGTAAACACAATGTCATCAGAAGCATACAAGGAACATTAAAATAAAGCAAGCGAGTCTGGCCACAAATGCTCACCAAATACGATACGGCCATTGTCTTACTTAATTGACTACTTTACATCTTGGTAAAATAAGGTTGTTTCCCATGAAAGCTATGTGTTTTGTAAATGTTGATGGATTGTGGTTTATTTTATTTCTTAGTGAATCTCTATTTATCACTAACATTTCCAGAAGCGTTTTCTTTAAAGACAAAAAATATGTTAAGTTTTTCAGGGCATCTACTTCTTCGGATTTGCACTTTACGTTCAGATGATATATTGAGTAGTGGACAAATACAGATTTTACATATTACAGCAAACTTGTTTGATTGCTTATTGATGAAGATTTGCCCTAAAACCAAAAACGGAAGAGAATCAGTTGTATGTAGTGGTCAGAGATGATGTTTGTATTAAAAAACAGCAGAATTTGTGGCATTTGCTGAAGTAACAGGCTTTGTGAACTTGATTGTATGCAAAAACCATTGTTGTTGAGTAGAACATACTGTATCACTATCACATCATTATAGCACATTTAAAGATTTTTTTATAGATAGATTTATATTGATGAAGGGAAAAACCCATAATACAATGAGCACAATCAATATTCAGAAATGCTATTTAAGGCAAGAACTTGTTTTAAAATTACATATTCATAATTGATTATCAGTTCTGTTGATATGAACAGAAGCACACAAGAATGATGAATTAGTGGCATTAAAACCGTTTTTTTGTTGGTTGTTTTTTTAAATGAAGTCATATTAAATAATGTACATAGATGCTTACATATAGGAAATGGCATACTGTTAGTACAGTATATCATTATTTTTATGGTATGCACACACTTGGAAATGTATTATTTGTTATATATTTTGGTTTAGGCCATATATACCCTGTGCCTTGGACAAGATGGAGTTGTTTACATGAACATGTATAAATTTATATTATGTATTAATTTGAGAATGGGAAGTTAGCTGTATGAGCTTGAATTTTGCATCCCTTGTACTTGTTCATACACTTACTTGATGAATATTGACTATACTATCACATATCACTGCTGTTGCCATGTGAATAAACTTTGTTGTGAATACTTAACCCATGTTTTACCAGTATTTTGCAGGTCGTGAATCATCAGAGAATTTTATTGAAGTTTATGTATATAACATGCCTCTCAGAAGTTGCCAAAGGATCTATGTAACATAAATGTCATGTCATACTCTTCTTCCTCAACTACTTGATTTGTACACTCGTTTGCTTTGGTTTAAAATATATATTTTTTTTTGTAATAGGCATGAAATGTGATATAAATATTTCATATTCCATGTTTGTAAATTATGGACTGAGAGCAAGATTCTGCATATGCTTAGTAACGTGATTACACACCCAGGAAGATCAAGCTTCATACGTCAAGTTGTATAAACTTGTTTCACAGTCGATTAAAAAGAAATAAGTATAAAATAAACAGAAGATCAATCACAACACAGTTTTAGTGTATTAAATTAAACATTCTTGTGGGGAGGGCATACATACCTCTATTTTTGCAGTTGATACAATTGTTTTGCTTAAAATTTTTACATATGTACTTCATTGTTTAATTGGCTTCTGAGAAAATTTGATTAATCTAAATTGCAACAAAGTTAGCCCTGTGTATATTCAGGAATTTCAATCATGGTGTGTTTGATGCAAGCCGGATTAGATCAAGTTGTATACCTATTCAGGATTTTCAGAATGGAATGGGTCCTGGATTAACCCTTTACTTCATAAAGACGCCTTTGGACACCTCAAACAAAGCACCTTTGGACACCTCTAATATAGAAGGCTTTTGAATAATTGGGTGAAGTATGTTTATATTAACTGACAGAGTGGAAAACAGTGCAGGAAGTGTTCAGATTGCTCGTTACGAGCAATCTGAACTCTTCCTGCACTGTTTTCAAAGGCCTTCTGTAATTAGTATCTATGGAGTAAAGGGTTAAAAACCAGCCTTGGGAATTTTCAGTCTTGGAATGTCTGGTGCAGACTGGATTCGTCATAGGCATATTCAGCATTTTTTTGTCAGGGGTGTCCACTGCAGCCTGGTTAAATCTAGCCTTAGGCATATTCAGGATTTTATGCCAGGGATCTGTTGCAGTGTATATTAAATCTAGCCATGGGCATATTCAGGATTTTATGTTGGTTGGAATGCGGGGTGGGGATCTGATGCAGGCTTGATTAATTAAAAATAATTTAAACAAATTAATCTAGCAATAGGCATATTCAGTATTTTCTGTTGTGTTGTCCAATTTTTCAAACTTTAATACATTTTGTGCAGGCCTGGGGTTGACAACTAAAAAAACATTTAAAGACTCTCTGTTCATGTTTTTTTGTCATTTTTCCTACAATTTTTTTTTTATGTTTTGGAAATATCAAGGGACTGACTTGTTGTTCCTCAACATGTAGATCGTCCAGTGGTAGCAGCTGGCGTACCAGGAATATTATTATTACAAAACATAAATCGCCCGTGATTAGCTGCCAGACTTGAGAATAACAATGATTTTAGGGGGTAACATAGTGAAAATTGGACTCGGCAGTGTCTTGCCTGACCAACCGTTTTCGACTTTGGCGTTATACGACATGTCATCCACTAAAGATGGGCGAGTGTTGGCATTTTTCATTGAGAATGCTCATTTCTGCATGTTTTAGTAGCACGCTGAACTGAATTGACCGAAAACTGACCGAAAACTGACCGAAAACTGATTCTGTTATGAGCAGCAGAACAAGCAACATATATATTTTTACTGGTGCAGTAAAAAACCTTTAGTTGATATATAAGACCAAAAAATATTTCTCGACAAAATGTTTTCCATGTCAGAATAATATATTTGGACATTGTTCAAGATATTTATAGTTGTTTTATTGTTGTTTTTTTCAACATGACAACGCGCCTGGCACCTGTGGTAGCCACCACATCTTTTACTATTTTTCCAATTGTCAATTTATTCATGATATTGTTTTTACACATATGTATATAAATAGTGGGGGAAAGTTTTGTATTTTTTTGTTGACAAAATATGAGGCAATAAGTTCATAAAAAAATACAAATAATTGATTTATTTACTGAACCGTTTGCAACATTTAAGTGTGAAACAGTCTATTGATTGAATCTTCAAATTTTAAGTCTTGAGTAAATGGTGTCAAAACATAGAAATCATAGTGAAATAACTACTGTAATATAAACTATGTGAATATGTTTACACCACAGTTTTATTTGTGTAAGTTATCTCCCTTTGTCCAGAAAGCCGTAAGAGAAATGAAATCTGCTGAAGAGTTGAAGAAACAGCTTTATGAACAACTTAATGAAGATCGTCGTCAACGAGGATGCTGTTATTCAAAAAACAAAAATTGGAAACAGTAGAAGTTTTTTTTTTTTTTACACAACTTGCTTTAGAATTTCTGTGTGATTATGACACATGTAAAGTATTGTAAAGCAATGTCAAAACAAGCAATGTGGATACCAATTTTGAAAAAAAATCTAAATGCAATGATGAAGTAATTGAATCAATTTACTGAAAAATTTCCAATTAAATGGGAAGTAGCAGTCACATGTTACTGAAGGCGACTTGAAATGCAGAAATTTCTACAACCAAGTCTAGTCAGATATACAATTACCTTAATTATGCATTTGAAATATATTCTTCTTTTTTTTCATACTCAAATTGTTGTTAATAGACGAAGATTTTTTTTTTTTAGCTATTTTAACATATAATTTGTGTGGCACTGGATAACATCTTGCCATTCTTTCAATATGATGTTTGATATTCATTACAAAGCATGACCTTATGGCACTCTGACAATGGCATATATGTGTTATAATGTCCTGTGTACACCCATACAGGCTAATGACTGAGCACATGTGCTCACATACTGGGTAGAAGAGTTGTGGGGAAGTATTGTGTGTGATAACATAGCCTGCTTAACCATTTGTTACATGGTATATATGTGTTTTTAGATTACATTGTGTTCACACTTTATGAAGTTCTATACCTGGAGATTATGATTTTTACGTGAAGTAGTTGATGGAAATGCATAAATGGAAAGCTAGATACAAATTACAATGTTTATTACTTACAGACATATAATTATTACTGTTCTGATGTTTGCTGACGGTTTTTCATAAAGCACACATTTATTTGATGCTGGAAGTGAAAGAGAGCTGTTGTTTTTTTTTAGCAAAAATACATGATGTGGATAATGTATGAAAAGTTTTACTTAACAATTACATTTAGTTGAAATATGTGTACCAAGGAATGTTGTAAGGAGATGGGAAACAAGATCTTTTTTTCTGATTTCAGTTGATTACCATATATATATACCATATTTCTATATATATATGAATATGCTTTTGATGAATTTGAATTTTGAAAAATACTGATCAGCATTTTTTTTTATATAACGGGGAAGGAACATAAGCCATTTATAAGGGGGAATTTTTTGAGAAATTCGAAGACTTGTAGTTTAGATAAGATGGTCTATTGTAATGAAAAAAAAAACAACAAAGAAAAACAAATCTTTTTAAATCATTAAATATCATAGTGTAAATAATTAATGTCAGATTCGAGGGGGTGTAGGCAGGGCGAATTGGCCATTTACTATCACTTGCCTGTTGATCTCTAGGCAAAAGCTGCATTTTGGCTGGGACTGTGTTTTAATTGTTCCCATTGATGCGTAATAGTAGTTCCCTTTGGTAAAAATGGTAACTAATTGCTTTGGGAAATGGCAAATAATCGGCATTGTGTTTCATAAGGGGAAAAAACCCTGGTATGGTACAAAGATGTCGCTAGTATACATCCTTGTATATAAATGTCTCGTGTTGGACCAAATGCAAAAATTTTTTTCTAGTAAACAAATGCTTTCTTTTATTGTGAACAAATATTTTATTGCCTCCCAATTATGCAATCGATTGTGAAATGAGTCAACTGAATACACGTTTGATGGAACAATTGGATGACACACATGTTTATACACTTGGGTCCCATTATAGCGCGGTTGCCGGGATCCATGGGATGATACTGCGATATCAGTTCAGAATATATTGCAATATAAATATCTCATGGTGCATTGGGCTACACTGTTTGTCAATACTTTATATGGTCAAAGTACCTTAAACAAACACATGAAAATGTGTGATAAATATGACAGACCATTGTTTGTCAGCATAGAACAATTAAAAGCAATGTTGTTTATAACAATAAGTCGTTGTTATCATGTCAGTCTGAATTATCAAGGTGTAATTGATGCTCAAATACATTGTCACATGCTCGCAAACATTAAGTGATAAAATTTCAATAAATTCACCAATTATTATACTGTGTCTTTTGAATAAATCTGGTTAAAAATATAAATTAGGGAGCCATAGAAAAAACAAGTTTTATCGGACCACCTTATAACGTGACCGAGTGTATGTAAGAAAATTGCCCGGAGATGTATGAAGTATGAGGTCATCGGTATAGAAAATTCTGAACAGTATTTTTTTCTGATATTTGATCATCATTTACTTGTGTAACAGCACACCATTTATTGCTTGGTTTGATATTGACAGACATTATGACATTAAAAACAAGTAAAAGTATGGCTGAGTTGAATAGGTTTGCAATAGACATGGCTTAAAAAACAATGTTCTGGTATACGTTAAAAACAAGTGGTTTTGATTAAATTTTGTGACGATAGTTCTTTTCAGAAGCAAAAACTGCTAAGTTGGCTGCTCGTATGACATCAGATATTCTGTTATCAGAAGCACAAAAATAAATTTTTAATTGGATCAGGCCTAGAACTTCCATTCAGCATTTCAACAAATTTGTGTCATTTGCTACAGAGCTAAAAGGCAACTTAATTTCATCTTTGATAACCATAACCCATGAAAATAAATTGATTTATTTGAAAGAATTCTTACATCAAAAACTGAATTGGCAGTGATGTTGTGCTGTAATAGAGAAATGGAAAGAAAAAAAAAACATTGCTTTAAAACAGTTACTAGTTATATGCAGCATGCCCGAATGCAATGAATTTGTTCACAAGAGAGGTTTGCAGTACTTGAAAAATAAATGAAATTGAGCGCAACAAATCTTCAGTAATTGCATGATGTGTTACAATACAATATGCATATTTTGAGGGAGAGGGAACTTGTGAAGAACAGAAGTGTTTAATATTTGTTGCTTTGAAATTATGATTTTGAAAATAAAACTGCGATACCTTTTCATGTTACTGGTAGATAATGAGGTGTGAACATAAACCTTGAAGAAACTGATAATGGTTACAGACATGGGGTGGGTAAGGTATGTAGTTGAGTCATTAGCCTGGGTGACACGGACACGTCCACTTTCATGTTGTACCCAATATAAATGATCCATATCAGTTGATTTTCAGATATTTCAGAAGTTACAGGAAGAACAAAAACAGACTATGCAGATGCATAGATAATTCTGTCAACAGAAAGATCTTTCCTATGGTTTTTTTTTCTCCATAAAAGATAAATAGAATATTTAATTTATGGTTGAAACATGCATTATTTTTATCAGGGAGGGCCATGGAATTTCTTTACAAAAATATTAGTATTTTGGGTAAAATTTGAAATATTACCTACTTGGGTAAAAATTATATTTATTGTCCAGTTAGAACCTTCTCGGCTTCCTAAAGTGTATTTGTTTCAAAGAACCACCATATGATAAACATTTGGAAGGGTCTTTCCTGTGCACAGTGCAGATATGATTGAGTATTTTAGAAGCCTACACTGGCTGGCATTGCATTACGTAATTTCTGAACCAAGTATTGTATTCTCTCACTTTTCCTACTTCAACAGCAGCGTCCAGGACTCCCAGGTCAGCAAGCCGGTAGATTCCAGGGCCCACCAGGGCAAGGCAATTTCCCACAAGGCATGGGAGGTGGGCCAGGAGGGCCACGAGGTAACATATTCCAAAAAATGCCCCCAGGTGGAATGGGCAATAACCAAAACATGGGTGGAAATGATAGAGCGCGCGATGGAGGGAGACGAGACGATTTTGATAACATAAAACGTATGAGGAGATATTAGAAAAAAAACTTTTAAGAAGAACAGTTTTGACCGAAGAACCATTGATTTATCCAATTTTGTAGACACGCAAACTGTTGAATTTTTTATGTAAATGCATCAAAGAGTTTTGCTGGCTGCTTGTTTAAAAGAAGACAGTTTAAGTCAATATGGAATGTGACAAATTTTGCTGTCTATGGAACAATTGTTTGAACATGAAGAGATGTTTTATTTGCAAGAAAATGAATGTGAACAAATTTATAAAATAAGTCTTAAGGAAATTGATGATAGATGTGGAGGGTAGAGGCATGTGTAAATAGACATTTGTGTTGAGTTTGTATTACAAAGTTAACACTTCATTGTAGTTTGTGTCTTGTTGGTGCAGTTAAGTTATAGAGGTCTTGTAAAGGATGGAATTGAAAAATTGAAACAATAGGAAGCAATCAATAGAAGAAGCTTGTCTGACCGAGTTATATTTATCAGTAAGGTATTTCAAAGCTAGCTCATATGTATCTGCAAACAACAGGTAATTGGAACGATCTGATGTTAAGCTACATTTTTAAACTTTTAAAAGTTTTCTTCTCTGAAAATTGTTTATTACTATTTCATCTTCATAATAATCATCATTATCATCATCATCATCTTCATCAACATGATCGGCGTCCTAAAGGCAATCATTTGTTTTGCATTGATGAACTCTTAAAAGCCGGAATCTGACGTGTGTAATCTCCACAGACTGCATCGTGTGTATTGTTTTTGTGTAGAAACTGCCATCGTGTTGTGTTGAAACGCGCAGCACACATTGTAACATTTACTCTTGGCTAGTCGTAACAACAATACTGGCTTGTGGAAATGTTCTACATCATTTTCTGTAAATGTTTTTTTTTTTATGTTTTTAAGAATTATTCAACCCTATTGATATTTTATATTAGCAAAAGTTTGTGTTTATCTCAAAAGGGCTGGTCACAAAAATATCGAAGTATAAAATACTGAAAGAAAAATGTTCTTGAAAAGCGGCAATAATTTTGATGTTTTAAGAATCAGATCAGCTTTTGAACTGCCTGTTCAGCTATGGTCAGTCATGGTTGGTAGTTGGTTGTATGTAGATACATGTATAATATATTTAATTTTTGTGACAAGGGTAATCTTGTGTTGTGTTAATCCACTACTGTTTAAATGAAATTAGTAAATTCAAAGTCAACATTTGACTGGTTACCATTTTACCAATATGATAGTTTTATGATGATAGATCTGTTTATAGCAGAAGTATGATTACATACCGGTATCTATTATAAATAGATGATGACATACCAGAATATACAAGAAATATATGATTACATACCATTATCTGCCATTAATAGATGATGACATACCGGTATATACAAGAAATATATGATTACATACCATTATCTGCCATAAATAGATGATGACATACCGGTATATACAAGAAATATATGGTGACATACCGATATACACCAGAAATATATGATTACATACCAGTAACTGCCAGAAATAGATGATGACATACCTGTATATACCAGAAATATATGATTACATACCAGTATCCGCCAAAAATAGATGATTACATACCGTTATATACCAGAAATATATGATTACATACCAGTATCTGCCTTAAATAGATGATGACATACCAGTATATACCAAAAATATATGATAACATACCAGTATATAGCAAAAATAAAAGACTGGTATATACCATAGTAAAGAAATTTGCATCTTTGAGCTAATAATGGTTTTGACAAATTAAAATAAATAATGTCAAATGCATTATAAATGCTAGCTTGTGGTATATATTGTTCAACAAACAAGGTTAATGCCTCGTTAACATCATGTCAGGAGATTGAGATAATGCAGGGATCTAGTTGAATAGTTATAAGTCAGTTTTATATTTTTTAAATAATTGTTGAAAGGAGTTTCAAGTTTTAGTAGTGTATGTTGTTTTTTTATCATTTTTTCATATATAATCATGGTACAAAATGTTGTTTGTATTCCGCCAAAACCTTGGGCACATGGACGCTCATTGTATAATATTCATGTATGTGTACACTGTGGTGTTTTCTTTCATATTTGCCATCTCTCTGTATTTTATTATGAATAAAAATTGTCATCCCCAAACACTATGAAAAGGATCTTTGTTAAATTGTATAGATGTCCATTTTGCTGTAACATGGTGACTTTTAATGTAATAACCTTGTGTTTGCACACCAAGTGATAGAGCTTTAGCGGGTTGGTATATTGGAAAGGGTGTTGTCCACTCATGCCAGAATTTGCAGGTTTGATTTAACACTATACCCACTAAACGCTCTCAAAAGCAACACACAGTACTGGTTCTATCAAGGAAACAAACATGCTGTACAAATCTCAAAAGCTCAGCTAACTGCACAGTTGAGCTAAAATAAGTCAATATTGAAAACTGAAATGGAAGTCGAAAAGAGTTCAACACTCAGTTGTAATTAAAGAATTTCAGAAAATTATTTGAGACATGATAGCATTCCCAATTATGACTCTTTGTCATCAACCCTTATGGCCTCTTACATATATAAGATATGTATATTTCACTATAATTGTAAAATCCAGATTAACATCTGGTTTGCCTGATCAGATCATTGGGGAGTTGTTTCCCTTGAACTGGAATGAGTTAATCACGATATATGTGTTTTATATGGTAAATTACTTGAATTGTTCACAGTGTAAAATTATCTTAAATTGTAATGGAATAACATGACCTCAAAATGATGAATAGCAATTGTAAATAATGAATAGCTATTGGACCAAAGAAGTGTAAATAATGAATAACATCTGGATCAAAAGTGTGTAAATAATGAATAGCAATTGGATCAAAAGGTGTGTAAATTGAATAATGAAAAGAAATTGGAACTTAAAAGAAATATACACAGGTGAGTTTGGACTGTGTACAGACTGGCTTACATGTTACGTGGCACATAGGTCTTGCTTTGTCCATTGTCATTCATCAGTACGTAATGTGCCATTAAACTAGAATTGACTCATTCTCATAACTGAATGAATGGTGTTTTATGTCGTTCCAACACATTCTAGGTTATTTGATGCCAAAGAACAAAAACAACAAATTAACATACATATTGAAAAAACACACATTAAAAATGAATATACAAAATGAACCTAGAGCATTGATACCTGCAAACTTTCAGCCACAGTGATGCTATTCTTGCCATCACTCGTATGGCTCCTTGGAACCACACAGGAGTTTGTAATTTTACCACAATAATGACAAAAATTAAATGAACATGACACCCATTCGAAGGATTCCTACCCATATGCAGAGATTGACAGTGATTCTTTTCTTGTCCGGAACCATGCATGTTTCTCATAACTGAAAAATATATCCTTATCTCTAGTGAATATGGGTTTAACCTACAGGGCAGTATCTGGAGATCACCAAAGGCTCCAAGTGCAACAAAAATATAGAAACAGATTGGTGATGTACCCGGTACCGGTAGCATTGATCTGCAAATGACATAGTGACACCTGGTCACCTAGACCATGTCTGTTTATGGACTGTTTAGTAAAAAATATCCAATAATGGGGTTTCTTAATGAAAGAAACAACAGTATCTTAATTTATGAATGAATAAGGAAATAAATGTTGTTTGGGAAATTTCTATGAATTAATGACTATCATTTTATTTTTATTTTTCAATTACATTTAAATTGGCACATGAGATTATAAAAAGTGAGAGAATTGTGAAATTTCTCTGATAGACAAAGGCAATTTCTGCAGATATTTCACAGTGTATGTTGGCAGTGCATCTACAAATGAAAGTGTTGTTTTAGCAAGATATTGTATACCATTTACAACTAGCCATTGGCTGTTTTTAGCTGGACTATTTGAAGAATAAAGAGAGCTATTCATTCTACTCGCCCGGACGTCGGCATCACACCTTGGTAAAAGTTTTGTGCGCAAGTCCCTTTCTTAATAACCATTTCATGTATTGACTTGAAACTTTACACAAGACTTCCTTGTCATCAAACCTACTACAATAACTAAGTAAGAGAACTCTTGCATCAATATAATAGAAGTTATTGCCCTTGTTTGACTTACAAATCTGGTTGAAGTTTTTATGTGCAAGTACCATCAAGTCCATATCTCTCCAACCACTTACTATATTGGATTGAAACTTCATACAAGGTATTGCAGTTATAAGACCTACTCAATTAAGTAAGTTAGATAACTTTTGTTTGCTTGGATCAACAGCTCTTGTTCATGCTCCTAATCTTAAGGATTAAGGCTGCATATAGCATTTGCATTTCTGTCCGTCCATCCATCCAAATGATTTACTGTCCCTTACTGACCGCGGCGTGGTCTAGTGGTAGAGCGTCCAACTCGCATGCTGAAGGTCGTGGGTTCAATCCCAGCCGGGTCATACCAAAGACTTTAAAAATGGTACTAGAAGCTTCTTCACTTGACACTCAGCATTAAGAGGAGAGTTCTAGGTCTGGTTGGCCCGGTGTCAGTATAATGTGACTGGGTGGGGTATCATACCATGTGTCTGCAGCATGATACTCCAGTGTGACAGTGCTTCAAATATTGTCTCAAGTAGACACTGTTGTGATATGACTGAAAAATTGTTGAAAGCGACGCTAAACACCATACAACAACTGTCCCTAACCTGAGTTATTTAAATAATTTTTTGTTTAAATCTGATGCCATTCATCAATAATGCCACTTAATTGATACAGACTTGCAAAATAAATATCATGTCTAGGAACATTGTACACTGCAGTTCCAATTCCATTCTATCGCAATTTTTTTTTTGTTGCTATTATTGCAGCTGAGTGGAAATTGTCAAGATATAAAACTTAACAATCTGTGAGAATAATCAAATAATGAAATTGACAACCAAACAATATATTGTCGCTCTGTTTTAATTTTTTCATCACTGTGCTCCTCAGTTATCCTTGATTAGAGGTGGTTTAAACAATAGTTGATTGATTTGTGCCAGCATTAATTTTTAATAGTTTGTAATAGTCGGGAGTTGTTCAATAAATATTGACACGCTATAAACAGGAAGCCATTTGTGCACTTTGTTTGTAGCAAGTTTGTAGACACCGTTTTTTACATCCGGGTTACACAGCAATGGCTGCCAATTTTATTTTCAATTAACTAATACATATATAAGTTTATCAGTTGTACCGAAATACGCAGCACAAACAATACCATTCAGTCAGAGTTAGGCAGCAGAATCGATGTAACAAACTTCGACTTTTTCAAGGTAAATTATCTCTTATAATGCGATTCAAGTCTATTGCAGTTCATTCTGTGAACCCGAGATCTGGGTTATAATAAGATCCGAGTGTACATTTTCTTTAAAATAGTACTAGGTTGAATTGGGTAAGACCAGTGTTGTATATGCTTATTTGTTTTATTGTTGGTGCTAACATTTTCTTAAAGAAGGACCTAACCTGCAGCGATAATAGAATGTTAGCATAGACTGCAAGGTCACAGGGCAATACTGACTGACAAATTTACAATAGCGAAGTGATGGTCTGGGGTAGATCATCCACCTCACATGCAGAAGGTAGTGGGTTTAATCCCTGGTCAGGTCATACCAAAGACTTGAAAAATGGTACTTGGAGCTTCCTCGCTAGGTGCTCAGCATTTAAAGTGTCCGTTTAATACGACTAAGTGTGGTATTATACCATGTGTCTGCAGCACACTACTCCAGTGTGGCAGTGCTTGGAATATTAGAATACTGTCTCATGTAGACACTGTCGCAATATAACTGAAAAATTGTTGAAAGAGATGCTTAACATCATACAACCAACTTACTTTAATATCCCCCGCCACCGCTCGTAGAGGGGAGCAGGGGAATATAGAAATGGGCTGCTTCCTTGCATGTGTCAGTCCCTGCGTCTGTACATCCACAACATATCTCCTTCACTTGTGATTGGAATTTTAAATAACGGCACAAATGTTCACTAGGACAAGACGATGTGTCGTGCAAATGACTAAGGTCTGTCAAAGGTCAAGGTCACAGCTCTGCCCGTCTGTTGGCTGCTGGCCATACCTTATCTTCTTTAGTTGTGATTGGAATTTTAAATAACTTTGCACAAATGTTCACTAGGACAAGACGATGTGTCATGCAAATGACTTGGGTCTGTTCTTCAAAGGTCAAGGTCTTAACTCAAGGTCAAGTGTTTGAAATCCAATGTATAGACTGAAAATCCAATGTATAGACTTTCCTCTTGTCCGGATCGATCTTCTTTAGTTGCGATTGGAATTTTAAATAACTTGGCACAAATGTTTACTAGGACAAGACGATGTGTCATGCAACTGACTTTGGTTATGTTCGTCAAAGGTCAAGGTCACAGCTCTGTCCGCTGCTGTCCGGACCTTATCTTCTTTAGTTGCGGTTGGAATTTTAAATAACTTGGCACAAATGTTCACTAGGACAAGACAATGTGTCATGTGAATGACTTGGGACTGTTCATCAAAGGTCAAGTGTTTGGCAGGGGGGATATGACCATGTTAGTGGCAACCTCTTGTTTAGTACAGGCAAAATTTGTGTTCAACAGGGCATTCTAAAGTAATTTTTGTGCGTTCACTAATTTTGGAGGTAATCATTAAGTGCTGTTTTTACATGTAGCTTTCTGGTCACATGCTAACATTTGAAAACAATTTAAACCCAGACTGTCCTTCAGCAGACTAATTAGGGCCTGCATTGCTAAGATCGCAGTGTTCTTCTAAATGGAATGAGCCAGACAGGAATGGAAGAGCCAGCTATTACAGAAATTCAGCAACTTACAAGTTACAGCTAACCACCTTGCTGTTGAAGAGGGAAATTTCTGCTTTAAAGAAATTGCAACAGGTCTGTTGGACCAACTTTGAAATATTTGTTTTTGCTAGTTTTCAAAATTGGATAGGAAGGGAAAACATTTTTATTCAATATCGAAATGACATAAAATTATATATATATATATATATACCATATTTCTTCTAATAAATGTACCTGGGGGTGTCGCATTTTACTGACAGAATGTGTTTATTTGAGCCCAAAATATGTAAGTTTTGAAATTTTCAACATACTGTATATTCCCTTATTAACGCCGCCGCCGCCCCCCCCCCCCCCCCCCCCGGAGGCGTTACATTTTACAAGGTGGGGCGTTTATATAAGATAAAAAAAGCAAATTTAACAAAAGTTGAAAATACAATTAAGTCCTGGAAAAAAACTTAAATCCGGTTTAAATCCTCGAAAAAGTGGTTCAGAATTATTTGAGAGTGAATGAAATAATCAACATAGGGTAAAAAAAAGCTAAAAATCTGTATGAAATTAAATTTGTGTACTGGAATATCTGAATTTATCGTCGGTGTACTCTTCACTTTAAATCACTTGGACACTTGCTCTTATCAACGTGGAACAATGAGTTTTTCAGCGTACACAGACTTACCGCATTTTCCGACGTTTTGTAATGTTTTAATTGACAGACGGCATTTTTACTAGTTTTAAATGGCAAATATGGGGAAGTGTTTATTCAATCAAAATTGGTTAAGTGGTCACCCATGATATAAACAATGGGTTAAAGAGTTCAAAGGTAATAAACACTCCGTTAATTGTTGTCTGTGTAACAAAATAATCGATCAGTGAAAGATGGGCGAATATGCACTTAACTCCCATATATACATTTTATTTTTTAATTTTCCAGAAAAATAGGTGGGGGGCGTTTATTAGAGTGGGGGTGTTAATAAGTGAATATACGGTAATTGTTTTAGAAAATCGTGTTAAATTGGTATAAAGTCATCAAATTAATAATATTAAAATCACTGATATTTATGTGTATATATACACATCGGTTTGCAAAGGTGATCATCGTTCACAATTTACTGGTTCCATTGGAAGCGCAAATCAATATCTGAACAATAAACTAAGCAATGTATAGGCAGGATTTTACTTCTGCCTGTACATGGGCTAATTGAAATGTTTAAAAAAATTGAATATGAATTAATTTTGATAAAGAATTTGCTCAGGTAAGCATTGGTCTTTGTATTTTTACACTTGGATTATAGTTTAATTTCGCAAAATATAATGCCTTTGCCCAGAGATGGGGGCATGATTATTAGCACGGCAGCATTAATTATGAGAAATACGATATATATTTGTGTGGAGCACATGGTCCAGTGGTAGAGCATTAAACCCAGGATTGGAGGGTCGTGGGTTCGATTCTCCGCCATGGCTATATGTGGTGTCCAAGAGCAAGACACTTTTTCTGCATATGCTTAGTACTGGTTTTACCCAGGAAGACATAGCGTGATTTGTATAAGTTGTAATAATAAAAAAAAAATATTTTCTGCATTAAATTAACATTGTCTTCTATATAAATCCGGTAGAGGTAGTCGGTTCTAGATCTCTGAATTTGAATTCCAATATGTGTTGATAAAACTGAATTTGAAAATTGTTGAAATGCCCTGGTTTAATGCAGTCATTCATTACTGTTATATTGTTGGATGGATCTTGCAAGAGTCCAGATTTGATATAAGATTCATAAAAAAATTGTGAGTTAATAAATTTTAAGCCATGGAGAGTTTGAGATATTGTGCATACATTTTAGTAAAGTTCAAGGTGAGCTATTCTACATGTGATTGCTCTGTGTCTGTTTTCTGCTGTCTAGTGACATTAAGGTTGTCTGCACTCTAGCATTTTTAAGTGGATTTCGCTAAACTTTCCAAGTAATAACTCCAGACAAGTTCTTAGTACTGGTCAAAAGGTATGATTAATGTCTGAGAAATGTGATCCTTGAATCGTAAAAAAATATTATTTAACCTTGTGCTCAGTATAATACCACCTGAATAATTCTCAATGGATCTTGGTCAAATTTACACAGGCTCGCCAATAGGTACATTAACTACCAATTAAAATTGTTTCTTGTGTTATTTTTATTGTGTATACACAGCAAAATAATAAATGGGAGGTCACCATTGTTGACAAGAGTACTCTGCACAAGAGTGTTGAAAAAGCAACACTGATTTTGCCAATTTCAGTTGACAAATGTAATATACATTTTCAACAAAACTGCATAAGTAAGGTGATAAAATGAACATTATACAATCATGTAAATGGTCATATAGTCGTTTGTTTAGCATGTACAACAATTGTAACACTAGATTAATATGGGGGAATATCGGATACCCAAGGTTTTCTGGATCTTTGAAAATGTGCTATTTGCAGCTTTCTGTATACATACTACATTTGTTTTCAAACCCTATCAAGGCAGCTGATACATTAACACATCCCAGATAACATACAGGTGTTTATGCACCATGACGATACGTGACAACAATTTTGATTGGAAGAGAGCGGTTCATGTAATCAAGTTTCCTCTCACATTGTCATGTTCGCCCAGATAGAGCTGGCGACAATTTTTATATTGCATTTTTAGCATTAAACAGAATGGTTAAAATGTTTTTTCTAGCTATTGAGTTTGCATTTTATTTGACAAAATAAATTGCATTAAATAAGTAATTGAAACAAACAAATGCTTTAGTTTTATTATATACAATAATTTAAATGAAAATAAAAGTATCTGATAAACACCTGATGAATATTTTCAATAAGCTGTCCGATGAACCCACATAAGATTTTAATGTCCAATAAACCCTATTTTGTTGTCCGATAAACCCCACCAAACGTCCTATACTCCCCATGCAGTGTACTTAGAAAAACAGATGACTGGTATGTGTTGTTCTATTTTTACGCCATTTGATCACAACTCGGACATGAACATATCTATGGGAAATACTAGAGTTGATCCGAATTTCGTAACATTTGGGAAAGCAAGACAGACGCAAATTATAAGTTGTCCGATATACCCCCATATTACTCTATAGGTCATTTATAAAATGTATGATGGAGGTAAACATCAGGTACTTGATATGAATAAAGAGAGCCAATTGTTTGAGGAGCAGGACAAACTATCTCAACAATGGGGTATAATAACTTCTAGTGCAGCGGCTGGGAACCAGTTACCTATGATGGAAACATTCGCTTCTTTCAGATTTCATGCTTGAACTATGTGATACCAGTTTCCACAGCAGTATGCAGCGAAAGCAAGCTGATATCTCAGTTTTAAAGATGTGAACAAAACAGTCTCTGTTGAAACAGAATTTTAATATAAAATTTCTGTGATTATTAAAAAGTAATAAAAACTAAAAGTTTTAACCAGGAAGTATTTGTGTTAAATGGAAGAGAGGTAATACACTTTCTGTTCTACACAAGCTCTTAATGGTTCATAAACATATATGTTCAGTGATGAGCAGCATGCAGAGAAAACATATTGTGTGTTTGTTGTCTCTTCATAATTATACTTGTTAAATTAATTTTGATATGTCTACATTATTGATACAATATAAATGTAATATTGAATGTGATTGTTATAATTAAAGAAAAAAAGTACTGTTAAGTTAAGTTATACTACTACGCATTGCATATCAGTTAAGAGTGTAAATTGTCTACAGTGTTTCTTAAAGACTTGGTATCAAACAAAATCAGAGGCCATATTTTCACTTTCACTCTATTGGTATAATGTTCAATTGTCTACTAGCTTCACAGGCATAGGCAAACCCCAGCTCAGGACAATGGAAACCTAGTATTATTAACATGAAAGTTTGCGCTGTCATAGAGTAATTTTGGAAGGTTTCATTTACCACAGGGCTGACCATGTTAATATTTCAGCTATTCAGTTTTATTTTTTAAATACCTTAAAATTAATTTTCTTAAATCATGGCTGAGATAAGATTGTTTTATTTTGCACATATCTGGGATCAGCAAACCAATCAATATACATAGACCGGTTTGATAGCTAAATAGGGGAATGGCCTATCGACTCCATCAACCAATTATGTGTCAGAATATGTAAAAATTTACACAGGAAATAAATTGTGTACATGTTCTCAATGTTGTTTGGAATAATTTAAAACTTTTTATGCAAGGCGTAGTATTGTGTTGGTACTAATAAAACAAATTAACAAAGCATTTTTCAGCATGAATGAAAAAACAGTCTGTCTTATAATGGATAATAATGAAGAGTATGGTTTGAAAACATTTGGTGTATATACATATTAAATGAAACATGTAACAAACCCATGCATAAAACAGATGATTCTGATGGCAATAGCTGAAAATTACCATAAACCTTTGAATAAGGTAATACATAATTGAACTCAATGCCTGTGTATATTGGCATCTACATTGACTCTTAAGTATTGGAAATAGCCAGTGAACATTTTAGGAAATAATCTCATGAACAGTATAATTATTACTATCAGTAGTAATCTACTCTATCATAGTCGTCACTGCCCCGTTGTCTGACGTTGTGAAGATCATTGCATGTTTTACATTTACATACTTTTATGATGTCTCACTTTCCATTTGTTTTATAAAAGCTTGTTTGATGTCAGAACAAGAGAAAAAATGTGTGTATGTAACATAGTGCATGATGCGTCATCTATTGTACCACTTGTGGACTTTGTGTGTAACAGTTAAATCTGGCAGCAGAGGGTTCACGGGTCCTCACAGAGCCATTGTTTTTATCTGGAAAATATATTTTATTTAATATATACCAGTTAAAAGCATTTGTAATATTTAATTTTGTGTACCTTTTTTAAAAGAGAATATGTTATTGTTTGGAATTGTCTTTTATTTATTTATTCCATAAACAAAATTGATTCTTGTTAAATTACAAATTATCGTCCACGATTTGTCTCCACTTTTTGGAGAAAAAGGACATGTTTGTGTTACATTGCTTGTGATTTTTAGCATTTAGCTCCATTCTCAGAAACTGTTATGTTAAAATCACCAGATTTGACCCAAAGTTGTGTAATAGGCCCAAACCCATACCACCTTCTTCTGTATAACCTTGACCATTATGCATCGTTTACTTTCTACAAAATGTTAATTTTTATGCCCCCCACTCCAAAAAAATTTTTGGGGTGGCATATAGTAATCGCAGCGTCGGTCTGTCCAGTATTTCATTTTCAGTCTGTATCTTTGTCATGCATAGATGTATTATGTTGATACTTGGTACAAATGATCAACATAACATGATGACATGTCGCGAGTAAGACCCACACCCGTTCCTATAAGGTCAAGGTCACAATTTGAGTTTGTTTCACAACTTCGAGTTTGTGTGAGATTTCGTGTCCGGCCTGTAACTTTGTCATGCATAGCCCTTTACTTCAGAAAGACGCCTTCGGACACCTCTAATATCAAAAGCATTAATTCACCCCATATCAGCAATGGGTGAATTATGTTAACTGACAGAGTGGAAAACAGTGCAGGAAGTGTTCAGATTGCTCATTACGAACAATCTGAACTCTTTCTGCACTGTTTTCAAAGGCCTTCTGTGATTGGTGCGGGAAAACACTATCTATGGAATAAAGGGTTAGATACTTGCTACAAATGATTAAAATAACATGACGACATGTCGCGAGTAAGACCCACACCCGTAACTCAAAGGTCAAGGTCACAATTTGAGTTTAACAACACTGAGTCTGTGTGAGATTTTGTGTTTGGCCTGCAACTTTGTCATGCATAGATGGATTTTAATGATACTTGCTACAATTGATCAACATAACATGACTACGTGTCGCGAGTAAGACCCACACCCATACCACAAAGGTCAAGGTCACAGTTTGAGTTTAACAACACTTTTGAGTCTGTGTGAGATTTTGTGTCCAGCCTGCAACTTTGTCATGCATAGATGGATTTTTATAAATACCTGTTATAAATGATCAACATAACATGGCGACATGTTTCACTTTATACCCAAACTCCCACTTCAAAGGTCAAGGTCACAATTTAACTTTGTTTGACAACACTTTCAGTCATTCTGACAGTTCTTGTCCAGTCTGTCATCTATGGATAAATTTTAAAAACACTTGGCTCAGTTGATCAACATGACATAAGTGTCACATGTAAGACCCAGAACCTTTCCTCAAAGATCAAGGTCACACTTTCAATTTGTTTGATATTGTGTGTCTGGTCTATGACTTTGCCTGTAACTTGGCTCAATTTATCAAGATGACATGATGACGTGTCATAAGTAAAACCTAGACCCATACCTCAAAGGTCAAGGTCATACTTTTAGTATGTATATGTATAACACTTTGAATCTGTTTGAGATTTCAAGTCTGTCCCTTAACTTTATCATACATGGATGGATTTCAAAAACACTTGGCTCAGTTTATCAACAATTGATCTGTAACATTGTCTTACATTTAGGGATTTTAAAATAGCTTGACACAAGTGATCAGCATGTCATGATGATGTTTCAGCAGCATTTAACTGTTGAAATACCCAGACCATTACATCAGATGTCAAGGTTACTCTTTAATGTGAAAAAAAAACATGAAATTGCATGTCTAGTCTGAAACATCATTCCATTACTCTTTATATTCATGGATACATCGCTACCTATCATAACATATTAAGTATATTGTTATTTTTCAATGAGCATTTTGGGGGGCTTGCCACACTTACCATTGACATTTCTTGATTCTGTTGTTACTTAGTGCAGTTTAATCTAGAGTCAAATAATTTCACACAACCATGCAGCATTATTCCAGATAGCAATAAGTTCTATAATTAATTACGTTTACTTACAATAAATTGTATTATTTGTTTGCAATGGTGCTGAAACTGTTTAGCTCAAAGCAACAAAACAATGCTAATGTTTATTATTTATTATTCAAAAATTGAGCACCGTTATTTGATGCGACCTTGACATTAAGAGATGATTAACTGCACATAAAAAAATGCATTTTGCTCAATATTTGATCCATAGCAGTATTATTGGTGGTACCTGCCACTCAAGACAGAAAAGACATTTAATTTAATTAAATAATAAAATAGACTTTGTATTAACCTAAAAATTTGCCATCATGATGAAGTAAAGCAGTTCATATCTGTCTTTGCCAAAAACTTTGACATTGTGTGAAGGGCGTGGTAGAGCACCGAACCAATGATCAGAGGGTTACAGTTCAAGTTTTTAATGAATTTGATATAATGTTATAACATTATATTATAACCTGTTAAGCTGGGCCTGATTAGCTCAGTCGCATGTCTTACTATCAATATAGGGGTCATGAGTTTGAAACCCCTAACAGGCTTCAATCTCTGTGATGATTGATATACGACATTGCGTTACATTATCATTCGTCTTTCCCTTCCTGATTCAAGTTATCAGTTATCTGCAGAGATGCTATATTACTGGTTAACCTTCCAGGATCTGAGGAAACAGTAGTTTGGTTAAGTGATTGTCTGTAAGCCCTCGATGGCTTAAAAATGATGTTAAATAATTAATCAATCAATCAGTAATTAATCTGTTGATTCATATATATGTACAAAAGAGAAGCAAAAGTGTTAGCAGAAATGTGTACTAAAATCAAAGTTAAGCCAGTTTTGAACTCTCTTTACTTTCGACTTTAATTGTTTGAAATATTTTAAAATTTGTTAATTGGAAAAATATATATAAATTCATATTATACTTTTTGAATGACGTAAGTTAATATACAATTGTATCTTGGCAATTTCCAGTAGTGAAAAAAAATCAACATGTTTGACATTCAGAATTTGTGAATGGTGCCAATTTGATGGTTTCAATTTTTGTTTATTGCATGTAACTTGATGTGTTAAGCATAATTATTTATTTTAGCTTGGGTGATTCAAATGCTCAGACAGGTGATCTTTTGTTGGTGCCTTGAAGTTGTGTCTGTCATCTATTTGTCATGAACTTTTACTTCAAATGACTTGACAGATTTTGGTGCTAACCATTATATGAGTCACTGCCAAGTTTGTTATCATGACTTCCTACTACAGAAGACAGAGTCAGATTTGTTTATATTTGGTTTAATAACCATTGTGAAGGCTAAGGTCTGTTGAGTAAGAGGATTTTTTTTTTAGATGGGAGTGCAATGGAATATATTCTCATTTTTCTCATCTGTAATATTTTCATTAGCTTTTAGTCCATTCAAAATTTGAAAAGAAGTGACATGAAATTAGGTGAGTAACTAAGCTCCAGTAGGACCTCTTGTATATTTTGATATCATTTCAAGCAGAGTGATAGTACCATTGGATAGAGTTCATCGCTGACACAAGAGATTGTGGGTTCAATTCCAGACTCGACCTGCATTTCTCAAAACAACACTTGGTACTGGTTCTACCCAGGAAACAGTTTCTTGAGAAGTTTATTTATATTGAGCTAGTATACATGTTATGAAATTATGTGGAGTCTGATAATAGCTAAAGCGTGACATCCAAGTGTCGATAGGCAATGAGTTTGATCCCACGCCAGAACTATGTGTCGTTAAGAAAGTCACTTTAGTCATATAATTATGCTTGGTACTGGTTCTACCAAGGATGAGGACGACTTCCATAATTCATAAAAATTTGTTTCAAATATTTTACCTATCAGAAATAAATCAGATGGAAACGGATAGCAATTAGAGCAGTCACCACCAGGTGCCTCAGACGGACATATAGAAGAAACCAACAGCTCCATCACAAACGAATTCAGTTGTCGACATCTAAGCATTGCAGCCGATATACAGAATTATTCTGAACATATTTTGGAAGAATTGTTTGTGGTTTTGCATTGTTCTAACACCGGAAGTTTATATGATGCCAACATATGCCAATATGATGTGCGGACACGGCAAAGTAGCATGCGGGTTGAGGAAACAGCACATGAATAAGTAATAGGAATCTTGGCACCTTGACTTCTGCAGAACTGTAGAGTTCGATATTACTAAACTCTATTTCATACATTATATTTGGAAAAACTAAAGGAGTGGATGTTCTCACTGTTGGATACCACCTTATGTGTAATTTTGAATATTAACATACTATTATATAATGTACACAGAGTTGTACAATTTATGTTGTTTGAATTTCCATTGGTTAAAAAAACAATTTATTAACCCTTTACTTCATTATTATAGACGCCTCTAATATAGACACCTTTCGACACCTCTAATATAGAAGGCTTTTGAATTTTTGGGTGAATTATGTTTATATCAACTGACAGAGTGGAATACAGTGCAGGAACAACCAGTCTGAACTCTTCCTGCCCTGTTTTCAAAGGCCTTCTTTGACTGGTGCGGGAAAACATGTATCTATGAAGTAAAGGGTTAAAATATAATTGAAACAAAAGGATTTAGAAAAAAATTATTGAAACAATTTTGCAAAAATCAAGCCCAAGTCTAGATGGCTGAAATATTGCATATACATGCATTAAGGAAATTCTCACACGGAGAACAAAATGTGTCTGGGAGAACAAAATGTGTCAAGATGTTGGGTGAGTATCTTGAACTTAAAACGGGATCTTCTGTGTCTTCACTGGATTAAGCTGTGAAACAGCCTAGCTTGAAACTATGTTAAATAGTTTTGTTCAAACTATAATTATAATATATATAAATTTTCCCAGGCTTCTTGCCTTATGATTTGTAAACTTCAAACAAAAAAATATAAAATGATTCTAATATTTAGAAATCATTCAGACAATCATATCAATCAACTATTTAAAGTATAATGTTTCAAATGCTGTAGAGTTGAACTAGCTGTTATTCAACACTTTTTTAATTTCAAGCTCAAACCAAAACTGTATGTCTGGAACACTGCTCAGTTCCAGCATAAAAGTACACCTATATGTTTGAAGACTCTTCAAACTGAACTAAAGGGCATGAAACAAAGCAAAGTTTCAGCACGAAAATAAAGTTATTGTTTGTTCAAACCACTAACAAAACTGTATGCTTGGAACAATGCTCAGTTCCAGCATAAGTATACACTTATTCGTTTGGAGACTGTACCAAACCTAAGTTTTTGAACTAAGATAAAAGTCCAGTCCCAGCACAAAACTAACCTGTTATGTTTGAGAACAGTTTCAAACTAAAAGCATAAGACTAAACTAATGTGCATGAAACAATCCCCAGTTCCAGCACAATAATTATTCCTATGAGTTTTAAACACAAGTGTTGCCAATGCCTATTGTTAGAAAGAAACTTTGTCACAGCACAATGCATGATAGAAGAAAGATGATTTGAGTGGTTTATGACGGAAGAAAGGAAATAATTTGGGTCAGTGACGATAAAAAAAGGTGAATGATTTGAGGTGGTGTTGGAATTGGATAAGTTTATGACAATAAAAACGGGATGATTTGGATGGGTGTATAACACAAGAAAGGGTATGGACACAGAAAAGAGAGAATACTTTGGATGGGTGCATGAAAGAAAATGAGAATGGTTTGGATGGGTGTATGTCAGAAATGAGAATGATTTGGATGGATGCATGTCAGAAATGAGGTTGATTTGGATGGATGCATCTCAGAAATGAGAATGATTTGGATGGATGCATGTCAGAAAAGAGAATGATTTGGATGGCCGTATGACAGAAATGAGAATGATTTGAATGTATGTGTGACAAAAAATGAGAATGATTTGAACGGGTGTGTGACAGAAATGAGAATTATTTGGATGGGTGTATGACAGAAATCAGATTGATTTGGATGGGTGCTTGTCAGAAATGATATATTTTGGATTGGTGCTTGTCAAAAATGAGAATGATTCGGATGGGTGTATGAAAAATGAGAATGATTTGGATGGATGCATGACAGAAATGAGAATGATTTGGATGGATGCATGTCAGAAAAGAGTGATTTGAACGGGTGTTTGACAGAAATGAGAATGATTTGGATTGGTGTATGACAGAAATGAGAATGATTTGGATGGGTGCATGACAGAAATGAGAATGATTATGATGGATGCATGTCAGAAATGAGGTTGGTTTGGATAGGTGCTTGTCAGAAATGAGAACGATTTGGACGGGTGCACGACAAAAATGAGAATGATTTGGATGGGTGCTTGTCAGAAATGAGGTTGATTTGGATGGATGCATGTTAGTAATGAGGTTGATTTGGACAGGTGCTTTGCATTAAAAAATGAGATGATTTGGATGGGTGCTTATCAGAAATGAGGTTGATTTGGATGGGTGCACGACAGAAATGAGAATGATTTGGATGGATGCATGTAAGAAATGAGGTTGGTTTGGATGAGTGCTTGTCAGAAATGACAGTGATTTTGGATGGATGCACTTCAGAAATGAGGTTGATTTGGATGGGTGCTTGTCAGAAATGAGGTTGATTTGGATGGATGCATGTCAGAAATGAGATAATTTGGATGGATGCATGACAGAAATGAGGTTGATTTGGATGGGTGCACGACAGAAATGAGAATGATTTGGATGGATGCATGTCAATAATGAGATAATTTGGATGGATGCATGACAGAAATGAGGTTGATTTGGATGGATGCATGTTAGTAATGAGGTTGATTTGGATAGGTGCATTGCACAAAAAAAATGAGATAATTTGAATGGGTGTAGGACAGAAAAGAGACTTTATTAGAAAGTTTGCCAGTCACTTGCTGAAGGACAGTGGAATTCTACTTGGAATCTTTTGGGGTTCAGACAGAAAAGATGGGATGATATGATTTGAGTGGGTTTATTGCTAAAATGAAGTGATGATTGGGATGGGTATATGACAAAAAAAAGAGATTGTTTTGACAGAAAATAGAGGATGATAAGGGTGAATGCATGGTAGAAAAGTTGATTTGGCCACAATGGTTAGACATCTTGGACACCAGTGTTTTGGATATGTATACAATTTTTGCCCGAGGTTTGATAAAAAATATAAATTGTTCGATGTTGCTGGCATACATTACAAGTTGAGGATCATGCATGTGGTAAGTTTGCTATATTTCAGGTAAGTTTGATAATGGAGGGGTTTTGGGAGGGCATTTTCCTATGTTTTTAAGCAGCATGAAGCACATCAATATTGGGATATCTGATCACTGACTGTCCATTGTCTGTCATCTGTTGTTAACATCAATATTAGGGTATATGTAGACAGTATCTGATCACTGACTGTTTATTGTCTGTCATCTGTTGTTAACATCAATATTAGGGTATATGTAGACAGTATCTGATCACTGACTGTCCATTGTCTGTCATCTGTTGTTAACATCAATATTAGGGTATATGTAGACAGTATCTGATCACTGACTCCATTGTCTGTCATCTGTTGTTAACATCAATATTAGGGTATATGTAGACAGTATCTGATCACTGACTGTTTATTGTCTGTCATCTGTTGTTAACATCAATATTAGGGTATATGTAGACAGTATCTGATCACTGACTGTCCATTGTCTGTCATCTGTTGTTAACATCAATATTAGGGTATATGTAGACAGTATCTGATCACTGACTCCATTGTCTGTCATCTGTTGTTAACATCAATATTAGGGTATATGTAGACAGTATCTGATCACTGACTGTTCATTGTCTGTAATCTGTTGTTAACATCAATATTAGGGTATATGTAGACAGTATCTGATCACTGACTGTCCATTGTCTGTCATCTGTTGTTAACATCAATATTAGGGTATATGTAGACAGTATCTGATCACTGACTGTTCATTGTCTGTCTTCTGTTGTTAACATTTATATTAGGGTATAAGTAGACAGTATCTGATCACTGACTGTCCATTGTCTGTCATCTGTTGTTAACATCAAAATGAGGTTATAAGTAGACAGTATCTGATCATTGACTGTCCATTGTCTGTCATCTGTTGTTAACTTTTTGTTGTCTGAGTTCTGACCATATAGCCATATTGTATAATTTGTATTATTTGTCAAGAGTTGTGGACCCTGAATCCTCAAAAATTGTGTTATTTTACTTTGTGTGTCCTCTAGTACCCACAGTTTCCAGTCGATCTTCACCAAACATATGCAGTAGTTATATAACCATAATATCTGGAACAAGTTTTTATTAAAGTTCATTTTTTGTTGTGGCCCTTGACTTGTAAAAAATTACATTATGTGCACTGTAACACCAAACTTACACAGTATCAAAAACCATATACATGTATCTCGGATAATGTTTTCAACAGTACTAATTTGATAATAAATATTTGAATTCTAGTCTTTAATTATCAAAAATTGCTTTATTTAGTATGGCCTCGTTATTTTCCCTGACTCGGGTTTCCTGTGACTCACTTTTACGACCGAGGACCCATATTTTAATCTCCATTGCGTCACGGGGCTAGCTGTTTCCACAAAAAAAGCAGTTTCATTCATTCCTTTCCTTTTCCCAATCCAAAGTAACAAAACAAAAATAAAGAAAATATTTTGGAATATTCATCCAGTTTTATTGCAACTCATGATGTTATTGTTAACTCTAGTTGTAATTTTTCCACCAAAACGTTTGCCCAACATATGAACTGGAAGTAGTGGAACGTAAACACTACCATTTATTTACCTCAACACGGTTTTTGGTCATGTGACAAGAGTAAAGAGAATCCAAGTTTCATTGAAATTTATGTTTTATTGCGATTTGCTTAAATGTCTTTTTCATACTTTTTTGGTCTGTATTGTAAATTATTCTTACAATGCAGGGCTAGAATTTAACTTTTTTGTGCACTGGCAATGTTAGCCAGTGCCTAAAATTTCAACTGGCCAAATTTGAAACCAACTAGCCAAACCAATTTTCGCAGAAACTTGTAGTCCTAAATGTCTAAATAAACCCAAAATTAATTGTTTCAAAGCCTGCGTGTTATTTAATATGCATTATTAGCTTTTTTTATTTATAGACAATGGTATCAAGGTTATTATATATGTAAGGTACAATTCAAAGCAGTACTTTACAAAACAAAATATTTAAAAAAATAAAATTGTCCTTGTTATTTATTATACTACCATAAATAAATGCATACAATGATATATCATAAATAAACACTTTTAACTAAACCAAAATATGAATCATGGATTCAGCAATAACAAGTGTACAGAGAGGCTGAGATTGTGACATACACACATTTCTATTTATAGAATTAATATAGCCAATGGCCTTTCGTTTTAAAATAAGATCTAGATCTAGCCAAGGACGATTGTTTAACATGTGTAAATGTTGTGATATCATAGTAATATAGTTTAATTATTATGGATGATCTGTCGATCGCAGTGGTTTCTACAATTGACACACCATTTTGTCATTGTCAAGTTTATAGCCCTGTGTGATATTGAGCTGTCGCTCCCATTTCATTACAGTATTAACGGAAGGATTATTTCACTTTTTTCTTGTTGGGACTAACTTCCATTCGTCGGGTTAATGAAGAAAAAGTGCCACTTTAACAGCTGACAAAATATGTAAACAATAAATTTGACGGGTTTCACCTTTACTTTTATTTTACAGAGTGAGTGCGCGATCGATCAAACTAGACACAGTCTACTCATTATGTTGTTGACGGGTTTTAACTTTACTTCCTTTTTGCAGAATGAACTTGAGATCAAAAACAATTGGACGCAGTCTACACATATATAAATATTTAATACATGTCATTGACAATCGTGCTGCTAGGGGGTAATTTGGCGCGAGAAGCAAAAGAAATTTGGTAAAATTGACAAGAACTCGTTATTTTTACCAGGATGATACTTGTTTATTTTCAAAAATCAATAAAATGAATAAAATAAGTAATTTTTTCAACTTGAAATCCACTCGCAAAAAAATGCCAGCTTAAGTAATTTCAACTCGCATTTTCAAAATACAGCTCGCATTTTGCGAGTGGCGAGTGCTTAAATTCGAGCCCTGCAATGGCCGATCTTTGTCATCATATTATCAGTGAATTGGTACTGCAAGTGAACAGGATACTGTTTTACGTAATGTCATCAGCATTGTCGGTTTTAGAATCCATACAAATAAATCCGGTAAAACAGACCAGCGTAGTTCAGTGAATAAGAAACAATGGAATGGGACATGATTACAGTTGTAAGGGTGAAATACCTTGTGAGGGGAGGGAGTGGGGGAAATCACATTTTCAAGAAAGGCATGATGTTAGTCTGGGGGGTTTGAGCTTTATATAAGGGAAATGTAAATAAGTAAGAAATGTTGTGACCTAGTTTTGGGTATTCTTTAAAATTGTGATAAAGGACGCCCTCTACATGAGAATTACATTTTTATACATTAAACATAATTATATTGTTATGTATGTTTCTAGCTTCTTAAAAAATAAAGTAAAATTTTTTTAACCTCATTCCAAAATGTGCAAGCAAGAGCCCTACTGGGTTGTGTTCATCAATAAAAGGGTGACAATAAGATAAAAAAGCTGCAGCAGATCAACATGATGCCTAATGGTCGGGACCTCCAAAATTGGTACTTGTTGGGGACCCTTAAAATATTATTGTGGGGTCCTTTGACCCCCCCAAATGAAAAGTCCTTTGGAAAACCCTGGGTCTCGTATGCCACAGGTGAGCCATTTGGGCCTCAAGTTATACCCCCACAAACAAAGTTTGAGAGGAGTCATTGTGTCTGTGGGTTGGTCTGTCAGCAACTTGTGGAGCCACTTCCACAGTTTCCAAACACAAGATTTGAAACTTTGTATACATGATCATCAAGTGGAGATGTGTGTGATGCAAATTTTGTGACCCTGAATTAATACACACAGAGTTATTGCCCTTGCACTATTTACATATAATAACAATTCTTGTGGCGCAAACTACTTTCAGTAAATCATTTTCTAAGGGAAATCAAAATTGCACCTTAATGAGTTTGCTTAAATCTTACATCACTGTCAGAGCAGCTTTATTGGTGTAAGAATCGCATATAGCAATAAATCTTGTTTACCATTTTGTTAAAAGACAAATAGCTACGATGTGTATTGATTTAGTAGAACACCAAATTTTGTTTGTCTTTGATAATACAATAAGTATATAGCTATTTTCCTTTACATTTTTACACCACCTTATACTTTTAGCTTAGTTTACATTAGTGATCCCAATTTCAAACAATATTAGACCCAGATCAGCCCTGGAGCAACTTGCCTGATCAAGGCCTACATTGTTTGTTTTTCTTAGTATAATAGTCTTCTTTAGTGACAAAGGCAATGATAATGGCAGAAACTATTATAGAAACTAAATTAGATGTTTTATTATCTCTGCATGCTGATGCAACATTGGTTACGGTACTACACAGGTGAAAGACTTCAGATACCATAGAATAGTTATTAGACTACTTCCAACAGTGAGATTGCAATAACTAAACAAGTTCAATTAATATCCTTACCATTACAATGTTGTGATTTTCAGACATACTGCCTGAATGTTGCTTAGCAGTGAAAAGACATGACTATTGTATGTAATAAAAAAACTCCATACAGAAAGACAAGTGTAACCACTAATTTTCATGTTGACATACCAAGTGTCAAGTGAGAGCTCTAAATAAAACGACCGCGTCGTAGTCTATGGGTAGAGCGTCCGCCTCGCATGCAGAAGGTCATGGGTTCAATCCCCGGCCGGGTCATACCAAAGACTTTAAAAATGGTACTAGAAGCTTCCTCGCTTGGCGCTCAGCATTTAGAGGAGAGTTCTAGGTCTGGTCGGCCCGGTGTCAGTATAATGTGACTGGATGGGGTATCATACCATGTGTCTGCGGCATGATGCTCCAGTGTGACAGCACTTAGAATACTGTCTCAAGTAGACACCGTCGCGATATGACTGAAAAATTGTTGAAAGTGACGCTAAACACCATACAACAACAACATCTAAATAAAACTAAAGAATGTTCAGACTGTCAAAAATACATAATCAATGTAAGTTCTGATATTTTCATTTGTGCTAGTGTTTCAGCATGCACATTCAACTTTAAAACTGTTTAATGTCATCAATACATTTAGTCTTGATTTATCTCTGACTTTTCTGAAAGTGGGTAAAATTGAACCATGCCAATAGTCTTGTGAAAAGAAAATGAATTTTATTATTGTTTTACATTATCTTGTATTTTAGATATGGAACAGGGATTTTGTATTATTTTATTGCAGGTCAGATCAAAACCAGAAGCTTGTGTTAGTATATAAAAATACTATCCTATAATCAGAATTAATTGTTCCCTTCATTGGAACGCGTTTGTCCAGTGGTCGAGCATCAGATCCATGATAGGAGGGTTGTGGGTTCGATTCTCTGTCACGCCTATATGTGGTGTCCTTGAGCAAGACACTTTTTCAGCATGTGCTTAGTACCAGTCTACCCAGGAAGACTTTGAGTGTGGTTTGTAGAAGTTATAATAACTAGTTTCACAATAACTTGTTTCACAACTTCACATTCGAAGTCAAATAAATAAGTTCAAACTAAACTGTTTCCTTTGCTATAAAACTAGCCCTCATATTTAACTGATATTATAGCTGGGAGTTCAGAGAAGGTTTGATGGACACATCTAGAGTCCTACCACACCCAGGGATGGAACTGGTGGAGGTCTATGGATATTCTAATTTAAAAGAAAGAAATCATCATGCAAGTGGCAGAAAAGTTGTATAGTATAGTATATTAAGATAAAGAGAGCAATGCTGAAGATGATCTATTCTGATCTATTCTGATCTCTCCTTGTTAAGTTCTTGAACGGGCTAAATCGGATAATTTATGTCTTGAGTTAAATCATCAGAATGTACACTAATTAACGTTATGTGTCCTAAGCACACATATTTTTCATTGGATGTTAACAAAAAAACACAATGTCAAAGAACTGAGATTTAATTGGACATAAATGATATGCATTCCATTAAAGGGAATTTGTCAGGATTTTTCAAAAAAATTTTGAAAGAGTAGATCCGCCATTGCTACAGGCTTAATTACACGTAGTAAAAATTCAATTGTTTCATCTTAGAAAGAGTCCGAATGTCAAGCAGTATTTAACTGCTGTCTACTTTTAGAATGGGGATTTTGTTTCAAGTTTACCACTCCAATTTAAATATTGGTTTTGTCACATTTTGGTGGATTTGGCATATCAAACCATTCGTATTTTATTTATTGATAATAATGGGATGCTTTTTAAAGGTAAAAAAATTTTATCACTGATTATAAATCATTTATCCTCTACCGGTGAACAGGGAAACTATAGGTTAACCCTCAGTCCATCTGTCTGCACACACAAATGGTTATTTGAGTGTCTATGGTTAAGTGTTAGTAATTTTATTGGATAGTTGAAAAACAGTAGAATAAATGACACTTAGACACTTAAAAATTCCTTTTTGTGGCGTAGGTCAGTAATGGCTAAAATATTTTCAGCTTTGAGCAAAAAAATACACTTAAATATCCTTTTGTAGCAACGTCAGTCTGAAAAGATGACTGAAAAAAAAGTATCTAAATTAAGTTTGTGAAACTTGGCATATGGAATGAGGGCAATGGGGAGAAAATGCAGATCATTTTTATAGTCAGACAAATATTGTGATTGCTATGGCAATAAAATTGGTAAATTAGTAGAGGGACTTGCGTTTTTCTTGCAATTCTCCAGTGTTTAAGTTTGTACTCTGATTAATGAATATTCATGTACTTGTCTCTGCTATTCATAGAAATGAAGGATGTTGAGCCTAAAATATTTAAATTTGAAGATCTGACGTGACATGGTTGTAGATACGATTAAGGAATTGAAAGGTAAGGTATTGGAAGCATGGTAATTTAGTAGTCACTTGACCAAGGAAATTTCTGAAACGTCATCATTTTTGTAATGGTAGATCTGATTTTGGTAACAATTGGTATAAATGTTTATTCCCATAGTGCAGTGATTCTAACCATGTCTGCCAAAATGACTACGTATTTCCTTGTCCTTGAATTATGAAAGTTGAGTTATTGTCTGTCCGGCGCATGAACTGAGTCGTTGGCTGGTTTTAAATGAAAATAAGTACAAATGGTTGTATTTTAAGAGTGACGAGACCTGCCTGGTATGGTCCGAATCTCCATAGTATTTAAAGATACTGACCCTGTACTGCAGTTACACTGTCTAAATAACAGATTATTGATATTGTATAAAATCAATAATTATTCCAACCTATTTCATCTTCAAGTCATTATTACCGGTAACTTTTTTCATTGAATGCAGGGTGGGGGTGGCTTTTGGAAATCATTTCAACAGATTTGTTTGAGTTCTGACCATGGAGGTTAATCGAGAATGTTCGCATTTTGTTGTTTAATGTATTTTTTAATACAACTATAAAAGTTGTAAATGATATTGTGGTTTGGTGTGTTGTAGATTGTAGATTTAATGAAACAACATACTTAAATGACAAAATAATTGTGTTTATTTGTATTGTTGGTTCCATTTATATCCGTAATATGCAAAAGATTGTGTCGAGTTGTTGGTGTATTTTGATAGAATTATAAATGCCTTATTTTGTATGTCTTCTGTTGCATTACATATTTTGTGATTATCTAAAGTTGAAAGTTCAAGGTCAGTTTTAAATTTTCAAATCTGTAGCCTGTGTTATTCAATATTGTTATAAAAAGTAAAATATTTACTATCTATTTACTAACTGACATAGAATTACATCATTAATGTTTATTTGTATTAAAGATGGTCATATTTCTAGGTCACTTAAAAAAAAAAAAACATCAGCAGAAAGGGTGCAAGAAATTATATAGTGAAGGAAAGGCTAGTTGAGATTTTCAGAACGCTCCATATTCACTCAAAATCTAATGAAATCTTGATTTTGTTTATCATGAACAAAACAGTACCATTCCCAGCAATTTGTTTAAAATTGTATAAGTACTTCGGATAACAAAATTGTAAACTGCAGCTAAAATAATAACTATATAACTTGAAATTTCACTTCCAACTGCAATATTTTTAATTCAAGATCATTTTGCATGCTCTCAGCATTATAAAACATCTAAGGTTACATGCAAATTTCTTACATTTTATGTACAAGAAATCGGTTGCCTGTGAGTTCTGAATGATTAATTTGCCAAATAATTAATCCTTTGCATGCTATTTTATCAACATTTAGTCAACAGATACAAGTTTCCTATCGTTCTATATACAAGTCCTTGACATTTGTATGGTGTTTTTTTGTGCCAACAAAGATTGATATAGCAGTGCTGGAAAATTCCACTCGACTGCTCGCCATGAGTAAACATTTGGTAAGGATGAGTAGGAAACTGGCCTTTATATTTAAAATATTAGAAAGGGCTTTTATAAGAAATTTCAAGCCCTGTATAGACTGATATTTGAGTTTCAATCGAGCTAACCTGGTCTTAACCTCATAATAACCCTTAAGTTCCCTTACAATACAGACTTCTATACAATCCTTATTTGTTTTATTACCACAATGATATTATCACAATCACAATGACTATTTATAATTTTGAACAAGGTCTAAAACATAAAAACAAAAGTCAATAAGAATTTTATTAAACTGTGTAACCAACAATAGTTCATCCAGACTTTGATTATTCTCAAATTTGTTTTCATTTTGAACATTTAATATCTAATATATAATTTCAAATGGTGATGTGTGAAGTTTCTGCTCATTTGTTGGTAACAGCAATGTCATAGAACTCCCAAATTATTGAGTTATTTAAATGTTGAAGTGATACTATTATCAGCACATCAGAGCTCCCCATCCTCTACCCATTATCAGCTAACCTGAGCCAAAGGCTCACAGGTGAGTTTTTGTGATCGCCTGGTGTCCGTCATCAGTCCTCTGTCGTTAACTTTTAGCTTTTAACAGCTTCTCCTCTGAAACCACTGGGCCAATTTTGATATTATTTCACAGAAATGTTCCTTGGGTGACCCTCTACGAAGTTTGTTCTAGCCATCTTAATTCGTCAAAATACATGGCAGCCAGGGAGTGGGGTTAGTTTTATGTCAAATTACTTCCCCTGTTTTATAGCATAAATGTCTGTATATAGCAATTATTTTAAGAAGAGGTAATAAACTTTTTAAATTAACTTTTTTTTTGTTATTATTATACAATATTATACAAGATATAAGTTTTAAAAGATAATTCATCATAAAAAGATGAATGATACAATTATAATCAATGATTGAATATTATTCAAATATCATAAACCATTTTAAAATAGGTGTTTTTCTGAATATAAAAGTCAAGAGTTTTTATGGTTTAGACAGGGATGGTTTACTGCTTCATAATAAAGCAATACCATATTTTTAGCTAGTTTCATCACAGCAAGAAGTCTGCTTGAGATTTTCAGTGTCAAAATGTAGTTGAAATCTTGGAGGAGGAGCTTAATTGTTTATGGGGGAGAGTGTACTGCGACAAAGATTCTTTCAAGCGATATACTTTGGGAAGGCTTGTGTTTGAAACTCATAGAAATATTTATTGTGCTAGAACTGTGGAATGTTTCATGCACAATAGTTTAGTCTGATGCTTTAGTTTGAAACTGTTCTCAAACATAACAGGTTACTTTTGTGCAGGAACTGGATTTTTATCTTAGTTTGAAGACATCTATAGTAAAAGCTTTCTTGTCAGAATCTACTGACATGATTTTGATGTAATTTCACTGACATTTACCATGGGTGAACCTCTACCAAGTTTGAATTCTTCTAGGCATCTGTTACATCTTCAAAACAAATCAAAATTCTTACTACCTGTCCATCTTGTCTTTCTGGAATTTTGAGTGTATATAATCTACTTATGTTGGGTGACTCAAGGTCAGTCAGGTGAGCGATATAGGGCCAACTTGGCCCTCTTGTTAACCGTTGCCATAGTTTTACTTTAAATACCTTTATATACCTCCGCTATTTGAAGAGTAGCATGAATGGATATTAAATGTAACTCCTGTCTGCCTGTTTGTGAACGGGCATAATATGTAACCCATGTCTGCCTGTTTTTGAAGGGGCATTAAATGTTAACCGTGTCTGCCTATTTGTGAACGGGCATTATATGTTATAGGCTTTTGCAAATTGTTCAGGAGGAGGAAAAAAATGTTTTTTGTTTTTGTCTTTAGATATATTTGCTAATATTGTTCAAAATTCAAATTAAAACTGCATTACTTAAAATATTAACAAGTGTTATCAATTAAAGCTTTAATATAGCTTATCTTATTTGTAAAAGTTTGAGTTACAATAGTGTTGCGTTGAAAATTCAATAAAACTAAATTCATATTTGGTGCAAAACTATTGTTACTCAAGTAACAATAGTTTTGCACCAAGTTTTACGAGATAAATAATTAATTTCTAAGTTTAAAAATATTGTAACTCAATATAAAACTGTATAAAATTATGTTGTTACTAATCAAAACCAATTTTAATTCTATTAAAGGTTAACACAAACATAATAAGTATTGGGAAGAAAGAAAAACATATTCAAAAGTATATTAAGCTATATTATTTATGTTTTAGCCTATAAATACAATAATTTTGATAGTTCTCATATTAACAATCAATTAACCTATGTCATTAACATTGTAGAGCATAATATTTCAGTTATGAAAGTATTAAATTATGTTAATATAAGTTATTATATATATGATTGTATTTCCAAATTTGTATTTAGAAACTGATATTGTGTAAATTTATATAGTATGTAGATACTATCTGGACCACAGCATAATCGTAACTAACTGTCATGTTTAAGAATGTGATATTTTGATTATTAATATACCAGTTAATATCAAATAAGATTATAAAACTGTTGTTTTCAGTCTTATAAATTGATTGACGAATTTTACCTGGGGTGCAATTGGCAGTTGAGATCAAATTGCATACTACATGATTGTTTTGGTTAAAACCTCGTTTATAGACAAATAGACAAAAATATACCTGAGTTTTATTTAGTTATAAATTTGAAAAGTTATTGTTTAAATTTAAACAAGCAGTAAGTGGGTACTGTGCCCCATGGGCCCACTATACCAACATCACTAACAACTGTACCATCTACATTTGTCATACTGACTGCAATTCCGACTGCACCTTCAAAATCAATCATCCCAAATTATTATTATACACCTTTTAGTCTTCATACATGTAGCAACTCCATCACCATGGTACTGTTCCCATTACACTCACCAACCTAACATCATGAATACCACTGTACCCTATACAACCACCATACCAACATCATCAACTCTACACTCTACATCTAGTATACTAGCACCATTTTTAACTACATCCTCAACATCCGCCAAACCAAATCCATAAGACACTGATCCTTTATATTCATTACATGTATCGACTCCATCACCATACCAACTGAACTATGCACTGTACCTTCAACATCCATCATACCAACCCCACTACCCATTGCATCATTCTGACCTAATTAACTACTGAACCATTATACCCACCAATCCAGTACCATTATCCGCTGTAACATCTACATTCACTTTATGAACTCAAATGCTCCCTCCACATTACTCCAGTATAAAGGTACTGTATTTTCTCTACCAACCATTATCTATAATACCAACCAGAACCCCATTACTTACTGTACCCGCTACACCCACCATTTAGACTCAACTACATACTGTACCTTCTACATCAACAATACCAACAGCACTACCTACTGTGCCCTAAAATTCCACCATACCAACTTCATTACTCACAGTCCACGTTATATCAACATCACTAACCCACTTTACCCACTGCGTTTACCATACCAACATCACTACCGTTTGTTTCATGGACACTACATCCACCATGCCATCTCAAACTCTTCACTGTTCCTTCTACTTCCTCTATAATTCTTTACTAACTACACTACTCGATACCCCCTTAATATCAACATCACTACCCATTGCAACGATTACATTCATTATACAAACACCACTACTCAATATCCACTCTGCATTCACCATACCAATATAACTACTGACTGTACTAACTACATCCACTATACCATATCAACTGTCATAATCACTCATTGTTCCCTTTACACCCATAATACCAACTAATCTACCAGCTGTACCCTATACAACCTCCATACCAACTACACTAATAGCTTTAATATCAATACCACCATACCAACTACTCTACCAGCTGTATCCCTTATGCTCACATTACCAACTACACAACCAGCTGTACCCTCCACACCCAGAATACAAACTACACTACCAGCTATACCCTCCATATTCACATTATCAACTACACTACCAGCTGTACCATTTATACTCACATTACCAACTACACTACCAGCTGTACCCTTTATACTCACATTACCAACTACACTTCCAGCTGTATAGTCTACACCCACCATACCAACTACACTACCAGCTGAACCCTCAACACCTACCATAATAACTACACAACCAGCTGTACCCTCAACACCAAGAATACAAACTATACTACCAGCTATACCCTCCATATTATAAAATACCAACTACACTACCAGCTGTACCTTTCATACTCACATTACCAACTACACTACCAGCTGTACCCTCAACACCCACCATACCAACTATGCTTCAAGTTGTACCCTCAACACCCACCATACTAACTATGCTTTCAGTTGTACCATCAACACATACTATATCATCTATGCTACGAGCCATGCCCTCTACACCCACCATATCAACTGCACTACCAGCTGTACCTTTTACACTCACAACACCAACATACCAACTATGCTTCCAGTTGTACCCTCAACACCCACCATACCAATTACATTACCAGCCATACCCTCTACCCCCACCATACCTACTACACAACCAGCTGTATCCTCTACATCCACAATACCAACTACAGTACCAGATGTACCCTTTACATCGCACCCACTATATCATCTATGCTACGAACCATACCCTCTACACCCACCATACCAACTACACATCCAGCTGTACCCTCAACACCCACCATACTAACTACACTACCAGCTGTACCCTCAACACTCCCCATAATAACTACACTACCATCTGTACCCTTCACCCACCATACCAACTATGCTTCCAGTTGTACCATCCACACCCACTTTATCATCTATGCTACAAGCATACCCTCTACACCCACCGTACCAGCTGCACTACCAGCTGTTCCTTCTGCACTCACAACACCCAACAATGCCACCAGCTGTACGTTCTACACCCTACATATTGACCACTACCAGATGTAATGTCAACACCCATAATATCATCTACACTACCAGCTGTACCCTCAACACCCACAATACCAACTACATGTACATTACCAGCTGTACCCTTAACACCAACTATACCAACTACATTACCAGCTGTACCCTCAACACCCACCATACCAACTATGCTACCAGCTGTACTATCCACACCCACTATACCAACTATGCTACAAGCCATACCCTCTACAACCACCATACCAACTACACTACCAGCTGTACTCTCAACATCAACCATAATAACTACACTACCAGCTGTACCCTCAACACCCACCATACCAACTATGCTTCAAGCTGTACCCTCAACACCCACCATACCAACTATGCTTTCAGTTGTACCCGCAACACCCACCATACCAACTACATTACCAGCCATACCCTCTACCCCCACCATACCTACTACACAACCAGCTGTATCCTCTACATCCACAATACCAACTACAGTACCAGATGTACCCTTTACACCCACACTACCAACTACAGTACCAGATGTACCCTCTACACCAACACAACCAACTATAGTACCAGATGTACCCTCTACATCCACCATACCCACTACACTATCAGATGTACCCTCTTCACCCACACAACCAACTACAGTACCAGATGTACCCTCTACATCCACCATACCCACTACACTACAACATGTACCCTCTACATCCACCATACCCACTACACTACCAGATGTACCCTCTACACCCACACAACCAGCTATAGTAAGTTATTACATGAAAAAATTTATGAAATTGGTAATATCTGGGATTTTCTCTCTCAAAATTTCAACAAAGACAACATCATAAGGCTCCTCATGTGTTGTTCCTTTTCAGATTATTATATGTTTTGGTCATCTGTTTTGCTGCCTGATTCAGGTTGAAACCAGTATCGATATTTTGCATGGATTCTGCTCATTTTTCCGTGTTACATGCAACTTTTTGTTGACCCCCCCCCCCCCAACCTCCAACAAAATTGAATGAGTGATTCAGTCTCCTTACTCCTTTGCACTCGTCATAAAAAACTACTTGATATTCTTGTGGTGTAACATTGAGAAAGCAAAATTGTTCTGACTGAGGGACATTATTTTCTTAACTGAATGAAATGCTAAATATTGTGTGGCAATATCACAAAAAAACTAAAATTGAAGTATATTTGATTCCCAGTGGTGTATTTATAATCGGTAATACATTGGTGTTTACAGTCAGTAATACATTGTACCACCATGAATCTTGGGAAAAAAATGATGTAAAAAAAAAAATGCCACAGGCCCACAATTGGTAGAGTACTGTAGTTTGTACACTGTTTGAATTATTCAAAACAGAATGATGGTAAGTATTTGAGATTGGAATTGTTTTGAAAATTAATGTACAGCTGGGTTCACAAGGGGATCTTCTTTATCCTTCTCACATATAATATTTGGACAACAGAATTGGCATCATACCACCATTGAGATGAACTTGTATCAAATATGTTATGGTTAATTCATCAACATGTTTAAAATTTATTTACTGTATACAAAACTATTAACTAGTTTGGGTACCTTTTTTATTAACATGAATGGTATTGATTCATCCAAATGAAACTAAAATTCTTGGTGGGTACTCCGCTTTAAGAAGAAATATGTTCTAACACTGGTTGGTCCAGTGTCGAATTACATTGATGCCCTGCATTATGAAAAAATTAAGGGTCAAAATAAAAAATATTGGTTGACTGGCACCCAGCATTATGAAGAATTTAAGGGTCAAAATTATAAATATTGGTTGACTGGCACCCAGCATTATGAAGAAATTCAAGGCTAGATCTGGTTGGCACCCAGTATTATGAAGAATTTCAAGGCTAGATCTGGTTGGCACCCAGCATTAAGAAGAAATTGAGTATTAGGAGTCAACAGTTAAAATTCTTGATTGACACTCAGCATTAACAAGTGAGATCTAGGAATGGTTAGTAGAGAGTCGAAATTAAAATCCTTGGCTCTTAGCATTAGAAGAATGTTCTAGGACTGGTCAGTGAAGTGTCAGTATAATGTGACGTGGTAGGGTGGCGATCAGAAATTATCACAATCATCGTGATAGGACTGGGCTTTTTTTATATATATATATATATATTGAAAGCTAGGCTCACCATACAATACAGTTTTATATTTATTGATTCGTATCAGTAATTATTACAATGATCAAAGGTATTGCATTTTCTGACTTTGGTGGATGTCCATGATGGGGAATCGTATGCAAATTGTGAAGGTTTTCATTGACTCAACTTAAGTTAAAATTGATTGCTTGTATGAAAAATGATAGACACAGTTATGTGTAAAAGACAATCAAATTGGTAATATGAACAAACCTATGAAAAGAAGAAAAAAATGTCCATGTTATCTGTAAACAGAACTATCTGAAATAAATGACGGTTTATCTTTTCCTGCTAAGACTTTTGTTATTAAATTGGGGAAGTCGGCTATGGGCGGCGTCAAGTTTTTTTTTTCGTTTCCGTTCAATAACTAGAGTATTTTTCATTGGAACTGAACCAAACTTACACAAAGTGTGTACCTCTTTAAAATCTATGACAAGTTTGATAACCAGCCAATACGGACCATTATATGTAGAGTTATGGCCCTTTAATTAATCAAAAATGCTAAAATTGCCCATTTCCACTCAATAACTAGAATATTTTTTATCAGAACTGAAGCAAACTTACACAAAGTGTGAATCGTTATAAAATCTTGGCCAAGTTCAATAACCAGCCAATTCACATTAAAAATAAGAGTTATGGCCCTTTAATAAGTAAAAAATTATAAAATTTACCGTTTCCGTTCAATAACTAGATTATTCTTTATCAGAACTGAAGCAAACATACACAAAGTGTACATCTCCATAAAATCTAGGCCAAGTTTGATAATCAGCCAAAACGGACCATTATCTTCAAAATTATGGCCCTTTAATTAGTCAAAAATGCTAAAATTGATTGTTTCCGCAACCAAACTTATACAATTTTTCTAGTGGTAAAGTAAAAATAATCTTTTTCTTTTGTTATTTTGATGAAGATACTAAAAAAGTTCGGATTGATGTATTGATATATATTAAAATGAAACTCCATTAACATGCACATTTTTATTTGGAAAAAGGTTTGCGGTGCCCTTGCTCTGTTGAAAGACATGGCGCAAAAAATATTTGTAAAAAATACAAATGATTTATTAGAGAAATGTACAGGTCCTTTTAAAATTTTTGCAACACAGCTGAACTTCTTATAATGTTCGATGCATTTTGTAATATATTTGTAGAATCAAACATCGTGTTTAAGAAATTGTTGCTATCATTTGAGCATGTGTGTCTAAAATGTTTGAAAAACATGGTTTTCGGGGAATTTCAAGGTTTTTTGTTTATGAATATAGTGATATAATACTTTTATAAAGAAAGTTGACTGTAAAAATTAATGGGGGGGGGGGGGGGGGGGGGGGAATCAAAGAATGTAAAATTCTAATAATTTACTTTATTAGATTATTTCTACAGCGTTCACTATTCCTTGCTTACCATAATCAACTATATGTTACAGTTACATGTTTCCTGGTTGGTTGATACACCTGGATAGTTGGGAGTCAGTAACCTGTCATGGTTGGCATGGACTGTATCCTGATTGGTTGATCTACAAGAGAACTTGGTAACCAGCCATTGTGTAGATAACTTGGAACTGTGAAGATGAGAGCCAGTAACCAGTCATGGTGGTGAGTATTTGGACAATATTTATAATAAATATGCATGTATATTTTGAAGAGTTATATTTGGTTCACTTTGTCGTGACCACCTCAGTAGCCAATTGATGAATTTTTCTGAATACCGGAAGTTAAAAACATTATTGAGTTACTAATGTACCAAGTCAGTTATATCTTATATTATACTAAGTTGTATATGAATGAAACCGTGTATACCAAGGTATACTAAAGTCATTACACAATCTGCCCAAATGGACCTGAAATAAAGCTGGGAAGGAAACTGAAATTTACATTTTAAAGATTTCTTAAAAAAGAATTTCAGTGTGGAGAGAGATGTGTTGAAAGAAAATAAATAATGAGAATAAAAGAAGCAGAAAATATACTTTCCATTTGAAGAAGTGTCAATACAGTCAGATTTATATTAATTATTGTTCACAGTATTGAGAGTACTGGATTTATTTCTTCTCCACAATTATTATTTCCCAAAAGTGTTTATTTGGGAAAATTTGAGTCAAACTATGATGACAAATTTGAATCTTATATCGATGTAACTGAATGGATATGCTGACAAGAAGAAATATTTACTTTTTATTGTGCCATGCTGAATTCATTTAATTGTTTGCTACATTTTGTTTTCAAAAATTTTAGGCCATAATAGTCATAAGTGATACGTTGTTAATCATACATGTAATTTGTAATGTTCAAAATAAAAGAATCATTTGAAATAGAAATCATTAAAGATCATTCATTACTATAATGTTGGTATTGAGCATTATAATATATTTATTGTAGATTACAAACAGTTGTTATAAGAGTTACAGAGTTTGGGTTTAACTTCTCTAAAATGTTTTGTAAATGCTGTTTTGCAATGAATATTGTTAGAAATTTGTGACATGCATTTTGCACTGTCTATCATATAATTGTATTATGTAGCTTGTCCTCATTGGCTTTAAAACGTTTGGAGTTGGTTAACCCTTTACTCCATAGATATGCACCAATCACAGAAGACCTTTGAAAACAGTACAGGAAGAGTTCAGATTGCTTGTAATGAACAATCTGAACACTTCATGCACTGTTTTCCCCTCGGTCAGTTAATATAAAATTAATTCACCCATTGCTGATATGTGGTGATTTAATGCTTTCAATTTTGAAGAATCCAAGAAAATGCTTATGGAGCAAAGGGTGAAATACAAACTATCAAACTAATTTCGGAATTTGTTTAATGTAAACTATCAAACTACTTTTGGAATTAACTATCAAACTACTTATAGAATTTGTTAAATACAAACTATCGTACTACTTTTGGAATTTGATAAATATAAACTATCAAAACTAATTTCTGAATTTGTTGAATATAAACTATCCAGCTACTTTTGGAATTTGCTAAATATAAACTATCAAACTATCATGAATTGTATAAGTTTTAATAATTGCAGGAGTAAGTCCATAGTAACTTTCAGTATAATATTTGACTTAATCAGAAATTTGGATACATTATTAATAAAGCATTTTACTGACTTTCAGAATGGTTTCAGTATCACAAGTTTGACAGTTGTAACTGACATTAACTGAACCAGTGGCTGTAAAAAGCTGCACATATCTGAACCAGTGACTGTAAAGAGCTGCACATACCTGAACCAGTGGCTGTAAAAAGCTGCACATACCTGAACCAATGACTGTTAAAAGCTGCACATACCTTAACCAGTGGCGTTGGAAAGCTGTGTGTATATAAAGGTATGTACATGTTATTGTTGATATCTAATAGTGTGCTTACTGTTATAAATTATCTTGGAAAGGATTTTGCCCTCTTTTCCTTTAGATTTATGATTATCCCCTACTTCATTGAAGTAGTGGTTCATATATATGTACATATCCCCAATATATGATCAAAGCATGCATTTGTGTCTCTGCTATTAATTTTGTTGCCAATTAAAACATTTGTTAAAAATATTTATTAAAAAAATATTTGAATCGTGACATGAAGATGTATGGGAAAAAAAAAGTAATAAAACCCTCCGGACAAAACCGTGAAGGTCAATGTCGCACAGAAACCAAGGACAGAATTGCATTTTGTTTTTATTTATCATCTATAGCCGATTATTTTTACAACTTTTAAAGATGTAAAAGGCTGAATTATTGCAGATGAAAAAAACATTTTCTAATATTTTTTCAGATATGGAAGTTGGTCCCAGTACCTGGTGCCACATGTGGAACATACACGAAAAAGATCAGTGTGGCAGCGGAGGATAGTGTACTGGATGTATTTCACTCCCAGATGTTGGAATCCATGGTACTTGTGAATATGTTTTGTGAAGAAAAAAAAATAAAATTAATGAAATTGTTATTTGTTTCTTAATTGTTCAGATACCAGTTCTGTTTGGAATTTTAACTGTTATTTGTTTATTAGTTTCAATGAGACATGTTTTTAGCTCACCTGTGCCAGGGTGAGTGTTTGTGATCATCTGGTGTCTGTCGTCTGTCCATCCTTTAACCACTTCTCTGAAAGTGCTTCACAGATTTACATCAAATTTTGTGTGAAACTCTCAAAATTGTTCAAATCATGACGTTTTTGTCAAATTTGGCTCTGTCCCATGAGTTTATCAGATGTTTTTTAATTATTGGTATTTCTAATTTGAATGATATTTTTTTTTTAAAACTACAGGGCCTGAAGCTTTGATATTTTGCATTTTGTAACACCTAATGATATCTCAGAATTTTTCAAGCCATGGGCTTACCTGTGTGACTTAGGGCTGTTCAATTTAAACATACATCCCACCCATTTAAATGGAATAGCCCTTAGGGAAATTTTAATTTAAAAATCTTCTGAAGAAAGAATTTTCCCTTTGAGTAGAGGTTTCATATAAAGGCTAGGGGTATCTTTTAGGCCCGCTGAGGGGACTGATTTTACATAGGACTGCTGTGGGGGGAACTGAAAATCCTGTATAATAGGAATTATTTTAATCTTCTTGAGATTTGTAGTAATATATAGTCAACAGTTGAGACTGGGTCCTTTAAAGGGAGGGGGGGGGGGGGGGGGGGGGGGTGTCAATATCCATAAAGGATCTAACAAAGATACATTTATTTTTAGTACATGAGAATGCAATAGGAAAACAGATAATTCATTAATTCTCATTTTCTCTTTTGCAAGCTCTTCATAGGCTTGGTCCATTCAAAGTTTGCATAGTAGTGAAAATTAAAATCAAGTGAGTGACTTAGGCATATTTGTCCTCTTTGTTTATCTTCAGTAGTTATATTATAAAAAATATTTATGAAGAAAATGAGAAAAAGGGAACATAAGTTATAATTCTCTAATATTTATAGCGGGTCCTCCGTGGCCGAGTGGTCTAAGGCGCCGTCTCAAGATCACTTACCTCTCACCGCTATGGTCGTAGGTTCGAGTCCCGCTCGCTCCAAAAACTTTATGTGAGAAAGTTTCCAGTTACTTGCGGAAGGACGGTGGTTCTACTCAGTCTGACTCAGTCTGAGGTCTTCCTCCACCAGTAAAACTGGATATGCCATATATAACCTGAAATGTGTTGAAAATGGCGTTAAACCCCATTCAAATCAAACTTATATTTATATGGTACCAAAGCCACGAAATATATATATGTAGTTGGATTTGTGGATTTGAATTTTAGCTTATTATTAGCGATTATGATTGACCTGTGTCCTTCATACTCCCATTCGCATGTAAATATTTGGTGTAAACTCGTGTGCCAGTTGCTTTTATTGGAATTTAACAGTTAACTGAACAGAAAAGCTAACCTGCCACTCTCGTATTTCCAATATCTTTGTCAAAATGTCGAGTGATGTTATTGAAGTTTGTAACCAACATTAACAGATGAAGTCCATTTGCGAAATTCTATACAATTGCTTGTGTGCATCTGTTTTACACGAAATGCTTATTTTGTGTGCAACAAATTCAAGAAAATTGTTTTGATATGTTTTGAAAAAATACCCTGTATAATAATATGTCCGGTAGCAGGTTAGCTGTTCCGTTAAGCAAAGTGAAAACACAGCAAGATAAGCAACACATTTGATTATGAAAATTTATAGAAAATATAATTACAATAAGAATGTAGTATATTGAAATGCATAAGATAACACCTACGGTTATTCTCAGTTGTTATGATAATTCATGACTGGTCACAATTTTTCCATTTTGAAAAATGCCTGCATTGCTGTATAAATAGCCTAAATAAGCCATATTTCTTGATCACGATAATCGTGCTTTATGGTCACTCTTTTTTTATTAGGGGAAAAACATGAATGTTTTGATTATTTAGCCTGAACCATCCACATGTGTCTAGTTTAAAGCCTCATTAAACCTAGAAATGCACACTTTTTGATAATAAAAAAAAATGATTGTAATTAAATGTGTTTATAGTATTGCTTAAACCAATCCTGTAGATCCCTTAGTGACTGTTTTTTAAAAAAGTGAGAAAATGAATACTTTTGATCGAAATGAGTATTTCTTAGACGAGTGGACGGAGGTTTTATCTTTTGTTTACATTTTTGTAATTCCGTAATGACTCAGTTGCTTTCCGACTATACCTCCACTAGTGTTCAGAAGAACAAAATGACTACTGCAGTGGTAGTGTGCAGATTAAGACCATTAGATAAGGGTTTCATTAACAAGATTAGAAAAGCTTTGGATTCACTTATATTATGAATTGTTATTGGGTTTTCTTTTTTAGCTCACCTGAGTCAAAGGCTCACAGGTGAGCTTTTGTGATCGCCTGGTGTCTGTCGGCCGTCATCTGTCGTCCGTCGTTAACTTTTAGCTTCTAACAACTTCTCCTCTGTAACCACTGGGCCAATTTTGATATATTTCCCTTGTCCGAAGCATTACTTTTAAAGTACTGGAAGGAATATCATCAAACTTCATACAATGGTAGAATATAATGAGAGGAAGTGCAGTGTACAGGAAACATAACTCTATTCTTGCTAATTACAGAGTTATTGCCCTTTGATATATTTCCCTTGTCCGGAGCATTACTTTTAAAGTACTGGATGGAATTTCATCAAACTTCATACAATGGTAGAATATAATGACAGGAAGTGCAGTGTACAAGAAACATAACTCTATTCTTGCTAATTACAGAGTTATTGCCCATGTCACGAGCAATCTGAACTCTTCCTGCACCGTTTTCAAAGGCCTTCTGTGATTGGTGTGAGAAAACGCGTATCTATGGAGTAAAAAGGGTTAAGACATACAATAGTTGCATATTCTTCAGATTAACATTAAAATTGCATTTAAAATATTAGCTTGTGACAATTCAGAAGTAAACAAAGCACAAAAGCGACACTGGTATTCTTATTAGTAAGACAACTGAAGGAATGAACGAAAAAGATGAACAAGAATAAATGGTTGTAAAATTAAAGTAAGAACCCAATCATTTGAAAGATATCCAATTGAAACTAGAACCAACTGATTCCAAAAGCTTATCTATTGCTCTGCGTTTTAAAAACAGTATTTCTAACAAGATCCTGAACTGATCAAATCAACCCTTAGTTATTGTTAAGAGTTATGGTTCTTGGTACATAAAACAATGTACTGTTGGATCTTGGGGTGCACTCTAGCACACACGTATTTTAGTGGATTTTTACCAAACTTACAAAATATTTAATTTGGTAATTAATGTGTTGTGACACAGGTGAGCGATCAATTTAGGGCCATTTATTAGCTCAACTGAGCCAAATACTTGAAGAAACCTTTATGATCAGCAAATATGTACTTCCATTAACTTCTTTTTTGTGTACTTTCTGACAATGGCATTTTTATATTACCAGGGCTCGAATTTAACCACTCGCCACTCGCAAAATGCGAGCTGTATTTTGAAAATGCGAGTTGAAATTACTTAAGCTGGCATTTTTTTGCGAGTGGATTTCAAGTTGAGAAAATTACTTATTGTATTCATTTTATTGATTTTTGAAAATAAACAAGTATTATCCTGGTAAAAAAAATGAGTTCTTGTCAATTTTACCAAATTTCTTTTGCTTCTCGCGCCAAATTACCCCCTAGCAGCACGATTGTCAACGACATGTAATTAAATATTAATATGTGTAGACTGCGTCCAATTGTTTTTGATCTCAAGTTCATTCTGCAAAAAGGAAGTAAAGTTAAAACCCGTCAACAACATAATGAATAGACTGCGTCTAGTTTGATCAATCGCGCACTCACTCTATAAAATAAAAGTAAAGTTGAACAACTTTATTGTTTACATATTTTGTCTGCTGTTAAAGTGGCTGATAAAATAACATCTTTTTCTCCATTGAACCGACGAATGAAAGTCCCAACAAGAAAAAAGAGAAATAATCCTTCTGTTAATACTGTAATGAAATGGGAGCGACAGCTCAATATCACACAGGGCTATAAACTTGACAATGACAAAATGGTGTGTCAATTGTAGAAACCACCGCGATCGACAGATCATCGATAATAATTAAACTATATTACTATGATATCACAACATTTACACATGTTAAACAATCGTCCTTGGCTAGATCTAGATCTTATTTTAAAACGAAAGGCCATTGGCTATATTAATTCTATAAATAGAAATGTGCGTATGTCTCAATCTCAGTCTCTGTACATTTGTTATTGTTGAATCCATGATTCATATTTTGGTTTAGTTAAAAGTGTTTATTTATGATATATCAATTTATGATATATCATTGTATGCATTTATTTATAGAGTATAATAAATAACAAAGACAATTTTATTTTTTTAAATATTTTGTTTTGTAAAGTACTACTTTGAATTGTACCTTAACATATATAATAACCTTGACACCATGGTCTATAAATAAAAAAAAGGCTAATAATACATATATTAAATAACACGCAGGCTTTGAAACAATAAATTTGGCTTTATTTAGACATTTAGGACTACAAGTTTTTGCGAAAATCGGTTTGGCTAGTAGGTTCCAAATTTGGCCAGTTGAAATTTTAGGCACTGGCCAAAATTGCCAGTGCACAAAAAAGTTTAATTCTAGCCCTGATTACCTGAGCAAAACATCAAGATGAGCTATTGCCCAGTGTTTGGCCATTAACTACTTAACTTGTATGCACTCTTAAGTACCTGCTTTTTCATTGGATTTTCAACAATATTACATAGTAATATTCTTGATTGTTTGATTGATTGAATATCAAGCATCATGTTTATGCCATCCAAGGCTTACAACGATCAGTCAACCTAACCACTGTTTCCTGGGATCCTGAAAGGTTAACCAGTACTTTAGCACAGCCTCCACAAGAAACTGATAACTTTCCCACTTGAATCAGTGGTGAGAGACGAATGATAATGAGACACAATGTTGTATATCAATCATCATGGAGACTTTTAACCTCTAAACCATTGATACATCAGTGAAATTTCACATGTGTTTTTACTACCATTAAAGGAACAAGTAGGATAACTTGTTTTTTAACAAACCTAAAGTTGATCTGACCGCCCAGTGTCCATCGTTTGTCAAACCATTTGTCTGTAAACTTTTTTGTTATGTGAACACTAGCTCTTAATACATTTTTTTAAACCAAACTTACACAGTATTTATTTCATGCAGCATTGTGAATACCATTTCATTCTTCCAATATTGTCCTGGCTATTATGTGAAGGCATAAAATTAATCAGAAAACCAGATTAAGTAAAACAAGCTAAAACCTCTATAAACTTTTTGCTCGGTCCTGAGGTTGTCAAGTTTGCAAAGGTTGCACTGTACTTTATATCCATATTATCTCCGGGATATATTGTTGAACCAGTGAAATTGGGTAGTTAGTGTTGGAGTTGTAGCTCTTGAATCATCAAAAATTGTGTGCACTCTGGCATTTGCTGTTTGATTTAATCTTCACTAGTTTTGAGCAGTAGATAAATTTTGGATAAATTCTAGGCCCTTGAATCATTAAAAAAAATATTTTATTTGACCTTGTGTGCACTCCAGTACTTGCAGTTTTCATTCGATCCTTGATAATCTTACACAGTTATATACACTCAACTCAAGTTATAATCTGGATTTATTCATATTTTGTCAATTGGAATTTGAACTGGCCAAGGCAGGTTAATTAAACTCAATTTTGTCCCCCATACATCTCAGCTCGAGTATGAACTTGAAATTCCACTGTCAATTATGCTGATATTCAAAAGCTTTGTATTTGGCATATTTTAAATGTAAATATTATTCATCTAAATTTAAATTTTCAATTTAGCACATATTCAAGTCGAGATCTTTTGTGAATATGATGCCAGGCTCTTGAATCATAAAAAATTGCTTTATTTGATTGACTGTGTGTACTCTAGTTCTTATTGGATCCTCACCAAATTTGCATAACCATGATAACTTGGACAAGCTATTTTATACTTTATAGAAAAATGGGTGAAATTTTATAGACTTGCCTTATCTCGGTAATGCCTACTTGTATTGTACTTTAAATATTTTTAAAGGGTATTTTAATGTTCAGGTCAGGGTCTTCTGACAAAATCGACAGCATTTGTTTCATTTGTATTGAGTTATATACAACTGCACCTTAGTTCCTCCACAGTATGAGGTACCACTTAGCACTAACCTCCTACCGATATGGTCAAACACTTTATGTAAGAGTTTCCAAGTTACCGGTAGTTTAGTCCTTTCTAATTTATTTTAGCTTGATTGTGATGAAAGCTCAGAGCTAATATGAACCGCTCTCAGGTCTGCTTCCTTGGTAGAACCAGTACTGAGTTGTTTTATGAGAAGCATCGGGTCGAGCGGGGGAATCGAACCTGCAACCTCTGGCATGAGTGGCCCAGTTAATTGCACAATATGGTAATTCATGAGTGTTCCTCTACCAATAAAACTAGATGACATAATATACCCTGCAGGGCAGCAGTGTAGTGGATAGGGTGTTGACTGCTCACCCTAGAGGTTGCGGGTTCGATCCCCAGCTTGACCCAATGCTTCTAAAAGCAGCACTCAGTTCTGATTCTACACCGGATGCAGACTCGAGAAGGGTTCATATAAGCTCCGAGCTTTCTTCATAATCGAGCTCAAATAAATCAGTTTGAGGTGCTATTTTGAAGATCACTGACTCCTTACAAATGTGGTTATGGGTCTAATAATGAAAGGAATGTGTAGTTATATATAAAATTATATATATTGTATATAATTAAATTTTTATAATTATACAACGCCTATTATGTAAGTGCTATCAAAAGGTAATAAACCTCAGTCCTGTTTGTGCCGAGCCCGATTAGCTCAGTCGTTAGCGCATCTGACTATCAATCCAGGTGTTGTGAGTTCGAAACCCCGCCCAGCCAGAATCTCCGTGATGATTGATATATAGCATTGCATCTATATATCATTTGTCTCTCACTGCTGATTCAAGTGGGAAAGTTATCAGTTACTTGTGTAGATGGGGTGTGCTCGAGTACTGGTTAACCTTCCAGGAAACAGTGGTTAGGTTAACTGATCATCTGTTAGCCCTCAATGGCATAAATACAACATGAAATATTCAATTAATCTTTGTTTTTATTGGGTTTTATACCTTTTTTTTCGACAGTATTGAAAAAAGGCTAACACTCTTAATCATTGGTCCTGGGATTTGCTACGAGGTTGACCTGTACAACTTATGCCTTATCTCTGCAAGTCACTGGCTACTTAACCACATATTCAGATGTCATGGCTTTATTACTGTAGAACAAAGTTTGTAGCCAATCATCACAGAGATGGCCAGATGGGGATTTGAACTCGCGACCCCTAAATTGACAGCCAGTTACTGACTGAGTATTCCCAGCCTGGCAGCTATCAGCCTTTGGATTGAGATATTAAATGAAAGATGAATTTAGTTTAGGCCATTATAAATTCATTGCTAGATTAGCATCAAAATTTTTTCTTAAAAATTGGGAGGGCGGGAGGATTTTTTATTTTTAATTTTTTTTTTTTTTTTTTAAATTTTTTTTTTATGAAAATAAAAAGGGTCCGGGCGGCATAAAAATTAGAGGGCAGGCTAATCTAGCATTTAATTGATTATGGCCTTATTCCAATTTATTTTAGCTTGGTTGCAAAAGGGCATTAAATGTTATCCCTAACCATTTGTGTGTCGGAGGAAAAATTGATGTGTAGCTGTATAATTATATTATACAGGTGAAGTTTCACATTTGTCAATATCAGTCAAGTTTTACAGGAGTTATGGCCCTTTTGCAACTTCATTTTTGGTAAAACTTTTATTAGTAGCTGGGGTATCCACCTGCGTCCTATGGACTCATTTCTAGTGCATATCTATTTGATCACATAACATGTCTATGAATTTATGAATAATTGTGCTATATTTTTTATTGATTGACTTCATTTATTTTTTTTTGCTTTGGGTTCATGCGTAAGAACTGAAGATATTTCATGGTCTGTTGTTGTGATAAAGATATGACAGAATGAATTAATTCAATTTGTCTGTTGAGTTGAGACTATTGTCTTTAAAATATCATGTTTTTGTCTTTGTTATAAATATGTATTGGCTTGATAGGAGTTGTTAACAATAGCTGCAGATATTTTGTACAAAGTTTGATCGCTATCCGAGATACTGTTGGCGACCCCAGTGTAGTTACTGCTGTGTAAGCTACCACAAACCACTTATTTATACAGTGGTTGTACATTACTGATAAAAGTGATGATAGCAGTTCTGTTCCAATAACAATTATATCCCAATATATTAATGGGCACACTTTATTGAAAAGAACCCAAAGCAATTCTATTAATTGGTCTTTTAAATTGCAAGCCAAAATTAAATACACAACCTATAAAAAAAATAATGATATCACTGCCAAAGATTTATGAATGATGACACTTTGTATTCACAGGTGTGAACTTAATTTTATCTTTTGTATAACAATGATTTGAAATAAATTATTACAGAAGTTGCCAAAATTAATATTTGTGCAAAAGGTCCCTCCTTTAAATTTGAGACGCATTGGTTGAAAAAATATATTTCGTTTCGAAAATTTAGATTTCTTTGTAATTGAATGCTACCATTTTGTTAAAATAAAAAGATTTAAAGAAAGTTTTAAGACATTTGTTATGCAATAAAATGCAAGTAGTATTGTGATGATGTTTGTTAAACGAGTTACCGCCATAGTTGGGATTATTGTGGTGTGTTTCACCTGCAGGATAGAAGCAGGTAAGGATCTACTGTAACTTGTAAAGGGAGAATGGGACCTGGTTTCACAAAAATACTTGAGTCCATTATTTAGATTAAAGCCAAATAGTGTTGTCATTTTCATATTCAAACTGAGCACACTACTGAGTTTAAATCATATAACAGACTTGAGTATTTTCATGAAACTAGGGCCAGAACACAATATTATTTTTTCTTGTGGAAATGGCAATGGGTTTATTCGTTTATTTACTTATTCATTCTTTAATTAATTTATCAGACATTCATTGATTCATTGAATTTAATCCATTTCGGTTTAATTATTTTTAGATTTTTTCATTCATTCCTTATTCAATTTGATTTGTGCAGTCGTTAATTAATTCATTAAAACACTTTATTCATTCATTGTTTTATTTGTCATTCATTACATGTAATTCATTCCGTTTTTCTTTCATATTTTAAAAATTCACTTGTTGGTGCATGCATTCTTTAATTTTAATATTTGCTTAAAACTTTATAAAAATACTACCGACTTTAAAATAAAATATAGGAAAATTTTGAATTGTTTTCTAAAGAAAATTTTTTAGACTGTTTTTTTGTTGTGATGTGACTTCCAACAAAATATTTTTGAATACCAATTGGCTCTTATGATACCCTATTTTATCTTTTTTTCTATAACAGTTGTACTTATTATGCATTTATCATCTGTGGAGAAACATATTTCCGCAGTCCAGATAGCTCAGTAAAGTGTTGCCACTGTCATTGAAAAGTCCATGGTTCGAGTCTCATATATGTGATTTACATTTATTCTGAGATTTTTTGGCATAAAGTCAATTCGGGGACGAATTCCAGATTAGTGAGAGAAACATATAGCAGCAGTCCGGTTAGCTCAGTCTCTCAGTGAAAGGTGTTGGGTTCGAGTCCTCGACTGGCTGCATATTTTTCTCGTCCTGTTACACATTATAAGGTACCAGTGTTACTTATACATAAATTGTATTCTGATTAAAGGTAACCATCTAATATATCTAGTACTAATAAAGCTTGGTAATAAACCTCCATTTTTGATGGTGTAATATTATACTTGTAGTCATCTTTGCATGTTGATAATGTTCTCATTCATAAATCAGTTGTTAAGTAGTTTCTTGTTAAATAGCTCAGTTCACCATGGTTTTTAACCAGCACATAAACATTACAAATAGAGAATGTTTGAAACCATATTTGGGGAGCGGAGTTGGATGAAGTGAATAAGGTATTGGTTTTTCACACAATAGGTTGTGGGTTCTAATCAGACACCCAATACTAGGACTAAACAAAAAAACAGATTCACAAGTGTCTTGAGCTTACATCTCGTTTGAACTTAAATAAATTTATACATATGTTACTGCAGAGGACCATTTTTGAAAATGTCTTTGTTATAAATGCAATAAATGTGATTTTTGTTTTCTATTTAGTTACATGTTATATGTTAAGCTCTTAGTTGAATGTTTTTAACAACCCATTTAAACAATGACGGAATGTTTAAACTACGAGGCTTTTATAAATGTTCAGAAAGTTAAAACTTAAATAGTGTAATGGATGGAGTGCTTGCTGCTCACGCCAGAGGTTGCTGGTTTGTTCCCCAGCTTGATTCAGTGCCTCTCAAAATACAACACTCATTACAGGTTCTATCCAGGAAACAGACTCATTAAAGCTCTGAGCTTTCATTTCATTCAAGCTAAAATAAATTGGTATAAATTAAATCTTACTTTATTTTCAGCCGTTAATGACCTTTGTTACGAAAATAGTCACTGTACAGAAGCTAACGAAGTGTGCAATGTGCCAGAAACGAAATGTGCATGTGCTTCTGGCTATGTGGATCCCGGGGATTTGACCTGTGTCCCTGTTGGTAAGTTTTATATACTTTTATTTTCTCCTAGAGGCAGGAATAGAAATTAAAGACATACCAGTCATTTCACGTTTAAGAGGTATCCACACCTACAAAAAACAAGTACACACGTGGGATAACATAAGGACCACAATAGGAGTACAAGAGGAATAACCCTGTTTTAGGCAGAATTAATGCCTCTCTTTATACTTGGAAATTTCATTAACGTGTAGATCGCTCACATCTCAAAAAAATACTAATGGGATTTAATAGAAAATTTAATGTTATGTGCAGTAATCAATAGACTTGTAGGGACAAATGCCATAACCTTTCCTTGTATTTTGTAATAATTATATCCTTTTTCATACTTGGAAAATTGGTTATATTTCATTGTCCAGTTTACAGTCATCTGATAGCAGTTACTTTGAGACACGTTTCCAAATGTCGAGAACGCTGTCCTACAACAGTTCTTATTTATAACTATTGAAGTGGTGTTAGTTTTTGAAAATATGAAATGATCATTCTTAGGATAAAAAAAATACTTGTTACACTTTTTGTCATGTATGACTTTATGTGAGAAAGTTTCCAGTTACTTGCGGAAGGACGGTGGTTCTACTCAGTCTGACTCAGTCTGAGGTCTTCCTCCACCAGTAAAACTGGATATGCCATATATAACCTGAAATGTGTTGAAAATGGCGTTAAACCCCATTCAAAAAAAAAAAAAAAAAAAATTGTCATGTATGACGAAAGATGTGAAATAGGATGCCTTTCAGCCATTTCAAAGAGTTATGCCCCTTTCCAAAATAGAAATAAAATTACAAATTATAAAAAAAAACTCATTTTCCTATTCTGCAAAGATTTATTTAACTTGAATTCTGAAGTATTGTCTTGTCATGGTTGAGACTTAATCTATAGGAGGGCCTCAATTTCCTCAAACAGCACCAAGAGGGTTGAAATACTCTTCTTCACAATTTGTTCATATTTGGCATAAATTACAGAAAATTTACATGTTACAAAGTTTATAAATCATTTTTAGTATTTTTATATATTTTGTTTTTTCCCAATGTAAAAAAAATGGAATTTCTTTCCTAAACATAAATCTTAAACCAAAAGTGTATTTATATATATATAAGTAGACTGATACACATATTATTTGAATTTTATGAAACTTGCTATGATGCATCATTACCAAGTTGAGATATGCATACTTTCTTAGTGTTTACGTTTTATGAATTTTAACAGAGTTGTGGCCCTTAGATTGCAACCATTACCTAATCCTTGTCCTCTCTATTTCTCATCTGGTGGCTGGAATTTTATGAAACTTGCCAGGACGTATCACTACCAAGTGAAGAGTGTGTTTATTGTCTTTGTGATTTATTACTATGATTTTTTCACAGAGTTATGGCCCTTTGATTTTGTCCATTACAACACTTCATTGTTTTGATCTTCAAAACATGGAAGTGCAATGAGACTTGGAACATGAATAATGCAGTAGAGGTCAATGTGTGGCAGTGCAGAGTGAAGAACCAAACATCTCTTCCAAACATTATCTTCCCTTTACACCCCCTTTCCCTTTACAAACAATGTAGCTACTACTCAATCAAGCACTCATTCAGGGAGCATCCATCGGTTCCACTGATATTTTGTTTAAAGTTTATTACACATGAATAAAAACTGAATTACATTGGCCATAAATCAATGTATATGCTCTTGATTGATAGAACAGTGATGATAACACACCACCAATTACTGCATTTTGTACAAATCAGATCATCCGAGGAGATCAGAATGAAACCAATGCACTTTTTGTTTCACTTTTCGAACTCGTAGCAAATTCAATATTTTGCAAAAATAAAAATAAAATGAGGGAATTCAGAGTAAAGTCACAAAATAAAGTTCATGTTACTTTAAAGTATTTTACAGTAATTTTTTTTTTTTTAATTACTGTTAAATGCATGTATAATTTTCCAGATTGTGGAAGTCTGAATGCACCTTCCAATGGTATGGTTGACACGTCAGCTGGGACAACATACAACCAGGTGGCAACATACACATGTAACACTGGCTACGAGGTGTCTGGTACAGCTACACGTACATGTGGCAGTGATACATTATGGACTGGTACAAAACCAACGTGTGTAAGAAAAGGTAAAATTGATTTGTTACATGTTTTAGGAGTAATAATAACGTCTCACTTCACAGTTGTACCCCTTTTTTGCCCTGGAAACATGATTCTTGTGCTTTAAAAAAAGTATATAATTTGGTTTGAAATATTTTCAGTATGGTTCATAGTGGTTGTGATTTCTTGCTGCAGATGAGTAAAACAAAAGCATAGCATATACTGCAATAAGACATCACTGGTGTTACAAAACTGACTGTTTGCTTATAAAATGTAAACATATATAATAATTAAAATGTGAATATTCCGATCGTCATTATGCGACCACGTGACTGTCTTTAGCATATTGATATTTTTAGCTTAAGGTGTTGAAATTTATGATGTGTGCTGTAGTCTGGGCGCCGATTAATCTGTTAATTATCATGGTTGATGACTGGGATGAGGAGACAGTTAAATGGATTAGCCGAGATAATTTCTACAGATAGAGCAGCTTGATTTTGTAAGAAAATTTTCATAGGAGAATCCCAGTGGAGGCCCTGTAGTCTTTCCAGTCTCTTGTCCTGCAAAAAATGACCAGTTCAAACCTGAGAGTAAATAAAAACTTATACATACATAAATACATGCAGTCTGTTGTTATTTGCACAATATCCTGTTCTTGACAATATAACACAACTAAATCATTGTAGACTGTGGTGTGCTTACCGACCCATCTAATGGTGGTGTAGATTTGACATCTGGTACCCAGTACGAGGCAGTTGCAGTATATAGCTGTGATACAGGATACAGTATCTCCGGGTCCCAGACAAGAGCATGCCTTCAAACAGGACTCTGGCAAGGAGTTAGTCCAACCTGTGAAATTAAAGGTAAAAACATCTTTATTAGTTGTAAATGGCCTTCTTTATTTTATATGTGTTGCAGGGTCAGCTCACCATACTTACCATAACTGTTTGTATGTTATATGTATTTTGGGTCATGTATCCATAATTGTCTTCCATTTAAATTTTGTGTGTTTGACTCACCATACTTAACTGTTTATATGTTATATACGTTTGGGGTAATTTTCCGTTTTTTTGTCTTCAATTTAAATTTTATGCGTTGACTCACCATGGTGTTTATAACGGTTTATATGTTATATGCAGGCCTTCTAAAATTCCAAAATGCAAATCGGTCCAGGTTTTTTACTACCGTAAGAATCGCACTTATTTATAAAAAATCACTAAAATTGCCTTACATTATGCCATTACATGTATGCATACCCCACCCACCATGTCAGCTGCATCGTGTATTTCTCCGTTTATTTATTAATAGGAAACGATTTCAAGTTTATTTGTGTATTATTTATAACATACTTTATCACAATGTGTACATTTTAATGACTGACATTATGTTTCCGCTTTACTGAATAATTTTCATTATATTAAAAATGTTCGATCGAACCGGAAGTGATGTAAGTTTCGGAAGCTGCGTGAAATAATCACCATGGAAACCAATGTAACGGTTCAACCACAAAAATAAACCATTCAGAACCTGTCCCACATCGAAACAAAATCGGTCCGGCTTTTATCACTTTCATTAATTAATGTCATTAATTTAATAATTAAAATTTTTTTTTTTTAAAAATGAAACAAACAAGTAACACCGCACGTTTTATCAAATATTTTAATGACGCAAACAATATTCGGTCCGACCGTCCCAGCTTTGGCTAGCGGTATATCAAAGAAATATACGAACGCAAACACAGTCTTTTGATGAACCGACAGAACGCTATGGGTCACTGATCACACATCTAAGGCGTGCTACATATAGACTCTTCCGATAAACTCCCCTAATACCGTCAATGGTTTAGTCGAAATTGTCATCATTTCGCACAGCAGGTGACAAAACAAACGGATTATTGGGTCAAATTATATTGCCGCAAGGCGTATTTCGCAGGTCAGTATGGCATGGTAAGAGCAATTTATGAGATTTTATACGACCGATAGAAAATATCTGGACCGATTTTTTATTGAACTTTGAAAATATCTGGACCGATTTTTTATTAAACTTTGAAACGAAAACCGGTTTTGAACTTCTGAAATCGGTCCAAAAACCGAAAAACCGGCAATTTTAGAAGGCCTGGTTATATGTGTTTAGTATCATAAAAATTATGTCTGTGTTTGTCTTCCATATAAATGTTTGGTGTTTCTATGATTTATTTATAATATCTAACATTTCAATCATTCCATGTATACAGTCATTCAGGTCATTACTGTAGTTGTGTCGTACTATATAATACCTAACAAGTTAATACTAATACCAGAAGCCAGGCCTCATAACATATCTTTCTGCTATTTTTCTTCCTTGAATGCACACTTCAGAAATACATGGCGAGAATCATTATGTTTTATTATATCTTATTTCCTATACCTTGTGTACTACAGACAATCCTAAACAACCCATTAGAGAATCTGCTGAAACATATACAATGTATATGCTAGTCATGTCATGGGTATTCTGATTGCCCTGTCCGTTAACTCTATCATCTGCTTTTTTCATAGGCTCTTCACCAAACTTACTTTGTAGTTATATAACCATAATATCTCAGACAAGTTCTTGAACTGGCCATATCTGATAATTAATGTTAGAGTTATGGCCCTTGAATCGTGTGCACTCGAGTACCCACAGTTTTCATTTGATCTTTGCAAATCTTACATAGTAGTTATGTAAATACAATATCTTTGACACGTTTGTGAACTGGCAAAATCATATAATTGGTATTGAAGTTGTGGTCCTTGAACCGTTGCCTTTCATGCACTCTAGGACACTCAGTTTTCATTTGATCATAATCAAACTTATACAGTAGTTATATAACCAAATTATCTCAGACAAATTTTTGAACTGGCTAAATTGGATTTGGAATCATCAAAAAAATTTTGATCTTCACAAATCTTACACAGTGTTATATAGTCATAACATCTTAGACAAGTTTAGAGCTGACCAAGTCAGATAAGTATTGTTGGAGTTATGGCCCTTGAATTACCAAAAATTATGTTATTTGAAGTTACTGGGTAAGTGCACTCTATCTCCTGCAATTTTCATTTGATGTTCACTAAACTTACACAGTAGTTATATATCTATAATATCTCAACTGACCAAATATTTAAATGTCTTGGGTTACAATTGCCTTGCTTTATCGAAAATTGCATTCTTTTGCATTGTCTTGTCTGTAACAGGTGAGCACTTTAGGGTCAACGTGACGCTCTTGTTTAATGTATAAAACCAATATTTGAAAATTACATAAAAATTGAATTGAGTTCTAATTACTTATATAATTATATACATAAATGTATATGGAGTTCTCTCAATCACATCCATGATAGACACTCCCTTGCATGGCATGGGAAACATGGCTGTTTAATGCTGAAACCTGCTGCTTACAATGAAGAGGTTATGCAGTTAGACACTTTAGACATGTATATCTCTATGTTATAAGTGTATCTTCATGCTGGGCGTGTGTATTTAGGACAGGGAATTGACAGTAATATGCCAATATAATCCCTTTAACCCTTTACTCCATAGATATGCTTTTTTCTGCACTGATCACAGAAGGCCTTTGAAAACAGTGCACTGTTTTCCACTCTGTTAATTAATATAAACATAATTCACCCAATAATTCAAAAGCTTTCTATATTAGGTATCCAAAGGTGTCTATATTAGAGGCGTCCAAAGGCATCTATATTAGGTATCCAAAGGCGTCTATATTAGAGGCGTCCAAAGGTGTCTATATTAGAGGTGTCCAAAGGCATCTATATTAGGTATCCAAAGGCGTCTATATTAGAGGTGTCTTAAGGCATCTATATTTGGTATCCAAAGGCGTCTATATTAGAGGTGTCCAAAGGCGTCTATATTAGAGGTGTCTTAAGGCATCTATATTAGGTATCCAAAGGCGTCTATATTAGAGGTGTCCAAAGGCGTCTATATTAGAGGTGTCCAAAGGCGTCTATATGAAGTAAAGGGTTAAAAAAAGAAGATCGGGAGCAGAATTTCCCATGACCCACAAGTTTTATGTTTTTATCAACACTATTTAATAAAATGACCCCAAAATTCTCCAATCTGCCTATTAGCTCTCATCATATGAGGGATTAATAACACTCAATTTCCAAGTGTGAGGTAGACACTGCCAGGAGTAAGTGGCACTGTTTGTTACTCAGTCAATCACTTATGTATTAATACATCTGTCAATCATCAAGTGTGATCTGTTTTGAATAAAAACAAGAACAAAAGTTAAAGTAAACCAATTCGATATATATAATAAGTTTGGTAATCGTTTTGCAATTTATGTATAGAAGACAAATGATGCTAATTCTGTTGTTTAATTGGTCAGACTGTGGAACATTGACAGCACCACAAAATGCTGTGGTGGTGACACCTTCTGGGACAACGTACACACAGATTGCGACGTATGTTTGTAACTCTGGCTACACAATGGTTGGAACTAATACACGGACATGCCAGTCTACAGGAATTTGGAGTGGAACAGAACCAAGCTGTGATGCTAATGGTAATAATATACAGCATAAACAGTATGTGTTTGTGTTGTTCAACTGTATATCTAAACCAATTTTACAATGTATGTTTGTCGTATTCAACTGTAGATCAAAAACAGTTTCACAATGTGTGTTTGTGGTATCCAACTGTTCATCTAAAACAGTTTTAATATGTATGTTTGTCGTATTCAACTCTACATCTAAAACAGTTTAACAATGTGTGTTGGTGGTATCCAACTGTCCATCTAAAACAGTTTTATAATGTATGTTTGTGGTATTCAGCTCTACATCTAAAACAGTCTAACAATGTGGGTTTGTGGTATTCAACTGTAAATCTAAAACAGTTTTACAATGTATGTTTGTGGTATTTAACTTTAAATCTAAAACAGTTTTACATTGTATATTTAAGGTATTCAACTGTAAATCTAAAACAGATTTACATTGTATGTTTGTGGTATTCAACTGTAAATCTAAAACAATTTTACAATATATGTTTATGGTATTCAACTGTAAATCTAAAACAGTTTTACATTGCATGTTTGTGGTATTCAACTGTAAATCTAAAACAATTTTACAATGTGTTAATGGTATTTAACTGTAAATCTAAAACAGTTTTACATTGTATGTTTGTGGAATCCAACTGTACATCTAAAACAGTTTTACTATGTATTTTTATGGTATTCAACTTACATCTAAAACAGATTTACAATGTATGTTTATGGTATTTAACTGTAAATCTAAAACAGTTTTACATTGTATGTTTGTGGTATGTTACTGTAAATCTAAAACAATTTTACATTGTATGTTTAAGGTATTCAACTGTACATCTAAAACAGATTTACAATGTATGTTTATGGTATTCCACTGTAAATCTAAAACAGTTTTACAATGTATGTTTAAGGTATTCAGCTGTAAATCTAAAACAGTTTTACATTGTATGTTTGTGGTATATTACTGTAAATCTAAAACAGTTTTACATTGTATGTTTGTTGTATTTTACTGTACATCTAAAACAGTTTTACTATGTATGTTTGTGGTATTTTACTGTACATCTAAAACAGTTTTACTATGTATGTTTGTGATATTCAACTGTAAATCTAAAACAGGTTTACAATGTATGTTTGTTGTATTTTACTGTACATCTAAAACAGTTTTACTATGTATGTTTGTTGTATTTTACTGTACATCTAAAACAGTTTTACTATGTATGTTTGTGGTATGTTACTGTACATCTAAAACAGTTTTACATTGTATGTTTGTGATATTCAACTGTAAATCTAAAACAGGTTTACAATGTATGTTTGTTGTATTTTACTGTACATCTAAAACAGTTTTACTATGTATGTTTGTGGTATTTTACTGTACATCTAAAACAGTTTTACTATGTATGTTTGTGGTATTTAACTGTACATCTAAAACAGATTTACAATGTGTCTTTGCGGTATTCAGCAGTACATCTAAAACAGTTTTACAATGTATGTTTGTGATATTCAACTGTACATCTAAAACAATTTTACAATGTGCATCTATAACAGTTTTGTAATGTTTGTGTATAAATCTTATATGTACATGTATATGTTTATTTATGGTATCAACAATTTATTCAAATGCAATTTAAATCTTTTTAAAAGATTTAAAATTTCTGATACAACTAAATCTTGTTTATCTCACTTGAAACATTTCCATACACATACTAGTATCTGTATTGCAGTACCAGGTATATTCTATATAAATAGCAAAGTAGTCTACCTATATACAGAATAGTGTGAATGGTACACAAACCTGTTAAATTAGGAGCCACATGCTAAAACTTTACCTTAAAAAAAAGTAGTAAAAACACAAAACAATTTCGACATGACAGTCACTGATATTAGCTTATGAAAGATTCTGTTGCATCTTCAACAAGCCTTACACTGCAGATGTCAAATACTCATGTAATGTATTTCCACAGCATGTTCTCCACTTAACAAACCAGCAAATGGTGTCGCGAGCACCCCAGATGGGACAGAGTACGGCAATGTCGCCACCTACACATGCGACTCTGGCTATACATTATCAGGTACATCAAAACGGATCTGTAATGCAGATGGATCTTGGAGCGACACTGCTCCTACATGCGGACTTACAGGTACACCTTCATATAGTTTGTGTTACATCCTCCTTATATTCTAACGTGTGACATGTTGTGCATGAAAGCCTTGATAATGACCTTAATTCTTCAAAATTTGAAATCTAAAACTTCGACTCGTACTCAAAATTGTTGAAATGTGTTTGAAATGGTGATAAACTCTGTTCATTATTAGATTATTCATACTCAAAATATTACATGTTTTCATTCTAAATAAAGTCTATTAAAGCCATAATGAATTAATTGCTAGATTATCATCTCTTTCTGCCCCTTATTTTCATGCCACCACGACCCTTTTTTTTTTATTAAAAAATAAAATTCTCCCCCTACCACTCTCCCTTTTTAAGAAATATTTTGATGATAATCTAGCAATTAATTCATTATGGCCTTAACAAGGAAATTTGTATTTTAATCAGTTATACTAGTTCCATATCAGAAAATAAATTAACTGAATATAAATCGAGCGCAGTTAAAAAAACAACAGAGAATTGAATCTAGGTTGAATTGGTGAACTTCTATACACAGTATACTATGATTACCAGAGAATAAAATTTTACAATTTAATTGCATGATAAACCAAATTTAAATAAGGGCAGCATTGATATGGTGGATAGGCTGCCTCTAGCATCATAAGTCACATGGATATTATGTGTAAATATTGTGTTGTATCAAGAGTGGTATATGATATATTTTGATATATTTATCTAAAATGGATTGAAATGTAAGAAAATTGCATTTTTTTATGCAACTTTGTTGATGTTGTATTTAGCATAAAATTGAAAATCAAAATACATGTACATTTTTAAAAAGAATAACGTATAACTAAAATAAAAACATCAAGTTTTGCAAAAAAATATAGTTTAATTGTTTTTAATCATACAAGGCCATTTTTGGGGCATTGTGAACCATGTCCTTTGTAAAGAAATCATTTTATGGTTAGACTTGACTAATGTGGTATGCTATTTATTGTATAAATAATAGAAATGAAACATAAATTTGACTCAGTCATCGCAGTTGTCTAAGCCGATTTTTCTATTACGACTATGTATATGTAATTACAGATTGCGGCACGCCTTACATATTGGCAAATGGATATTTTACAACTAATGGGGGAACTTCGTATGGTGCATTTGCTGTCTACTACTGTAACGCAAACTATGGAATTGTGGGTGATGCGAATGTAGCCTGTGAGGCATCTGGTTTCTGGGGGACTTTACCCACTTGCAGTGCAGGTTCTGTATAAATGTCTATGTATTGTGCATAAGCAATCATTTTACCATCTATCCTCCAACATAGTGTGGCAACTGTCTCTGAAATTATATATATTTTATAAAAATCTCTTTAGGTATCATTTTGTATTTACTAGAACAATATAAGTTAAATGAGTATTGAGTTAATTTTCTTGCATATCGAACAAGGGTTTCCAGTTATTTTTACCAGGTACGGATTTGACATCCTATACCCACACCACGACCTCATCCTACCCTGATGTGACTTAAAACGATTTATGATATTTTATGACAACGTTTTAAAAAATATGATGTAATATATCTAATTTTATGTCTTATAATCCAACATGGTTAAAAATATGATGATGATATAAATCAAAATAAGTGTTCAGCGTGTTTAGTATCCAAGAAAAATAATATTACATAGCTTGTTTGGTTCAGATTAAAAGTTATTGTTCCTTGGGATAGCTGTTTTCATGGAACTCAGCAGACCCCCATTTCCTCCAAAACAGTTGTCCCTCACGACGGAACTCTCTCTTCAAACCTCAAACCCATGTAAGATTTTTATAATACCCCACTGCATAGCAGGAGTGTGATAAAGGCATGGCCATGTCCTTTTTTTTACCTTTGTGTCTGCTCTGAATCTTCTTAACTATTGAAAAATTTCATTTTATGTGCATCATATTCACCTCAGATGACGTGCAAAATCCACATTCATGTTTGTTCAATGTCAAGGTCATAGTTCAAGGTCAGACATTTTCAATCTTGATTTTGTCATGATTACCTATCTACTCTGTAGCTACTAAACCCCTTGAAGGATTTTCATGAGACTTGGGGTCAGATGTTCAACTGCTTGAGACACCATGCAGAACCCACCATGTAACAGTGTTGGATCATGGTCACAGTTCAAGGTCGGATGTAGTCAACTTTTATTTCATGTCCACTCTGTATCTCCTAAACCTCTTGAAGGCTTTTCATGAAACTTAAGTTACGTGCTCACCTCCATGAGACAATGTGCAAATCCCACATTCCAATCCTGTCAGGTCAAGGTCACAGTTCAAGGATGTTTTGTGTCCGCTCGTTATCTCCAAAGCGCCCTGATAGGTATTCTTGAAATTTTAATCATGTCCACCTCATCAAGATGATATGCAAAACATTTTTATGAAAACTTTGTTCATAATGCCACAATTGAAATATATTTCACAGAAAGCCAGTTGATGACTGGTAGCCGTATACATGTAAGGTAAGGTCACACTGGAAAGTTATACCCTACCACTATCTTTCAAACATCCTCATCAACATTAAGCATTACAGCACTGCTCCTGCATAAACACTGGTTTGTGAAGCTATATTTACCAGTGTCCCATAATGCAATGGGATTTGTGTTGGGTGAGGGAGGATATAACTATTGTTAAGACTACCTCATTGACATAGTCATCATCTTCATGAAGGTTTCACATAGATTCCACTCATATCTGAGATTGTACATGTGTATTTAATATTTTTTTCCTGTTTGTGTCATATTATATAGAATGTGTGAGTACATGTACTCTGTAAACCTCACATTCATTGATTCATTAATTAAATCATTCATTCATTCATCCATTCATTGATTCATTCTTGTTTATTTGTAACTTTTATGTTCAATAAAATGTTTTAATTTACAAAAGTGTTGGTGAAATACTGTATTGATAATGTAGGAAACTCAATTTTGTCTACTATTTTCTTTTTTACAGACTGTGGGAGTCCACCCACTGTTGCTAACGCCATTGTTGACACGTCTGGGGGAACACTACTGGGAACCACTGTCACATACACATGTAATGCTGGATACACCTTAAGTGGAAGTGGAACCATCTCATGTCGCACAGACAGCACGTGGTCTGACACACCCCTGTGTCAGTTAGGTCAGTATTACTGTTACCAAGGACGTATATAGAAAAGGAAAATCAACAGATTAAAATGTTATGAACGCTCGTGTATTCATGCAGAATTTCGCGAAATCTAGTTTTCAAACTTCCATTCATCTCAGAAATACAAATCAAATTATTTCTTTGCACAATAAGATTCTCCACAAAACGAGACCATTCCCAGTAAATTGTGTTTAAAATTGTTGAAATACTTACGGTTACAAAATTTGTAAACTGCAACTAAAAAATCAAGGAAAGTACTTGAAATCTTCTTTATAACTGCAATATTTTAGATTCAAGATAATTTTTCATGTTTAAATGATCATAAAACATCTTAAGTTTGTACACCTTACATTTTATATGCTGTTGCTATGCAGTCATTATAAACACTCAGTTTTTACTCACTTCTCTGTGTAATATTTTATAAAATATCAGTTTTTTAGCAAATTTAGCAGGTTCATTGGTGATAAAAATTAAGTATTATGTGTTCCTAAAAGATAAACTCCAGAATAAATAATATGACTCGTGTTTCAACAATATATTTAATCCATTGCTCCATAAGCCTTTCTTGGGCTCTTCCAAATTGAAAGCGTTAATTCACCATGTATCAGCAATGGGTGAATTATGTTTATATTAACTGACAGAGTGGAAAACAGTGCAGGAAGAGTTCAGATTGCTCGTAATCTGAACTCTTCCTGCACTGTTTTCAAAGGCCTGTGATTGGTGCGGGAAAACACATATCAATGGAGTAAAGGTTAAAGTTTATATTTGAATACTTAAAAACTTAAATCAAAGACAGGCATCCAGATGATCATGATTTTAGACTCGCACCAGAAGAACAGGAATTAATTTACATTTGTTGAAGAATATTTAAGTAACCAGTCAATAGTAAGAATTTAAGGTAAGCTTAAAAAAGTATTGCTGAAACAGGTGCCAAATACATTTATTCACAAAATCCAAGTTGATGTCACACCTTCAAGTCTCGTTAAGTTTTGTAGCAGTGTAAGCACATTCAAGCTGCGTTTGTTTTTTTTTAAAAAAGGCGTTCATAGATATCACATGACAGAATTATATAAATTAAAGTTTTATCATTCTGTCAACAGATACAAATGTAATGTTATCCAATTAAAAAAATAAGAAAAATGTCAAAGTGATTGACACAGTCCTAATTTTTTAAGCTAAAAAAATATCTTGTAATCATTAAAGGGATGTTCTTGTTCTATGAGACCTACAACCAGTTTTTGTCCCCCGCTTTGTAAAAAACGGGAGACACTTATTCGGATCTGTTCGTCTGTCTGTTCATCTGTCTGTCCATCTGTCTCACTTTGGTTTCAGTGCAATAACTGAAGAATGCCTGAATCAAATCTTTTGAAATTTTAATACAATGATTATAATGACAAAACACTGGCTAAGTCGATTTTCAGGGTTGTAGCATTTGTCGTTCTACATTTATGCCCCTTTATTTGTGAAAAATCATATTTTTTTTTGTTTCTGTGCAATAACTTAAGAATGCCTGAATCAAATCTTTAAAATAAAGTGGGGGACATAAATTCACTGAATTTGCTTGTACAATATAAATGACAACCATCACTATCATCAATATCAGTATGACATTTATGACAATTTACTCTCATACCAAAAACAGTCTTTCTATTCAAACTGAAAAAAAAAATCAGAAGAAGCTGTATTCCGGTACATTATATATCAAACTGTGCTTTATCTCTGTTTTCAGGTACTGCAACCTACCAGGGACTGTGTTCCATTACATCACAATGTATCACGCAGAATGCCACGTGTATGGATGATGGTAGTGGAGATGACAGGTGTATGTGTTCTGCCACAGGTCAGGTATATGAATCAGTCACTGACCATTGTATGTCTGGTAAGTATCCATCTCTATTAAAATTTATATTATGTTTCGCTTGCGATTATGACAAAAAATGTATCGCTTTCACATTGTTAAAAGTGAAGAAAATCAGATTTACAAGTACAATGTATTGATATTTATCACTGACATCGATTTTCTAATGATATTCTTATTAAGTTGATGTACATGAATTTACAGTATGTAGATCAGATTTTATGAACTGCTCTTGTTCCTAGACCTTCAGTGTAAAAAAGTAATTCGTACTCAATGTGGTTCTCATTCTATTCAGTCTAGTAGAGTGTGTTTCCGGTGTACCTAACAGACTGTGTTTCTGATCTACCTAACAGTCTGTGTTTCTGGTCTACCTAACAGACTGTGTCACTTGGTATGCCTAACATACTGTGTTTCTGGGATCTATCTAATAGACTGTGGTTCTAGCCTACCTAACAGACTGTGTTTTTTTCTACCTAACATACTGTGTTTCTTGTCTACCTAACAGACAGTGTTTCTAGTCTACCTAACAGACTGTGTTACTTGGTATATATAACATACTGTGTTTCTGGTCTACCTAACAGACTGTGTGTCTGGGGTCTACCTAACAGACTGTGTTTCTAGTCTACCTAACAGACTGTGTTTATGATCTCCCTAACAGATTCTGTTTCTTGTCTACCTAATAGACTGTGTTTCTAGTCTACCTAACAGACTGTGTTTCTGATCTATCTAACAGACTGTGTTTCAGGGGTCTACCTAACAGACTTTGTTTCAGGGGTCTACCTTACAGACTGTGTTTCTAGTCTACCTAACAGACTGTGTTTCTGATCTACCTAACAGACTGTGATTCAGGGGTCTACCTAACAGACTGTGATTCAGAGGTCTACCTAACAGACTGTGTTTCTAGTCTACCTAACAGGCTGTGTTTCTAGTCTAACTTACAGACTGTGTTTCTAGTCTTCCTAATAGACTGTGTTTCTAGTATACCTAACATACTGTGTTTCTGGTCTACCTAACAGACTGTGTTTCTGGTGTCTACCTAACAGACTGTGTTTCTAGTCTACCTTACAGACTGTGTTTCAGGCCTACTAGTAGTAAGGGACCCAGCTTGTCCTTATGTAAGGAATTCATCTTTGGAGTTGGTGGTAAATCAGAATAATAAGTTATGTAACATGCTGACCCAGGTTTTTAACTTGTGTGGAGAGCTTCATAAAGCAGTATAACAGAACTACCAATTTTGTAATGTTTGCATATATATATATGATATAATTTCCTTCTTCACATCACTCTTGAGGAAGGGATGAAAACCCACATATCGACTTACCCTGTTTTATCATGAAACTTTTAACTTTACTTGAATAATACAGCTGACTGCTACTAGCATAATACTTTTCAAGCTGTAATATGCTAGTAGCAAGAATTATTTTTTTTCTCATCTATTTTAAAGTCTAGAGTTAATGTTGTATTTGCAAGGACATTGTGGCTAAATGATTAGGTAAAAATAATCATTTCATGTTAGAAACATTAAATACATACAGCAAATTCAAAACCGCTGTAATATTGGTTTGATTATCGAATATTTCTTCGGTTTGTTGATATGCTAGCATGCGATGTCGTACTTAAAACTCATCTGCTAACTGCCGTTTTTTATGTAATGACAAAATATAAATTTGTTTTCACCTTTAAAATGGAAGGTGAGATAGCAAATAGTGTTTCATAATAAATAGATTACATGGATGTCAGCTGTATTTTGGCAAGTTTAAGAAAAATAATAAATGAGAGCCTTTCACAGTTAATTAATTCTTATTGAGTTGAATTTGAGAAAATAATTTCTACAAAACAGACTGCGGAAGTTTGACAGCACCTACCCATGGCACCATAACTCTACCAACGCTAACGGTAGAGGGTCAGATGGTGCTCTATGCATGTGATCCCGGGTATGCAGTTGAAGGTGTCACATCAAGGACCTGTCTTCCCTCCGGATTGTGGAGTGATTCAACACCCACTTGTGATATTGGTAAGATGGACAGCAAACATATGACTTACTTCTTACTCCAGAGGTTTCGGGTTGGAACCTCGAATCTTAGGTCATGGCTGGGTCCAATATCTTCTCAAAAACAACACTCAGTACTAGTTTAATCAAAAGAATAACAAAAGATTCACAAAATCCCTGAGCTTATTTCCCAGCTATTGAAATTAAAATGATTTAATATTTAGAGGATCTTACATCAGTGCTCATTTATTATTGAATTTATTAAACGAGTTGGCAAAAATATATTATGCGAGGCTCTGCTGAGAGTTATATTATTTTTGCCCACTCGTTTAATGAATTGTTAATAATAAGTGAGCACGAATGCAAGATTCTTTTTATCACATTACTCAGAAAAATAGTACATTTACCATTTATTTAACATATCATGTCTATAAGGAATTAGAAAAAGTCAGGCATATTTGTTTTGGTCATTCGTTATGATGTAACGTTGCAAATTAACGCAATTTTCCATGACAAAACGGGAAAGTTGGAATGTAGGTCACCATTTTGCATTTTGGAAAATGCCGATTGACAACTCAGTAGTGATTTGACACTAGGTTAATATAGAAAAATATGCCATGGGTTTACACTCATGCAGCGTAAATTATGTGATAAGAAAGAAATATCTGTGATAAAGTGAGAAATTTTACTAGATACTTGTGAAAGTTCTATTCAGATGTCTGTGTCTGGTTCCATAATTATCATGTGCATGGAACTTCTACATGTCTTCCTCCCACAATAACTATGACTGTTAATATATCAGAACAAGTGATCATCATTTAAAAGTTAGTTGTCTTTCTTGTTCAATAAATTGCAAAAAGGCAGATTTTTGCTGTTTTCAAAAGTAGATTACTATGTAAGAATCATCTAAAAGGTATATATTTTTATGTGTAATTGTATCAAAGCAACAAATATTACTACATAATAAACTGTGATATACCAGTAGTAACATTTAAATGCTAGTTTGAAGGTGTTTCTTCAAGGACAAAACAGTAAACCTTTTGTGATGCAGTATCTAAATTCCTGTCAATTTAACTGTTGAAATCAGTATACCTTTAGTGATGCAGTCTCTGTATTTCTGTAAATTGTATCTTTTGACAAACAGTATACCTTTTATGATGCAGTATCTAAATTCCTGTAAATTGTAACTTTTGAAAAACAGTATACTTTTTGTAATGCAGTCTCCAAATTCCTGTTAAAGGCGAATTGCAGATTTGTCAATGACAATACAAGTAGGAGTCCATTTGGTTCATACACTGATAGTCTGTAGGTAACGCATATCGGTAGCAATACAATTATTTTTCCAGGCTGTCCTCATCCAAGGCCCCCTCTCAATGGCAATGTGAATTCAAGTTCAGGCACTGCTGCTGGAGACAAGATAGAGTATACTTGTAACGAGGGCTATGCACTTGTTGGATCCAACGAGAGAGTATGCCTGATCGATTCAACATGGAATGGAGATGAACCTATCTGTGCGAAGGGTGAGGGGAGTGATTTACTGGTGTATGAGGCTAATCTTTTCTGGTCTGAAGAAATCTGATAATAATTGTCTGAGTTATGGCCCTTGTATTATCAAACATGGCTTTATCATCCCCTTGTTTAAGAAGAAATTGGAGGATATTGGAATGGTGTCCATCTGTCTGCCCGTTCAATATTATTTTTTTCAACATTGCAATTGAGTCTCAGTCATTATTATATGCTCGTTCAGTACCCATATCTACAGGTAAATGTGTATCTTGCTCAGTCCATGGCCCTTTTAAGTAGGCAATATGAATTCACTGAATTTCCTGTTTGACTCTAACACAAATATAAATCATTGAATCTTCATCCAACTGACACAGTAGTTACCAAATACCATAGGGATATGGATAATGGTCCTGTTATAAAGTCAATAATTTCTAAAAAAAAAAAAGCTTAAAATACATAAAATTACCCCAAAATGATTTGTTGGCTGTGTTAATATGTCATTTGTGTGATCAACTTTATGTCACATGATACTGTAATAAGTAACAGATATAAATGAAGTGTTATGTTAAGTTCTTTGCCTTGCCCTTTACCAGCATAATCTTTTCATTGTCCTTACAGTCAAACCTGTACAGGCAGTCACCTTCTATTGATTAGTTGCTTGTCTTAAGCAGGAACATTTGCTATTTCCCATTTCTGTGCATTCAGAGCAAATTAACAAGTATTAAACAACAACCTGTCTAAAATGCCAATTTACATGTGCACTTCCACTAGATTTAAATCTATCCCAGAGTGCTTATCAAATTTCAAATTATCTCCATATCTAACAAAGTTTTCACATGATGTTGCTTTGATTTGTTATTGTAGAATGTTCTATACTCTCTGGCATAAAAAATGGACGTATTGACCTGTCACATGATGTTGCTTTGATTTGTTATTGTAGAATGTTCTTCACTCTCTGGCATAAAAAATGGATGTATTGGCCTGTCACATGATGTTACTTTGATTTGTTATTGTAGAATGTTCTACACTCTCTGGCATAAAAAATGGACGTATTGACCTGTCACATGATGTTGCTTTGATTTGTTATTGTAGAATGTTCTTCACTCTCTGGCATACAAAATGGACGTGTTGACCTGTCACGCGGGAACTGGGATACTTCTGTTGCCACATATATCTGTGACAAGAATTATGGACTGGTAGGCACATCTACACGCATCTGTAAATCAACAGGTGCATGGTCAGGAACTGAGCCAAACTGTATATATGGTAATATATTTAGAGATAAATGTCCTTTAAAGCAAATTTTTACTACGGGATATACAGATATTGTTAAGAAAATCTATTTGGTAAAATAATGAGCTACTTTTGGAGGGCTCCGAACAATTGTGTTGTTTAAAGATGATAGTTTGTAGGTACATGTATACAGTCAAACCTGTGTAAGTGGTCACTTTTGCTCCTTCTCTTGACTGGCTGCTCAAGACAGGTTTGACTGTATATTTCATTGGTATTTCCCCAATTTTGGTAGCATTAATATATACCAGTATGTTATATAATGTCACATATCAATAAAGATCACATCACTTAACACTTGATACAGTAACTATAATATATATTAGCGAGTTCTAAAATGGTTTGATTTTTAGCTCTACTGGCCAAAAGCCAGAAGTTTGTCCTCTGTTAGCAGCACTTTCTCTGAAATCACTAGGCCAATTAAACTGAAACTTCACATGGTTGTTTCTATTGCATAGGAGGCTATACAGAAGTTTTTTTTCGATCTGAAATTCAAGATGGCCACCATTACTAAAAATAGTCCAAAACTTAAAAAATCTTCTTCTCATGAACGGCCGAACAGATTTTCAGAATGTTTATGTGGAAATGATGACCAACTATAGTTTTGTTAGATTTATTCAAATGATGTCCCTAGGGTTAAAAATGACCTAGGGGACACATGTCATTATAATATTTTTTTTTTTTTTTTTTAAAATGGAAATGATTTTGCCTATATCTTCACAGAAGCATTGTTTGGTGAAGGAGGTTTAGATTTTTGTAAAAATGACTGGGTTCCACTGTCTTAAGGGGTCAGGAGGGGCCCCAAAAGGGTAAAAATTGGGAACTACTAAAACCGTTTTCTTCAGAACTGGTATGTCAGATTTGTTCATATTTGGCATAAATTATCCCTATGTGTAGGGGTTTGATTGCAGATAAGAATTTAGGGGCTAAAATTTATAGGGGCCCTGTAAGGGGACTTAGAATTTCGCATAGGGATACTTTGGGAAAACAGAAAGTTCTCTTTTTTTCATCTTTTCTGAAACCACAAGGTGAATTAAACTGAAACTTCACATGGATGTTTCTATTGCATAAAAAATCAATACAGAAGATTATTTTTTTTCGATCTGAAATTCAAGATGTCCACCATTACTAAAAATAGTCCAAAACTTAAAAAATCTTCTTCTCATGAACAGTCCAACAGATTTTCAAAATATTTATGTAGTAATGATGACCAACTATAGATTGGTTAGATTTGTTCAAATGGTGTCCCTAGGGTTAAAAATGACCCCGCCTCAAGGGTTCAATTCGGGGACACATGTCATTATAATAAATATTTTTTCTTTTTTAAAATGGAAATGATTTTGCCTATATGTTCACAGAAGCATTGTTTGGTGAAGGAGGTTCAGATTTGTAAAAATGACTCAGTTCCACTATCTTAAGGGGTCAGGAGGGGCCCCAAAAGGGTAAAAATTGGGAATTACTAAAACCGTTTTCTTAAGAACTGGTATGTCAGATTTGTTCATATTTGGTATAAATTATCCCTATGTGTAGGGGTTTGATTGCAGATAACAATTTAGGGGCTAAATTTACATGAGAATATTAAAGGGAAAACTGAATTTTTTCATTTTGCATCCATGTATACAAAAAAAAATATTTTTAAAATTTGAATAATTCCTGCTCATAACAAATCGCTAAGAGTGGGAGATTGAAGTTCTGACAAATTAAGGGGCTGGATTGTGTATTAAAGGGTTCTGTACAGGGGACTATATTTTTTTTTTTACAGATGAATGATATGGGAATTTAAAGTATTTCCTTTTCATAGCAATTAAGTTTTTGTATTTTTTTCTCTCTGTTGTAAAGATGTTTATTGTATTGGTTTTTCAGTAACTAATGCCTATTTTGTAAATCTACACATATTATTAGGAAAATAATTGTTACAATTTCTTAAAAATTCCTGATCTTTTAAAAAAACAAACAAACAACATTCTGTAGTGGAGAGATTTACTTGAGGAATCAGTTTCATTTGAGCACATTTGTGAGAAATGAATTTCCTCCCAGGGGTTCATGATAATTTTGCTTGTTGCATTTAAGTTCATATCTCAGTCCCTTATTAAATCAATTGTATTTGTATCATTATGTTTAAGTTGATAATGTGTTACAGTAAAATCAGAATTTGTATCGTTATGTTTAAGTTGATAATGTGATACGGTAAAATCAGAATTTGTATCGTTATGTTTAAGTTGATAATGTGATACAGTAAAATCAGAATTTGTATCATTATGTTTAAGTTGATTAATGTGATACAGTAAAATCAGAATTTGTATCATTATGTTTAATTTGAAAATGTGATACAGTAAAATCAGAATTTGTATCATTTTGTTTAAGTTGATTAATGTGATACAGTAAAATCAGAATTTGTATCATTATGTTTAAGTTGATAATGTGATACATTAAAATCAGAATTTGTGTCATTCTGTTTAAGTTGATAATGTGATACAGTAAAATCAGAATTTGTATCATTATGTTTAAGTTGTATATGTGATACAGTAAAATCAGAATTTGTATCATTATGTTGAAGTTGATAATGTGATACAGTAAAATCAGAATTTGTATCATTATGTTTAAGTTGATAATGTGATACAGTAAAATCAGAATTTGTATCATTATGTTTAAGTTGTATATGTGATACAGTAAAATCAGAATTTGTATCATTATGTTGAAGTTGATAATGTGATACAGTAAAATCAGAATTTGTATCATTATGTTTAAGTTGATAATGTAATACAGTAAAATCAGAATTTGTATCATTATGTTTAAGTTGGTAATGCGATACATTATGTTTAAGTTGATAATGTGATACATTAAAATCAGAATTTGTGTCATTATGTTTAAGTTGATAATGTGATAAAGTAAAATCAGACTCTTTATCATTTTGTTTAAGTTGATAATGTGATACAGTAAAATCAGAATTTGTATTATTATTTTTAAGTTGATAATGTGATAAAGTAAAATCAGAAATTGTATCATTATGTTTAAGTTGATAATATGATACAGTAATTGTATTGGATGTATGTAGTATGTATATGTGTATTGTACTATTCTGTCACTGTTGATGTGTTCACTGGTATTGGATGTATGTAGTATGTCTATGTGTATTATACTATTCTGTTACTGTTGATGAGTTCAGGTATTGGATGTATGTAGTATGTCTATGTGTAATATACTATTCTGTCACTGTTGACGTGTTCAGGTATTGGATGTATGTAGTATGTCTATGTGTATTATACTATTCTGTTACTGTTGATGAGTTCAGGTATTGGATGTATGTAGTATGTCTATGTGTAATATACTATTCTGTCACTGTTAATGAGTTCAGGTATTGGATGTATGTAGTATGTCTATGTGTATTATACTATTCTGTCACTGTTGATGTGTTCATGTATTGGATGTATTTAGTATGCCTATGTGTATTATACTATTCTGTCACTGTTGATGTGTTCATGTATTGGATGTATTTAGTATGCCTATGTGTATTATACTATTCTGTCACTGTTGATGTGTTCAGGTATTGGATGTATGTAGTATGTGTATTATACTATTCTGTGACTGTTGATGTGTTCAGGTATTGGATGTATGTAGTATGTGTATTATACTATTTTGTCATTGTTGATGTGTTCACTGGTATTGGTTGTATGTAGTATGTCCATGTGTATTATACTATTCTGTCACTGTTGATGTGTTCAGGTATTGAATGTATGTAGTATGTCTATGTGTATTATACTGTTCTGTCACTGTTGATGTGTTCAGGTATTGGATGTATTTAGTATGTGTATTATACTATTCTGTCATTGTTGATGTGTTCACGTATTGGATGTATGTAGTATATGTATTATACTATTCTGTCACTGTTGATGTGTTCAGGTATTGGATGTATGTAGTATGCCTATGTGTATTATACTGTTCTGTCACTGTTGATGTGTTCACTGGTATTGGATGTATGTAGTATGTCTATGTGTATTATACTGTTCTGTCACTGTTGATGTGTTCACTGGTATTGGATATATGTAGTATGTCTATGTGTATTATACTATTCTGTCACTGTTGATGAGTTCAGGTATTGGATGTATGTAGTATGTCTATGTGTATTATACTATTCTGTTACTGTTGATGAGTTCAGGTATTGGATGTATGTAGTATGTCTATGTGTATAATGCTATTCTGTCACTGTTGTGTGTTCAGGTATTAGATGTATGTAGTATGTCAATGTGTATAATGCTATTCTGTCACTGTTGTGTGTTCAGGTATTAGATGTATGTAGTATGTCAATGTGTATTATGCTATTCTGTCACTGTTGTGTGTTCAGGTATTGGATGTATGTAGTATGCCTATGTGTATTATACTATTCTGTCACTGTTGTGTGTTCAGGTATTGGATGTATGTAGTATGTCAATGTGTATTATGCTATTCTGTCACTGTTGTGTGTTCAGGTATTGGATGTATGTAGTATGCCTATGTGTATTATACTATTCTGTCACTGTTGTGTGTTCAGGTGTTGGATGTATGTAGTATGTCAATGTGTATTATGCTATTCTGTCACTGTTGTGTGTTCAGGTATTGGATGTATGTAATATGTTTATGTGTTAAAAAATAAAATTAATAGAAAAAAAAACATTTTTTTATATTTTTTGCAGAATGTCTCAGTAGTATTGCAGCTATATTTTCAGGTGTTCCAACTCTCAACCTCTTATTACTAATATTGCTTATATTTCAGCAATATATCCTGACGTTGTAATTGTTTTTGCTGTTCTGTTGGCCATCCTCATCCTGGTTGACATATTTATTGTGGGTTTCTGGCTCTATCTCAGATACTTCAAACCTAAATCCAAGGTAAACGCACCAGCATCTTGTTTATAACAACATTTGTAAGATAAGTTTCAAGAAGTATTAGTTGTTGTGATTTTATTCTCGCTGTATTTTGCTATCCTGAAGAAAAAAAAATCGGAGACCATATAGTTGCCACATTTCTGTCCATTTTCCCGTCAGCTATCTTGTCTGGAGCCATATAACTTTAAAAGTATGGAAAATAATTCATTAATTCTGTGTACAAATGTGAGGCAATGTGGTGGTGTCCAGTGTACATTGGAATGAATCTTAGTTGTTTTTTGACAGAATTACTTACCTTTTATGATTTTTCTGAACATTGCTTGTGCACTTCAAACTTTCTCACTGTGCTTTACAAGATGATACACTTGAAAAGTGCAGAAGATAATTTGCTGAAAATATGTACACCTGTACAGCATGATGAGATGGTATGCAGCACACAAGAGCATAATATCTTTCTGTTTGTTATATGGAATGACTTCCATTCTTTTGTAATTTTCTGAACTTTGCTTGTCCAGAGCATTACTGGAAAACAATCAAAGATAATTACTGCAAGCTATGTACACTTGTAAAACACAATAATGTATGCTCTGAACAAAGGCATAACTTTAGGTTACTTTTTGATGGAATTACTTTTTGTAATTTTCTGAACATTGCTTGTCCAGAACTCAAAACATCAGAACTGTAGGTTTAAATTGAATGGAATTGCTTCTCTTATTTTGTATATTTTTTAGTTTGTTCAGAGCATGTTATTAGACATTCTCATTGGGTTTGTATATACCGGTACGCGTATATATATATATTAAAAACGAAAATATAAAAGCCTTTCCAGTCAAATGTTCATTTCAGGGATTTTTCATCTAGTCTACAGATTTTCCTGTCAAATTTAGCTCTACTGGCCAAAGGCCAGCAGTGCTCATGTCATGGTAAATTTCCATCGTCCATCTGTCAGCCATTTTCTTGTAGACCTGATAGCACCTTCTTTTTTAGCTTGTCTGGCCAAAGGCCAGAAGTGCTTATTTGATGGCACCTTGTCCGTCGTCTGTAAGCAGCACTTTCTCTGAAACCACTAGGCCAATTAAACTGAAACTTCATATGGATGTTTCTATTGCATTTGAGACTATACAGAAGATTTTGTTTTTCGATCTAAAATTCAAGATGGTCTCCATTACTAAAAATAGTCCAAAACTTAAAAAATCTTCTTCTCATGAACAGCCCAACAGATTTGCAAAATGTTTATGTAGTAATGATAACCAACTATAGTTTTGTTAGATTGTTCAAATGGTGTCCCTAGGGTTAAAAATGACCCCGCCCCAATTTTCTATTGCATAGGTGAATTTCAAAAAGTGCTATGGCCACTATGAGTCAGTAGAGCGTCCTCAGGCCCTCTTGGGCCTCTTGAATCTTAACAAGACCTGCACAGCAGTTATAAAACCACAAGATTTCAGATAAGTTCTTGAACCAGTGTGATTTGAACACAAATGCCCCCACCACAGGGCTTATAAGCACAATTAAGCAAAATTTTAATAAACATTTTCTCTGAAAGTTTAAGGCCTCGACCTTAGATATTTAACATGTAGTGTTGTATAGAGGTCCCCTAATAGGTCTGTTGAGGTCAGGACCCTGTGGTCAAATTTGGGGCCGCCACAGGGGTCACTGTTTTACATACAGTTATATAGGGAAAATGTTGTAGACACGATGGCACCTTCATTTTTCATTGAATCTTAACTAAACTTGCACAGCAATTATGTAACCACAAGATCATGGACAGGTTCTTGAATCAGTGTGATTTGATTACAAATGCCTCGCCACAGGGCTTATAAGCACATTTTAAGTAAAACTTTAAAAAACATTTTGTGTGAAAGTTCAAGGCCTAGACCTTACATATTTTACATTTAGCATTGCATGGTGATCTCCTAAAAGATTTATTAAAGAGGAACTTATAAAAAATTTTCATCGGTCCATTTGTTGCCAGTGGAGTGATTCAGGCCCTTTTTGTTGCCAGTAGAGTGATTCAGGCCCTCTTGAGCCTCTTGTTTGTTATCAGCATGTATCGTAGTTTGTAATTTTGTACATGGTCTCTCAAATTTCTGGAATAACAACACCCATCCCCATTCCATATATACACACAGTTTTCAGGAAAAATCTGGAAAAATAATTTTTTTTTTTTAAAATACAATCTAACATCACCTTATATCTTTTTTCATCATCTTGAATAACTATAATGTTTAGAAATTGCAAAACATATCATTTGTCATATTTCTATTGTAAATATTTTTCCAAACAACTCATCTTTGGACATTCTATATACATGAAAACCTAGCCGAAAGGAAAGGATGCAGAAGAGAACGGTCCTAGTTCAGATGAGGAAAATAAATACCTGGATATACTAGATGACAAAAATGAGTCTGGTTTACCTCCTGTTACATATGTTAATTCCCAGTCTCGCAATACATCATTCCGCCGATCAAAACATGGGAAAGTTGTACCAGAGTCTCCAAGGAATCACCCACCACCACGTCTGATCCAAGCCATACCTAGGAAACCACTTCCTAAAGCAGAACGATTCCCATATCGGGAATTGAGAAACAAGCCTTCCTATGATCAACAAAATATGTATGGCTCCGAACAGAGTTTGTATAGAACAGATCCAGCAAAAAAATGGGGAGGTGGGTAAAAGCATTTTTGTTGTGAAGTAACAACTAATATCAGTTTATGGTATAGTATCAATTTTCCTTTCTTTCTCATTTTCTCTATAATACCAAACTTATAAAGGCCATTTCTGTTATAGATCACCTGAACCAAAGGTCAAAGTTGGCTACTCTGACTGCTTTTATCCATCATCTGTCCATCTATCAACAATTTCTTTAAGGACTTCTTCTCTGAAATTGCATGATTTTCATTAAATTTGATGTGAAGCATTGTTGCATGAAGCTCTCTCAGGTTTTTTCAAGTCATGACACAGGGGTCAAAATTGGCCCTGTCTTAGGGACTCGAGGGAGTTTAACATGAGACAATTTTAATTAAAAAAATCATCTCGAGAATCAACAAGCCAAATTTGCTCATATTTGGTATAAATGATCCCCATGAGTAGAGGTTTCAAGTTTGTTAAAGTACAGGGACTATGGTCCATTGGGGCTTAGTAATTGGAATAAGAATATTTAAATATGAATACCACATGGGGAAAGCAGGAAATTCTGTTTTTTTACATTCATCTTGGGTATTATTTCTATTATCATGTTGTTTGGAGCATTGTTTAACAAGCTGGTCAACCTACCAGTTATTATGCATTTTTATGTGGCTATACATTCCTGCTACGAAATAAAAAACACTTTTTTTTTAGTAATTTGAAAGTCAATAAAAAGTTTGGGAAGCTGCAATTTTGAGTGAGTAGGTAGGATTAGGCAAACATTTTTTTTAAGAATGGCCTTACCGGTATTGCCGTACAGAGAAATATAATGAAACAAAAAAGATATCAACCAAGTGACCTCAAAGATAGTTTTAACAAGACTTTCAATCCTTTTTCTATTTTAATATTGTGCATACAATTTGCCGAAACTTTTTAATAAACTCTTCATATATAATACAGAGGAAAACACAACTGCTCTAAAAGCTGAAAGCAAGCCTCCTTTTGTTCCCCTGTTGATGTCAAACCCTCCAAAGAGCACACAACCTCATAAGGACTTGTTGAAGAGTGACTTACGCAGGGAACCAACATTTGAGAGTAACTTACATCGCGAGACAACTCTGGATTTGAAAGATACTCATGAACTAACGGTAAGTTTATTATGCTTGGGAAATGCAGGCCTCTTCTACTTAAGCTGTAAGAGGTGTTAGATAGCTATACACCAACTGTCTCGGGGTTCTCTCATTTCTTAGAGTTGCTATTATTCCTGTTGGTGGTTTCCCTTATTTCCTTATGTGGCTGTTATCTCCGTCTGAGTGTCCTCTAATTTCTTAATGTTGCTATTATCTCTGAGTGTCCTCTAATTTCCTAATAATGCCATTATCTTCGTCTGAGTGTCCTCTAATTTCTTAATGTTGCCATTATCTCTGAGTGTCCTCTAATTTCCTAATAATGCTATTATCTCCGTCTGAGTGTCCTCTAATGTCCTAATGTTGCCATTATCTCTGAGTGTCCTCTAATTTCCTAATAATGCCATTATCTCCGTCTGAGTGTCCTCTAATGTCCTAAAGTTGCCATTATCTCTGAGTGTCCTCTAATTTCCTAATAATGCCATTATCTCTGTCTGAGGGTCCTCTAATGTCCTAATGTTGCTGTTATCTCTGTCTTTCCATTCTCTAATGTCGCCATTATCTCTGTCTGAGGGGCCTCTCATTTCCTAATGTGGCCGTTATCCCTGTCTGAGGGGCCTCTCATTTCCTAATGTGACTGTTATCCCTGTCTGAGGGGCCTCTCATTTCCTAATGTGGCCGTTACCTCTGTCTGAGGGGCCTCTCATTTCCTAATGTGGCCGTTATCTCTGTCTGAGGGGCCTCTCATTTCCTAATGTGGCTGTTATCTCTGTCTGAGGGGCGTCTCATTTCCTAATGTGGCTGTTATCTCTGTCTGAGGGGCCTCTCATTTCCTAATGGGGCTGTTATCTCTGTCTGAGGGGCCTCTCATTTCCTAATGTGGCTGTTATCTCTGTCTGAGGGGCCTCTCATTTCCTTATATTAAAACTTTGCTTTGATCCTGACCTCATGAATTGATTGACCACTTTCATAATGTTTGTTTATTAAGTATTAGTTTACAGATTGTGTCCAAGAATTAATCCTTCCATTTTCAAGTAATGTAGTAAGGTGTTAGCCACTTATGCCAGAGGTTTTGGGTTTGATCCTAGGTCCAACTTGATAACCTCTCAAAAATAACACTCAGTACTGGATTTACCCAGGAAATAGACTCCAGAGTGATTCACAAAGCTCTGTGCTTACTTAACAATTGAGTTAATATAGTTAATATAATTTATTGTTTTAGGCACTTGTGTCAGTCAAAGGTTCTATGGATTTTGTGAACACAAGTTTTGAGCTTTCTTCAAAATCACTTAAGTATAAACTAATTACAGCAAGTTGAGGAATAATGAGATGACCAGAATGATAGGTTTTAAATGTGTCTCTTCCGTTCTCTGTACAGGTAGAAGATCTGCTGAAAGATGATTTCAGGGCTGCTGATAGTGGATACTCCACCAACAAAGAGGCGCCATCACCACCAGAAGCAGATCAGAGCTTTACTCCCCGTACCTTTGCAGACAGTGAACAGAAAGGCAACGACAGTGAGCCAGATTCTCCTAGAGGACAAGACTATATCATGGAAGAAGCGTCGACTGCCAGGTCAAACAAACCTGCACTCAGTTTCCAGCCAGCTCAATAAGATACCACACCATTCGTCTCCTCTGAGAAAGGTTTCTCCGAGGATGTCAGGAAAAAAATAAAAAGCACTATGAACGCTTACTCTTCATCTTCTAAACACAATATTTAATCTAAATAAAATTTTTACATTGAAAATTTACATATTATGGACAAACTTGAATTACATTGCTGAAATATCACTTTTAAAGGGATAGTTATGGAAAAATTATATGTATTAATGATATTATATAAAGATAATTTTTAGATTTTTATGTATATATAAAATATATATTATCTTACTGAGAAACGTGAGGTATCAATATTGTTAAAGTTTTATCTTACTGAGAAACATGAAGTATAAATTATGTTAAAGTTTATCTTACTGAGAAACATGAGGTATTAATATTGTTAAAGTTTAATCTTACTGAGAAACATGAAGTATTAATTATGTTAAAGTTTTATCTTACTGAGAAACATGAAGTATTTATATTCTTACTGAGAAATGTGAGATATTAATTATGTTAAATTTTATCTTACTGATAAACATGAGGTATTAATTATGTTAAAGTTTTATCTTACTGAGAAACATGAAGTATTAATTATGTTAAAGTTTTATGTTACTGGAAACATGAAGTATTAATTATTTTAAAGTTTTATCTTACTAGGAAACATGAAGTATTAATTATGTTAAACGTTTTATCTTACTGGGAAACATGAAGTATTAATTATGTTAAAGTTTTTTTTATTTGGAAACATGAGGTATTAATATTGTTAAAGTTTTATTTTATTTGGAAACATGAGGTATTAATTATGTTAAAGTTTTATTTTATTTGGAAACATGAGGTTTTAATATTGTTAAAGTTTTATCTTACTGAGAAATGTAAGGTATTAATTATGTTAAAGTTTTATCTTACTGAGAAAACATGAAGTATTAATATTGTAAAAGTTTTATCTTACTGAGAAACATGAAGTATTAATTATGTTTAAGTTTTATCTTACTGAGAAACATGAAGTATTAATTATGTTAAAGTTTTATCTTGCTGAGAAACATGAGGTATTAATTATGTTAAAGTTTTATCTTACTGAGAAACATGAGGTATTGATTATGTTAAAGTTTTATCTGACTGAGAAACATGAAGTATTAATTTTGTAAAAGTATCTTACTGAGAAACATGAAATATTAATTATGTTGAAGTTTTATCTTACTGAGAAACGTGAGGTATTAATATTGTTAAAGTTTTATCTTACTGAGAAACATGAAGTATAAATTATGTTAAAGTTTATCTTACTGAGAAACATGAGGTATTAATATAGTTAAAGTTTAATCTTACTGAGAAACATGAAGTATTAATTATGTTAAAGTTTTATCTTACTGAGAAACATGAAGTATTTATATTCTTACTGAGAAATGTGATATATTAAATATGTTAAATTTTATCTTACTGATAAACATGAGGTATTAATTATGTTAAAGTTTTATCTTACTGAGAAACATGAAGTATTAATTATGTTAAAGTTTTATGTTACTGGAAACATGAAGTATTAATTATTTTAAAGTTTTATCTTACTAGGAAACATGAAGTATTAATTATGTTAAACGTTTTATCTTACTGGGAAACATGAAGTATTAATTATGTTAAAGTTTTTTTTATTTGGAAACATGAGGTATTAATATTGTTAAAGTTTTATTTTATTTGGAAACATGAGGTATTAATTATGTTAAAGTTTTATTTTATTTGGAAACATGAGGTTTTAATATTGTTAAAGTTTTATCTTACTGAGAAATGTAAGGTATTAATTATGTTAAATTTTTATCTTACTGAGAAAACATGAGGTATTAATATTGTTAAAGTTTTATCTTACTGAGAAACATGAAGTATTAATTATGTTTAAGTTTTATCTTACTGAGAAACATGAAGTATTAATTATGTTAAAGTTTTATCTTACTGAGAAACATGAGGTATTAATTATGTTAAAGTTTTATCTTACTGAGAAACATGAGGTATTGATTATGTTAAAGTTTTATCTGACTGAGAAACATGAAGTATTAATTTTGTAAAAGTATCTTACTGAGAAACATGAAATATTAATTATGTTGAAGTTTTATCTTACTGAGAAATGTGAAGTATAAATATTGTTAAAGTTTTATCTTACTGAGAAACATGAAGTATAAATTATGTTAAAGTTTATCTTACTGAGAAACATGAGGTATTAATATTGGTAAAGTTTAATCTTACTGAGAAACATGAAGTATTAATTATGTTAAAGTTTTATCTTATTGAGAAACATGAAGTATTTATATTCTTACTAAGAAATGTGAGATATTAATTATGTTAAATTTTATCTTACTGATAAACATGAGGTATTAATTATGTTAAAGTTTTATCTTACTGAGAAACATGAAGTATTAATTATGTTAAAGTTTTATGTTACTGGAAACATAAAGTATTAATTATTTTAAAGTTTTATCTTACTGGGAAACATGAAGTATTAATTATGTTAAATGTTTTATCTTACTGGGAAACATGAAGTATTGATTATGTTAAAGTTTTATTTTATTTGGAAACATGAGGTATTAATTTTGTTAAAGTTTTATTTTATTTGGAAACATGAGGTATTAATATTGTTAAAGTTTATTCTTACTGAGAAACATGAAGTATTAATTATGTTAAAGTGTTATGTTACTGGAAACATGAAGTATTAATTATTTTAAAGTTTTATCTCACTGGGAAACATGAAGTATTAATTATGTTAAACGTTTTATCTTACTGGGAAACATGAAGTATTAATTATGTTAAACGTTTTATCTTACTGGGAAACATGAAGTATTAATTATGTTAAAGTTTTATTTTATTTGGAAACATGAGGTATTAATATTGTTAAAGTTTTATTTTATTTGAAACATGAGGTGTTAATATTGTTAAAGTTTTATCTTACTGAGAAACATGAGGTATTAATTATGTTAAAGTTTTATTTTATTTGGAAACATGAGGTATTAATATTGTTAAAGTTTTATCTTACTGAGAAACATGAAGTATTAATTATGTTTAAGTTTTATCTTACTGGGAAACAGGATGTATTAATTATGTTAACATTTTATGTTACTGGGAAACATGAAGTATTAATTATTTTAAAGTTTTATCTTACTGAGAAACATGAGGTTCATGTATTAATTATGTTAAAGTTTTATCTTGTTGGAAAACATGCGGTATTTATTATGTTAAAGTTTTATCTCGCTTAGAAACATGAAGTATTAATTATGTTAAAGTTTTATCTTACTGGGAAACATGAGGTTTTAATTATGTTAAAGTTTTATCTTATTGAGAAACATGAGGTATTAATATTGTTAAAGTTTTATCTTACTGAGAAACATGAAGTATTAATTATGTTAAAGTTTTATGTTACTGGGAAACATGAAGTATTAATTATGTTAAAGTTTTATCTTACTGAGAAACATGAAGTATTAATTATGTTAAAGTTTTATCTTACTGAGAAACATGAAGTATTAATTATGTTAAAGTTTTATGTTACTGGAAACATGAAGTATTAATTATGTTAAAGTTTTATCTTACTGAGAAACATGAAGTATTAATTATGTTAGAGTGTTATCTTACTGGGAAACATGAAGTATTAATTATGTTCAAGTTTTATTATACTGAGAAACATGAGGTACATGTTTTTATTATGTTACAGTTTTATGTAGATGGTAAAAACGATGGAGAGTTAATTTTGTTGAAGTTTTATGTAAATGAAAAACATGGTGTATTGATTTTGTTGAAATTTTTTTCAGATGAGAATCATGATGCATTGATTTTGTTGAACTGTTATGTTATGCGAATCATATCCATAAAATCTACTGAAATTTTATGTTAATGGGAAACATGGTATGTTAATTTTGTTGAAGTTTCATATCAATGAGAAACATGATTCATTGATTTTGTTGAAGTGAAATATGATGTATTTGAAGATATTAATAAATATGGGAACCATGATGTATTTATAGAAATTTTATATCCAATGATTAAACATGATTCTTTTTTTACAATTCAATATAAATATGTAGCGGGATGCATACATTATAAATATATTAATTATGTTTAAACCTTTGATAATTTGATGAAAACTTATCGTATGGATGCAAACATAATGTAGCATTATAAAAACATTTTAAGTAACGGAGTACAGTACAAGTGTTCTGTTAAATTCAACCTATGACATGTATATAAATGTTGTGTTGTCTGTATATTTTCACTTTTGCTTGAATATCATTCATTTCATTTTGTAATATGTACATGTATATGCAGACAATAGTGTGTCTCAAAATATATATAATTTGAGTGTGACTTAATTTATGTATGCAGACAATTTTGTGTCTCAAAATATATATAATTTGAGTGTGACTTAATATATGTATGCAGACAATTGACCTGATGTAGTGTTTACTTAATGATCTACAGCTTGTATAAGGAAAATTGCGCTACTGTAACCAATATTGATTGCTTATTGTACTATAGTCTTGTTGGATTGACAAGCCTGCGTCTGGTCAGTTATGTGGCTCAAATCATGACATGAAGTATCATAGAGTTTATTTTTACAGAAAATAAGGAGGAATCACCAAGAATTAAAATAAAGGCCGTAAATGTTGTGTCTAATTAGACATTTTATGGAAATGAAATTACTGTACCATAAGTAGACATACTAGTATGCAAAAAAGAATGTTGTCTGCATTATAAATAAGACTCTAAAAACTAAACATGCTTGGTTTATTTTGGAAACAAGGATATCTATTCTATTGTAAAAATTCCAATTGTTTTTACATTAATCCAAGATTTCAGTTTATATATTGTTTTCATAACAAACAAAAAACAACAATAAACAACTTTATGCAAGGAATATGTAACCAATTGTTGCATGTTAAGATTCTATGTCTAAAGTCTTTTCACATTTCTTCTTCTATGACATGAAATAAAAGATTATAAATATTGCTGTAGTTGTAAAGATTTGGTTATGGTAAATGTGGTGCCACATGGGTAGTGGCATAAGGCACTTGGTTTGGTTTCTCCTTGTTACAAGAAAGTGACAAATCTTATTACATGTAGTAGAAAAAACCCAGACTCTTCCATTGGGTTGTATTTGTTAAAATAAGATTTTAAAATAGACATGATTTCTATTTTTGACGTTTTCATTAAATGAATTGTGATATTGTTTTCGTGTTTTTGTTTTTTTTTATTGATTTTCCAATATATCTTAAATGCACCCACCATTTATGCCCTTGTTTGTACATCTATCAGTCTGTACATATTTCGCACTTTCTTGTCAGATCTATTCTTCCTAAACTTCTCAATCGATTTTCACTAAAATTGTGGTGATGTGCATATTGTCTTTGACCTTGTTTTGTTGATGTTCCAAAGAGTTATGATCCTTTGATTCTGTCCATTACCATTGTTTTGATATATTCAAGAGTATGGATGGGAATCCAGTAAGATTTTGAACATTGATAGAGGTGTGGAAGGACTAAAAATCTATTAAAAAAATTATTTCTCTTTCCCTTTACAAACAATGCTGCTACAAATCAATCAAGCACCTGTTCAGGAAGCATCCATTGGTTACATTGATATCTTATTCTTGTCAACAATACTCATTTCTCAACTGACTATGGTAAAATTTGTTAGCAATTATCAGTTGTTCAGTTACATGTATTGACATCTCTGTAGTAAGTACTAATGTCACAAGTGTAATCATTCTTCATCTGTTGTCAAACAACACAGGAATCGATCCTTGGATGGTCCTCTACCAAAATAGCTAAAATGAACTTGAAACATACAGTTACCATGGCAACATGTAGGAAATTTTTTTTAAAAATCACCTTCAAAACCATTGGTCAGATTTCAAAATAATGTGGTAGAAATGATCAGTATGTGACATCCTACCAATATAGCTCACATGAACTTGATCCATTTGGTTCCCATAGCAACTTGTAAGAAAAACTTAAAAAATCTTCACCTTTAAAACCAGTGGTCAGATTTCAAAATAATGTAGTACAAATAATCACTATGTGACCTTATACAAAATAGCTAAAATGAACTTGATCCATTTAAAAGTAACAATAATACGGGTCACCAGGCAACAAAGCTTATTTTCCTTATATATTTCTGACTTTTTTATGCATCATCATCATCTCTTGTAATTGCATCCCTGCAAAAGAATATTTTCGCACTGTGGTTAAAATATTGAGCACTCGCAGCAGCCAGATAAGCTCTATACAAATAAAAGTTCGCTTTAAAAAGTGGTATTAAAAGTAGAGAAACACTTCAATATGAAACTAGATGGCACCCAGTCTCCCAAGGGACCCTTGGATGGTGGACTTGCTGACTACATTAAGTGGAAGTTGGTTTCAGAGAACAATGGTGGGTAGAAACTGTTTATCTGTTTTTCTTTGCAGATATCTGGATAAACTGATAATTGTTCCTCCTTGTGGAATTTCTTGTATGTGTAAATGGAGGATTTGGTCTGGTGTCAGCTGTTGTAGGTTTTATAGAATATTGTGACCTGGACATTGTTGCAAATGCACTGAAGTTTCCCACTTTAGGAAAGAGTGTTGATTGTTTCAATGAGTTGCGTTTCACAAGATCAGAGATGACGAAACACATGTTGGCTATGAGTAAGGACTATGTGGAATCAAAGTGTGACATTATATTGCTAACAAAGATGTGCTCTAGGACTTTAAACGAGATCTTGCACGAGTTAATGATATCTGACAATAGTTTGATGGTGTCGAATGGCTACCCGTCTTAAACACCTGAGAGACGAGGGCAGTTTTCCATCTGGAAATTGGATTTGTCCTCGGTCAAGAGATCGCTGATATGGTTTCGCTAGTCTAGGTGACAGTTCAGCGGCAGCTAGTTTCAGAAGTCATGAGGGAATTATGTCAGGGTTTCCTGCTTTGACGGGCTTCAGGTAGTCTCATTTAATCACCTTAATAAGAGTGAGACTAGCCCTTTTACGTAGCGGACGATCAAATAAAAAAAGATCAAATCGTTCAACAACATACTTTGATATGCTATAGGCTTTAAGTTCTGAAGCAGTTTCTGCACTCCTTGGTTTGTCGCGGTGCTTGGAGGCAAAGTTGGTCAATGTGTCAAATCCTCATTAGTGAATACTTACGAAAACTAGTGATTGAGTATGTCTGCTTTCTGATGCGCATTGCAGAAGGTAAGTCCAACTTTTGGTTACAGATGACTCAATCAGATTGTCCTTTCTCCTTGACTCTTTAACTCCAGAACACTGTTATAATTGCACTCGCATAAACATAGTTACAAAATGTTTACTAGCTAAAGAAGACTTGAGTTTGCATGGTTATATGCAACAAAATCAAGTTTGAGAAACATCCATTAAGAAATAAACCAAGGAATTATATAGAGATGGATAAACCAGAACACAAGTTGTATTTTTTACAATTCAAGGGTAGATACTGCAAATTAACTTGGCTGCGACAGTTGAATTTGATTGGTTATATATAACTATACATAGACCTTCAGTCAAAAAGTCAAACTTCCATGAGATAATCATAAGTGATGGAAAGACAGATGATGGACATATTACCATAAAATGCACTAGTCAAAGCGTAGTTTAACTAGATAGAAATGGTTTTATATGAACGCCAAATGCATAAATACAGTGATATATCTTAAGTCACTAAGTCACTCACATATGAGTGTTAACATATAGCGTGTGTGTGTTGGGGATGGGTGTGTGTGTGTGTGGGGGGGGGGGGGGGGGGTATATTTGCTACATTTAACTACAATGATCACATAAAACATTTGTCATTGCCAGCAATGTAATTTACAATCATAACATGATTTGTTTAAATGTTTATAAGTTTTGAATTTCCCACAATTATTGAAGTCCCCAAGGGGTTTTGGAGATATGGGGAACATGGATAAATAGTTTTGGGATCTGGGAACATTGGCCATCACTTTCAGCATTCCAGGGATCAAAGGACTAATTTTAGTGATCTGAGGAAAATATTTTTGAGGAACTATGGCAAATACTTTTGGGAATCAGGGGAACAATGTCCATTACTTTAAGAGATCCAGGGAACAGGGACCCCTCCCCACCCCAGTAGGCTTCATTACTCATCATTTCTATGGTTTGCAACTTTTGTTATTAGCCCGAAACTATTCACTACTTATCACAACGTAGGCGGAAATGGCCAACGTACGATATATTTCGAATTAAACGGAACACTGCTCTGCCAACTTCGCAGGCGTAACTGTAGGCGGAAATGGCCGAGCGATGTTCCGATACTGTCAATTAGTGTATTCCGAATGATCATTTTTTTAATAGCAGACGACAGTGAATTTTAGATCTAATTTGTTGAAAGTTATCAGAGAAGTCAATCGTCGAAGGAGACATGCAGTTTTTTCTCATAAGTTAAGTATGTTTTATTCAAATCATTTGAAGCTATTTACCATAACCGTTTGAACTGAACTTGGTCGAAGTCATTGGTATTCGCGGTTTTCGAGAATTAAATATTACAGCGAAAATGTATAGAAATATACTCTAGATCTCTATGGGTAAAGTATTTTGAACTACGCAAAAGTCACTGTTTTTTTGGTGTTTTTTTACGCTAGAGCAAAGTCGCCACTTATTGACACCCTTATGTAATATTAATAAAAACTTTATTTTTGAAGACGCGGAATTACGCGGTATATCATTATGTAAGACGGATTTTCATTGGTCCCTTTTTTTGCAGTTAACGCAAATGCCTGGAAAATTAACCAATGACAAACACGTTTACAATCATTAGGAAGATTCCCCTTTATGGACACTCGAGATACAGGAACTGCAGGAGTGAACAATGTTGGCTATCATCGTCAGGTTGTGATTTAGAGATTTCATGTCCTTCTTCCAATAATGTACAGGGCCCAGTCTGAGCCATTGTCTTACATGTGACTACAAGAATCATGTGATGGATGTCTAGTAGATCTACAGGTTTAAAAAGAAATAAAACTTTGTACAGTGTGGGTATTAATACTGCACCAGTCCTCCTTGAATGCCTCCAGATTGGGCGTCTTGACCAGATGCTCTGGTAGTTGGTTCCACAGCCGTGTAGCCGAGGGCAAGGTGTGGCAAAGATAGTCCTTTCTGCAAAATGGTACAACATATCTGATTGCGTGACCTTTGGTCGTTACAGTGGCGGTGTGGAGATATGGTGTTGCAGGGATGTCGATATGGTAATAGATGATCCTATACATAATAGTCAGCTGCTGTCTATGTTGGAGAGATGGCCAACCAAGGTCTGTCCTCATCTGGGAGGTGCTGCTAGTTTTGCGGTAATCTCCCTTGATGAAGCAATCTGCCCTACGTTGGACTACGTTGGATCCGATACTGTGGAGGCGTACTCGAGTGTTGGATGAATGAGGGTCTTGTATGCTTTGGCCTTGGTTTCCTGTGGACAGCTAGACAGGTTTCTCCTTATGAATGCCAGGCTGTTTTCGGCTTTTTTGGTAGTGAACTCTACATGTGGCTTCCAGGAAAGTTGGGCTGAGATCGTTGTCCCCAAGTTAGTATCGTCCTGTCTTGGCTACTTTTGCCTTAGTCCATGTTGCCAGTAGCATTTGGCCCATCTCCTGTCATTTTACATGAACTGTATGGTTCTGGTTCAGGTACCTGCATTTCTGGTTCGTGTACAATAATGATCAGTTCTGAAGGACCAAGTTTACTTTTGTCAATACTGGATGCATAAAGTGAGAAAAGTCTAGATTGTTGAAAACCATGCACCGCATTTTCAAATGTTGCTACCTTCCAAGTCTGCTTAAACAGTTGTGAGAATTCTTTTTTCGATAATGCCTATCCAATATTCTGCATTTGCCAATCTTTAACGTGGCATTTCCATGCTGTCTCCATTGGACTAAAGAATCCAATGTCTCATGTCTGCAGTATGTGAGTGGCATTATGCAGCAAACAATACAAAAGGACCCCATTTGCTTGACAGTACTAGGCTGCAGCTCTAGTCATATATGAATTGAATGTCCATCTACAAAAAGGAGAACTGGGAATTTAATATGTTGTACTTTGGCATAAGCAACAAGTGTTCAAAAACTCAACAAATGTATCGTTGTCCATCCAACCACTCTTTGTAACAACATAGGTAGCTTCTGGAAATTCCTGAAGCCAAATATCTCGGAACTGTTCACCTGGAAAAAGAATCATAGGTGGGATAAAATTACCATAAACATTAAAATCTACCATTACTGTTATCTTTGTTTTCGTGTTGGTCACAACTTGATATGTATATACATGACAGGCACTTCTTTCAGTCATGACCTTTCCGGTTTCACAGCTAGCGGAAACCCACACTCCTCAGCTTTGAATACTCTACTGGGATCATTGATCATGGCCTTGTAATCAGGCACCTATTTGTTTAGGAACAAATATACACCTTCAAACCATCGTTAAACCGTACCTGATTAAAAAAAAAAATATTGTAAGAATCTTGAAACACAGTTGTTTGTGTTGTTGTTGTTGTTGTATGGTGTTAGCGTCGCTTTCAATAATTTTTCAGTCATAAGTCAGTGTCTACTTGAGACAATATTCTGAGCGCTGTCACACTGGAGTATCATGCCGCAGACACATGGTATGATACCCCACCCAGTCACATTATACTGATACTGGGCCCACCAGACCTAGAAAATTCATCTAAAAGCTGAGCGTCAAGCGAGGAAGTTTCTAGTACCATTTTTAAAGTCTTTGGTATGACCCGGCCTGGGATCGAACCCACGACTTTCTGCATGCAGGGCGGACGCTCTACCACTAGACCGCGCCGCGGTCATTTGTTGTTTGTGAATTATACACTTATTTATAATTATTATTTCTCTACTTAAGAAATATTTTAAAGGAGACACTAGAAATGCTTCAGTTAATTGACCTCTTACATTCATACTCTAATAAGTATACTAGTATTAAATGGGTACAGTAAATTTTTTTTTTTTAACTATTTAATATTTTGTCTTTATTACGATATGATTGTCAAAAACATATCTAATAAAAATAAATGTTGGTACCTAAATTAACCACTGCCCAGTCATGCCCAAGACTTATTGGCAACCTTTTTGTAACTTAGAGGTTGCATTTCTTAAATTATCTTGACTACCATGTTTTCTGCAGTATATTGTTAGGAAATGGCGATCGTTGTCCATCAAGGGCAAGTACTCATTTTACTTCTCTCAAGAACTCCTTTTTTGTCAACAAATACCCGATATCTGCCATCGGACAGACATATCTAGCAAGTGTCTCTTCTTTCCCCTTTGTCATTACCAGCATTTGACCTGATGCTGCATGTTGCTCAGGAACCCGAGCGGCAAGCTTATCAAGTATTGTGGTCCTTGGCACACTATATGCTTTCGAAGCAGCATTTTTGTTCATAGAGCCCGACCACACAACATGAATTGCCATGGTCATCTGTTGTAGGGTATATTTTCCCATTTTCTTGGCTTTTATCTGTGAAGACATTGCTGAAATATAAACAATTACCATATGTTACAACATAACTTTAATAAAAGCATGTTGATAATATGCACCTGCATTGAAACTGGTTTCCTAATATTGACACTCCTTTTAAAATTTTTGAAAAGGTTTGAAGATTACATTCTAGTTTTGAGAGCTATTTTAACATGTGTTTATTAACACTGGAAATAAACAGTAAGAAAATCAAACATATTATGCAGGTTTTTTTGTTTTTTTCAGAAACAAAAACATACTCGCCTAACTTAAGCGATAACTTCAACAATAAAAAAATCAACTCCGGGTGGTGTTTGAAGAAACCACACAACCACTGCCTATCTTGAGCTCTTGATGTGTACAACCATTTCTGATGTAGCATATGGAGAGCCCAGTCGATGATGCGCTGCTCTTCTGCTTGCTCAATATGGTCTTGACACCTATGTGTTTGCCTGCATACTTTTTTCTTGGGGAACTTTGTTGGTCTTGGCAGTTTGGCCAAGGGGCAGAGATTCAGATTTACTAGACCAGTAGCAAGGACAACAACATCTGGATCATACTGACTCAGCTTTTCAGAAATCTGTCGACTCATGGCTGATAAAAGAAAATAATAAAACAATCTAATAAATTTGCATTGATCGAAACAGTATATACATGTAAAACTGTGTTAATCTTTTGTTTCCAGATCAAAATATCTGACTCATTAACACCAATCTGTACCATATGTTATGTTAAGACTTATAATAACTTTCATTTACTGACTGAGTAAACGACTCCTAACAGATTAATTAAAATCAAGAAAAAAAGTTGACATGTTTATATTTAGACAGGTTCTTTTAAATATAATATAGTAACATGGCCGCTTATAACGTATACTACCACTTGGTTTGTTTAAATTTCACAAAATCAAAATAAAAACAGTTTGACACCCTACGCAAAACGTGGTTTAACCATATACATATAAAAGTAAAGTAAAGTGTTTGTTTATTATAGTGCCACCCCTATTGAATGGGCCAGCCACAATTTGCTTATGAGACACCTTTATGTTGTTCACAGTTACTTCCAAAAAGCTATTATTGCGTCAGGCTGTTGGACATTTGGTACCCCTAAATTTAACTAGCTGCTGGGTATCCAGTTTTATTTTCTAGGAAAGACCTCAGACTGGCGGCATCAGAAAAATTCCAAGTCCTTCCAATGGGAATTGAACCTCCCGCTTCCAAGTTGGACGCCTTAACCACTAAGCCACAGAAGATGGTATACCGGTATATTGTTAGAAATATTACATCATCGGTAGTTTAAAGTCTGTCTGTTGTATTAATTGAACATTTACTAAAAAAAAAAGAAAAACGAAAACAGACAATTTTTGAAGGTTGTTAAGATTTTGTAATGGTTAATTACTGGGTAATATGGCCCTTGCCTGTGAAGGGTCTGCGTTCATGTAGAGAACATTTAGGAATTATTTCTTGTGAATGATGATTGAATTTTTTTATTTATATCCCATTAATACTTCCAGCTTGAGGAAGATGGCAAATTCATAGAAGTTACGTCTTCAAAGGTAACCTGCATTATCCAGTTGAAAGTGATAGATCTATCTATATTTGTTACATCAAATGACTATGGAATTAACGAAGAGTAGGATAGAGTACAACAAGTATGTTTAATGTTTTATTTGCTGTTTTTTTTCATTGTTGCACACAGTGGCTGTCTTTTTTGTAAAGAGTGAAGTGTTTGTCCTGTCCCTCAGTCTGTAAGAAATCATGTCTGGGCGTCATCTCTTTATCTGCTCAGTAGATTTTAAATGAAGCTTTATAGGAAGTATCAGTATGAAATCTAGTTGTACCTAGTTGTGCTTACCACCAAGAGGTTCCAGTTTTATGTCTTTAGCTCACCTGAGCAAAGCTCCAGGTGAGCTATTCAGATCGCCTGTTGTCCATCGTCCGTCATGAACTTTTTTGTTGTGTACACTCTAGCACTTGCATGTTTCATTGGATATTCACTAAACTTATATAGTAGTTATATAACCATGATATCTCGGACAATGCCAAATCAGATTATTAATGTCAGAGTTATGGCCCTTGAAACATTAAAAAAATGCACTATTTGACCAAGAGTGCACTCTAGCACCCACATTTTTCATTTGACCCTCGCCACACTTGCACAGTAGTTATATAACCAAAATATCTTAGACAAATTCTTGAAGTGGCCAAATTGGATGTTTCATGCCAGAGTTATGGCCCTAGCCAGAGTTATGGCCCTAGAAACATTAAAAAATGCACTATTTCACCTTGTGAACACTCTAGCTCCCGCATTTTTCATTTGATCTTCACCAAACTTGTCAAACAGGTATATAACCATAATATCTTGAACTGGCCAAATCGGATTATTAATGTCAGAGTTATGAAACAGTAACAAATGCATTATTTATCTGTGTGCACTCTAGCTCTTGTAAAAATTGCAGTCTTCGGCATTGTCTCCTCTGCCACAGGTGAGTGATTTAAGGCCATTGTGGCCCTCTTGTTTAATAAATTGCCCCTCTTAATGTTTTAAAAGAGAAACCATGTCCACGCTTTGTCTACTTAACCACTCATTGGATTTTGATAAAACTTTGTAGGAAGTATCACTAATGAAATCTGGTTGTACATGTTGTTGCAGGGTTTTAGTCTTGTAATTCTAAAAAGAGTTGTGCTCCACTCTGTTTTAAAATAGAAATCTTGTCAGTGCTTCATCACCTTATCCATTCATTGGATTTTGTTGATACTTTGTAAAAAGTATAAGTATGAAGTCAAGTTGTGCATATTACTGGGGCATAATGGTATAATGACTTTTTAAGGGTATATCTGGAAAACACGCTAGAAATGTTTTAAAAAATAAGCTAATTATTAAAATGGGTGAAAAGCATTTCATTATCGTTAATAAATCAAATCTGACATTTAAATTGGAGTGGTAAACTTCAAACGAAACCATTCTAAAATTAGACAGCATTTAACTACTGCTTGACATCATTCAGACTCTTTCTAAGATGAAACTATCTTTACTATGTGTAAATCTGTATAAATGGCAGATGTACTCTTTAAAAAACCTGGCGTATGCCCCCTCACCCCATAACTCCCATATATGTTATTAAAATGCATTATATTTCTACTATTAACATGTGTTGCTGGTTCAATTTTGTGATGCACCCCGTCTTAACTGAAATCCTGGATCCACCCCTGCGTATAACAGATCAATTTGAAATCGGAATGAAATAACGTGACTCATTTAGTTACCAAATATATTGCATTTTTAAGCGGGAAATATATTTTAGATTCCATTTCAGTCTAACCTAGTAGGCGCATAGCCCAAGTAAGGAAATCCCTTTTTAATATATTATTTTGACAGGATTAAATAGATTTGTATTTTTGGCAATACGGGGTCAGTGAGTATATATAGGCACGATATACAGTCAAACTTGTGTAAGCATTCACCTCTATTAAGCAGTCGCCTGTCTTAAGCAACCAAGTTTTTTATTTCCCATATCAACGTTTTCAGAGTAAATTAACCTGTATTTGGTAACAACCTGTCTTAAAGGCCACTTTGTTCCTTCCCTTGACTGGCTGCTTAGGACAGGTTTATTGTATTGCAGAAAATATATTTTCGCCAATTTTAAAAGTTTGCAAAATCCTGATTAATTCCCTTTAAGAGAGTGACTCCTTTTATTGCAATTTCATAGAAATGGAAACGTAGATATGGAAACTTCTACAGTGTTGTTTTTTTTTACTTTTAGGGAAAAGGTGTCATTTGAAGGGGGAAATATGAGCATAAATTACAGTTTGGGGGAATCTAATAGGTAGTAAAATAAAAAAGAAAACAAAAAGAAAGCAGTTAACATGTCAACATGCCTGTTCTTCATTGTTTTAAACTGTCATTACATCCCAATTAAAAATTAGGGGAATTTTTCTGACATTAGGGGAAAAAAAACAACTATTTTGTGGGGTAATGGGGCCAAATTCACCCAGTAAAGAGGCTTCATGTATTTATCATATTGTCTTAAAATTAGATATGTGTAATACTGCCGTCAGACCAGAAGATGACCATCCGCCATCGTACAGCAACCAGAAAATGTACAAGTTTGCTGGCAAACGTGAAGACAATGCGAGAAAAAGTCCCAAAAAATTACAAACTTTAAAAAAGCTGCGCTGTTACTGCGACCTGTGAGATCATACCGCGTTCGCACAGTGTGCGTGCAACAACCTCTTCGTTCTTAAGGCATTTCTATTGAGATATATGGGGTTGGCAATGGTGTTCACAGGCGATCCCGCGGCGCTCTCACCACACTCATGGGGTTCTTACCACGTGTCTTCTTCGTGTATCGCGACTGCATGACGACCTCACGGTGTTTCATCACGTGATCACGGCAACTATACAAGACGACAAATACACTGATGTATGAATTTTGAAATGTCAGCAGGTCGAACATAGTCGCCATAGGAGTGTAGTGCAAGCACGGTTAACCACGTCATGGTCGTATTAAGAACTCCATATATGCAATGGGAACCCCATAAGAACGCCATAGGCGCACTGGGAGCCCCGTGAGGATGTGGTGCAATCGTGCAACAGTGGTAAAATCATCATGAAGTCGCCGTTGCAAATGATACCATTTTCGCAGCGCCTTTGCCATGCTTGTACTGCACTTGCACTATGTTCATGAAGATGTTACTACACTTATCTCATGACCATCCCGTTCTCACCGCGTTCCAGGTCAGATCGCTGAACCTTGGCGTTTGTTTTGAACATGCTCAAAACAAACACCGTGACTTGGCGATCATTGGCGACCATGACAACCACAGCACGAGTCTGGCATTTCCACCATGCTTATACCACACTTATGGCGACCTTGACGCGCCAAGGGCCCATTTTCTGTCGCCGTAGCAGCGCTGTAAGGACATCGACCCGGTTTGTTGGCAGTATTACTTTGATAATGAAGTCGTGCTTTGTAGTTTGGTACATTCTAGGATTGCTGCTTTTCTACTTCAAAACAGGCTTACCGTTTTGGTACTTTTTATCAGCCCATGGTCTTTTATTGGGTGTGTGTGTGTGTTGTGAGGGTTTGGGTATTAAGACTTTCATCTAACTGTTTCAGAGAGTGACAAGATACATAAATGAAACCATCATCGGATACCCATATGTAATCCATTCAGATACTCTCCATTAATCACCCGTGGGATGTTACACTAGCTGTACGTCATTCCTACCAAGCCACGATACCATATGATTGGTTCCTTTAAGATTTCATGAAGGGAACGTTATCTAATCGCAATGCTCGTTTCATGCAAACTCTGTTTTGATAAGACATTAGCGTTAGCTGTATTTTATTCTATTCTGTTCAAATAAAATGATGCAGAGCTAATGCAATTTCCCAAGGATGATGGATGGAAAGAGTCAGAATTGACAACTGCGGGTATCCAACGATGAAATAAAACTAAAACAGCATGTGTCCAGACCTTTAAATCTGTTTAATATGTATACATGAATGTTATCAGTTTTTATTGGTAGGATAGAAAATAGAATTGTAATTCTTAAAAAATATTTTTTAAAACATTTAGGGGTCCTCCTCAGTGTATGGTCTGTGGTGCTGTTGTCTAATTACAACTCTGTACCTCACACCATGTTGAGGATATGGATTCAGGGTCAGCTTGTCTACACAACTTAATGCGAGAAAGTTTGCCAGTTACTTGCAGAAAGATGTGCGGAAGGAAAATTCTACTCTTGATTCATTCTGAGGTCTTCCTTCCCTAATAAAACTGGATACTATAATATATAACTAGTTGCGTGTTAAAATTGGCTTTAAACCTCATTAAAAAATGCTTATTATTTGTGGATTTGAGCTGAACTCAGTCATTTAACTTTATGTGAGAAAGTTTGAATGTCTTCATTAATCAGTATTAAACCCCATCTAAAAAAATCAACAAAATTCATTTTTACTCATATTTTCAAAACTAGCTTGATGCCACTAAATAAATACATAATTAAAAAAATATTAATAATTTGTTAATATGAAGTTAAACATTTAGTATTGATAGGATAGAAGGAATAGTCGTAATTTTTAAAAAAATATTTTTTAAAACATTTAAGGGGTCCTCAGCCTATGATCTGTGGATGAATATACGTTCATAGGTGTAAAATTAATTGATGCATGCACATAATCATTTAAATAAGTAATATTCAGTTTAAAAATTGTCATGTACCCCTTTAATATTCTGGTACCTACATGTTGCAGACAACTGATCAAGAATAAGGGCTTGGACATTCTTTTTGAAAAAAAGTTGTATTGTCCTTAATAATTACTACAACTAACAATTTTCACCCATTATGTTTCGCAAGATTATTTTAAACTTAAAAATATTTTGAGAAAAAAAATTTAACAACACTTTTATAGACCTGTAATATTTATTTGGCGCATAGACAAACATATACGGTATAATATACATCCCACACTCATCCCACAATCAAGCATGACAAAGTTATCTTAATATTCCCCCATAATAATCCACTTGTCTTACACACAAACTTCACAATGGCAATAGATCATTCACAGCTGATTTCAGAACCAGATTAGTTTTTGATATTTAATATACTGTATTATATTTATCTATATTAATATAGATAACAGTTCATTGATTCTGCTGATAAACCAGTTTAAATAATTAGATCAAGACATTAAAATTATTAAAACTATGGTTAAGCCTCAATAGATTGCCACATTATCTTCTTGTGAAACAATGGTACATAGAAGACTCGCATTGTTCTGTATATGGTGTAAGCTTGACAACTGCGACACATTAAATACACCAATCTGGGCAAACAATTGGGAGCCGCTGACATTTAACATTTTGGATGTGCGAAATATTTTATCTGTCTTCAAAATATGATCTTTTTAACAACTTGGCAATGCTAAGGCAGGATATACGACATATTCAGATCTTAAATTGGCTCCTCTTCTACTTTACTGGGCAGCTTTGTAATATATTGCAGGCAGCCATTTTGTATTTTTTGTTAATTAAACAAATACTTTTTTTCGTATTTCGATAAATTTCGGTGTTACTTATCAAAGGGAAAGAGGTATATATCTATAAATACCACACAGAAGAGTGGTTAACAATTAAATGTATGGAAATGGTTTCCGGTGAAGCGCTGGTTATAGTGGGAATTATTCTCACTTTTCTGACAAGGAGAGTGCAGGGCCAACTTGGTATGTGAAACTACATATATTAACTTTTTATTTGATACTGGTGCAGTATTTATAAATATATGTAACACAACAGTTCGCATACAGCAAGCTTTCAAGTTTGCACATGAATTATTTGTTGGATTTTTTTTAAATTAATAGTGATCCAGATAATTTTATTTTTCGATTGAGTATTTTATTTCTTAATTTTTTATGCAATGCTTATTTTCTAAGTGTTGTGTACATATGAGCATTTTTATCAAATTGCTATATAATTAAAAAAAACACCTGAAATTGTCAGTATTCAATGCTTATTTTACCCCTTTAAATTTCAATACTTTATTCAGAAGTTTCAATGCTTAAATACTCGAAAATAGTGCTTATCTTGAGAACAAAGTTACTTATTTTCAAAATGAAAGTGAAAATAAATTACAATGCATATAATAATAAAAATGATAATAATCATAATAGTAATGATGATATTAATAATAATAATGTAAATGATGATAATAAAAGTAAAATAATAATGTCTTTATTTTGAGAAGGTATCTCATTAAAATTAAATATATATATATACACAATATTAATCTACCACAAGGTCTTCATTAAAATATTTGTTGTACTATTAAACATATTTAAAATCAGCAACAACAACATAATTAAAATATACAAACATAGATATAGAAAAAAAACCAGAGGTAAAGCAGTTACCTAACAATTTTCCAATAAATATTTCTTACAATTACGTTTAAATGTATGTGAAGAGACATACGTCAAAAGCCAAACATTAAAAGGATTTCAGTTCCATGTCTGAATGGAGCTGGATGACAGTCATAAACAATTATTAAATCGGCATTTCTACATGTAGATATCTGATAGTCAGTAAATTCATTATATACAGTCAGACGTGTGTAAGTGGTCCCTTATATTTTTGCAGCCACTTTAATAGACAACAAGAAATGCGTAGTTGAGCCGGAATGGGTTAAGCAACCACATTTGCTATTTGCATTTTCTACGCTTTATGGCAACCCTTAGTGTAACCCTTAATGTAACAAAAATATTTTGCTACACTAAGGGGCGATATGTGACATAATATAATATGTGACATAATATCCCTGCATGTTATGGAAAATTACACAATTAATACAATTTATCTGTTTAATATTGATACGTATTGAATATTCAGCTGCCTTGAAATGGGGGGCGAGGTAAGGGGGATATAGCGCTACCCATGTCGGTCCGTCATACAGTTTGTGTTCGTTATACCTATCCACTGAATAAGATTTTCTTCATCAAATCACATCCACATCAAATTTATTTTGTTACACAAAGGGTCGGGTTATCAGTAACCATTAGTGTAACAAAAATACTTTGTCAGAGATGTTGGACGTTTTTCTTAAACTTTGGTAAATCGTTTTTATTGAAATATGAAGTGGAAAATGAAAACTAAAAGGAGACCAATAATATTATATTAGACTGCTGTTTATTTACATGTTTTTAACAAGAGTTGGAGATGATAAGGGCCTACTTACCTTCCAACATTGTTACTTTTTTCAAACACTAAGTGATAATTTTATGAGTAATGTTCCATAATAACAAAATGTCCAAGATAAAAACACAGTAAATTTAGTAATATATTGCTTTGTCAGCATACCTTTGAAATAATGCCTTGAAAAAGATGGTGATTCAATGAAGCATAATCATAACTCAAGATACCATTGTTACTAAGATGGACTTATTTTATCTGTAGTACCACTGATCTTGATATATAATAAACTGCAATATTACGCAAAAATTCACCAGCATTTTTTCTTCTATATTTTGATATTATGTAGATAAAAGTTTGTGTGTAAATTTAATATGTGAGCATATGTGAAGTGCTTCAGAACAGACAGACGAATGTATCGACGGACGTTCTCACTAATGGGTATTGAAGTGGCTACTTTGTACCCAGCTTATGACTTGTGTGGCGAATAAATCACATAAAAGTTGTTTTTAAGTGTCTAGAAACAGCAACATATTTTTTTTCAACTGTTTTTCAACCTACCAAAAAATGACTAATCCTAAACCCTAGACACTTAACTACCCATTTGTGTGTGTGGACGGACGAACATTGGTAACACTATATAACCCCATTTCATAGCAGGGATCAATAAATTTCTAGTTGTTACACTAAGTGAACCCGTTTTATAATCAAATGTCAATACATGTACCAAACATATGCTTAGTGTAACAACAATTGTTACACTAAGGGTCGCAACCATAACCCTTAGTGTAACAAAATCAATGGGTTTTGTTACACTAAAGGTTGTGGTGTCATCCCTTTGTGTAAAGATTGTTACACTAAGGGGTTTTGTTACACTAAGGGTTGCCACAATGCTTTTAAAACAATTTAACCTGTATTAAGCAACAACCTGTCTTAAAAGGATACCGTACTTTTACTTCTTCCCTTGACTTGCTGCTTAAGACGGGTTTGAATGCATTTTATTGATTGTCACAGTTTATGATGTGGTCCAGTGGTAGAACATTGGACTCATGACCAGGGGTCATGGGTTCGGTCTTCTGCCACAGCTAGCAGATCAATTGATCAATATAGGCTTATTACTGGTTCTACTTACTCCTTGAAGCATTGGTTAAATAGTTCAGTCTCTTCCATTTCAACGTAGAGGTAATCATCCTCTGACTAGGGAGTTTAGGTTCTACCCAGGAAGACTTTGAACGAGATTTGTTTAAGTTGTAAGAACTTGTTTCACATCAATGTAAAATAAATAATTTTAGAATTATTAACTAAGAGAAGGATTTTTAAAAAAAGGTTATTGCAAATTAAAAAGTTAATAAATCTTTGATTGCTAGCTCTAGGAAAGTGGATATTTTGTTTTATTATCAAAGAAGATATCTATTTTAGCAAAAATGGTAGAAATATACAAGGGTTCTTGGACAGCCATTAGGATAAATTTACAAATACAGCAAGTGCACTGTCTATTCACAAGTAATCGGCAAAACTTCTTGCATAAACTTTTTAAGAACCATGCAGGGAGCTAAGTACTCTTAGGAGACCATTTTATGCCATGCAGATGACAAATGGATTAAAATAAAATACATGTACAGAAGGAAATTATGCATGTTATTTCAATTCTTAGGTAAGAACAAGAATTTAATTGCTTAGGCAACAAAATACAAAAACAAAATGTGAAAAAGAATCTTCAGTAAAAGTAAAACTTAAATCTTTTCTTATTCATTCCCTTTCAATTAAAAACAATTTTACGCATAAATTTTCTTCATTTTCAAGGTAGAATATCAGAATTAAATTCTATAAATGTCTTAAAAAATAAAATAATGATCAAAATGGATTTATAAAGCATATCATTATCATTAATAAATATTAATGGAATAGTCTTGTATGTCAAATCCACCAAAACGTGACAAAATCAGTAGGTAAATTAGAGTGAATAATAAACTGTGATATAAACTTGAAACAAAATCCCCATTCTAAAAATAGACAGCACTTCAGACATACTGTTTGACGACCTTTGCATTGTCATTCTGACTCTTTCTGAAATGAAAATTTTTTTACTACGCGTAACTCTGTATAATGGATCAAATTGAAATCAAAATAAAATCCACTGACATCTGTGGTCAGATCAATATGAGGTCTCGTTTTTTTATGTGTCAGTTTGTTAATTTTTTCTACTGAGTTATGGCCCTTGAATTTTTTGGAATTTAAAAGCTTGTCCACACTTTTTCTTTTAACCAACACTTACATTTCAATGAAATTTGCTGAAAAGGAACAGTATGAAATCTGGATGTGCATATTCAACTTGCATTCAGGATTGATGATTTTTGGCTGAGTTATGGCCCTTTTCAATGTTGGAATGAAGAAGTTTCCATGCTTCTCTTGAATCACTAATTGAAATTTACTTGAACTTATGAGGAAGGATCAGTCTGAAGCCTAGTACATGTATTGCATATCCCTTTTGCATCTGGTTCATTGATTTTTGCCTACGTTGAGACACTTTGAATTTTCCACATGAAAAATCTTGTTCAGTTTTGTTCACAACCAAGGATCACTTTTTTTTTTACCAAACTGTGAAGATTGATGTGAAATGTTGATATGCATGTCCACTTTTATTCTTAGTGTTATTGCCACTTTTCTTGCAGCTCCATCATCAGTCAATTGTATGAGGCGAGTAGGGCCAAATAAACTCAATCAATAGTGCGTCTGACTATCAATCCAGGGGTCGGAGTATGAATCTCTGCTTAACCACAATATCCCTGATGACTGATATATGATAATTCACCTCATTATCATTCGTCTCTCACCACTGATTCAAGTGGGGATTAGTTACTTGCAAAGATGGAGTGTGCTTGAGTACTGGTTAACCTTCCAAGATCTCAGGAAACCGTGGCTAGTTAACTGATAGTGTGTTAGCCTTCGATGACATAACATTGATTATAGATAAATAATTAATCAATCAATCAATCAGTCAATCAATGTATGAGGTGGAGACATTTTTTACCTGAAAAATGAATTCTGGGTTACGAGGAAAGCATATTTTCAAGATTTTACATAAATAATAAATAAATTAATCAAAATGCAGACCTTAATAACCGGAGTTAATGACCATATCAAATTTAAATATCAACAAAAAATGTTTAAAGGAAATGATAAAAAAAATGCAGATAAAAGACTGTTCTTTTTTAATCTTACAGCTCAAGGGGCTTTAGGGTCGGGGGCTTTGGTCCTACATCCAGAGATAATGTATATATAACAAGCCTGGTAATCTCCCAAACCATCACATATATGTGATGCAATAAAATGTTCGGTAGCATTTCCGGTGATGGTCCGGTCATAAGAAATATCGACAACAAAGTTTAGTGATCTTCAAGCTTCGGTATTTGCCTTTTGTTTAAGAAAGAAAATGAACAACTGGGGAATGTTGTACGATATATTTATGAATACCCTGTTCACACATACAGGTTATTTTCAAATACGATGCTTTGTTTGTCTGTAATCACTCTGGAAACGATACGTCCGTAGTGAATTTTGTCCATTTTCGTCATGACGGGTGATTACCAAGTGATTTTATTACCAGTTGGACCGTCCTTAAAAAATATATTGTTTGCCATGCTCCTACCTACTCACTCAAGGTTGAGGCTACCCATATTTTTTTATTGACTTTCAAAGTGTTTATTTTTTTTCATGATTTCTGTCCATTTTTCTTTAAAATGACTATGCAAAATCATTATTTAGCAAAAAAAATAATAATAGCTACCTACCTACCCACATGAAATATACCGGAGCACAACAAACAAAATTTTTTTTTAAGGAAGGCCTTACCTAAAGGATTGTAACCTGAATTGGCTTTAAATTGCTTATTGAATATGCCCGAGAATGTCTTGAATTAAATAACACCACATACACTTCATCTTCGAGAGTAAATGGATTATGTACACAATGTTATGGTTCGGGAATGTGTGTGATGGTTCTGTGAGACATGTTATGGTTCGGCTCATTTTAAGTTATTGTGTGCTGTTTTATGATGTAGCCTTATATCTCTATGGAGACAAATTGTGACATACATAATAAAAATGAACCCATCTAGAGCAGTCCACCGATGACCTTGGCAAAAGAAAAGAAAACATTGTCTACAATTATAATCTTTAAAAATCTTACCAATCTTGACTGGTCGTGCATTTATGATAACATTTATAGGTCTCACCACACAGTAGAGCTGTGTTCTTTGTTCTATATAAAATAAGGTATGTATCGAAACTAGTAGATTAACCAACTTGGCTTTTTTAAGATACCTTTTTGTATGTTGAGGCTTTGATTATTACAGTGACCTATTATTAAGTCACTGATTATGATAATGAAAATTCATCTGAATTGCCAAATGAGAAATACCGGTACATATATATACCGGTATATTGAAAATTACAACATACGTGAAATATTGGAGTATGTACTGGTTTAACTCGAAAACAGATGTCTGAAGAGTGATAATTATAACATTCTTGCTGCTAGTATCAAGAGATGAAATTTTCTTGGATGATGTTGCATTCAATTTGTTAACTGATGTTATTAAATGGTTGGGTAAACTGGCAGTAAATTGAATGGAATGCAACATTGTCCAAGGAATTTCATCCTATTTAAGATTTAACTGAATATTTATTTTTCTTAGGATGAATACAATTGGGGACACAGTTTTTTTCTTCAGTATTAAATGGCAATATAAATGGTGTCAAACATTTGTATGAGTCATGCAGTTTCCTCTTGAGAGTTGCTGGCGCACTTGTTTCACATTAGAATAATTTGAATGAAAGTTTGTCAATTTCAGCTTTGAATCCTTGTTCTTGAAGTGGTATGTTGCTTTCTGTATATAAAAATAACTTTTACCTCCCTTTTTCCTTTGTCATCTGCAACTGGAAAACAATTTACATTTTAAATTATTAAGGCAACAAAACAATAAACAAACTTGTAATTCACGATCAAGTGGTATTCGAAATGTGGTGAAACTATTTATATGTATTGTTCTCGAAGTAAAAACATATTAAACATAAGTACTTGACCAAAGTTTTGTACAGATTAACAGATTATATTTTTATAATTTATAATTTTTAATTAATTTTAGTCAGCCGGGCCCGATTAGCTTATTCGGTAACTTGTCTGGCTATCAATCCAGGGGTCGTGAGTTGGAATCCCTGCCCAGCAATAGTTTCCGTAATGATTGATATATGACATTGTGTCTCACTATCATTCGTTTCTCACCACTGATTCAAGTGGAAAAGTTATCAGTTACTTGCGGAGATGGGGTGTGCTCGAGTACTGGTTAATCCCAGGAAACAGTGGTTAGGTTAACAAATCATCTGTTAGCCCTCATTGGCATAAAAATGATGCTAAATATTCAATCAATCAATCAATCAATCAATCATATTTCAAGTCATCATTTACTTACCACAAGTGTTTTATGGGTTTGTATTTACTTATGTCACCATTTGCCTTCAAAGAGATAAAAGGCTACATCATTAAAACAACCCACAGTAACTTTCACCTGCTTTATGGTTTTCTAATGCATGTGTAAAATGTGAATTCAACATAAGAACCAGTTTTACTTTTGCCAATTCATAAGGTTTAGATTATATATAGTAATCACAGTGTCCGTCCAGTATTTCGTGTCCAGCCTGTAACTTTGTCATGCATAGATGAATTTTGTTAATATTTGCTACATATTATCAAAATAACATGACGATGTGTCGCAAGTAAGACCCAGATCCGTACCTCAAAGGTCAAGGTCACACTTTGAGTTTGTTTGACAACACTTTGAGTCTGTGTGAGATTCCGTGTCCAGTCTGTAACTTTGTCATGCATAGATGGATTTTGTTAATACTTGCTACAAATGATCAACATAACATGATGGCGTGTCGTGAGTAAGACCTCCACTCGATCAACTTGTCACACATTACACCCAGACTCCCACTTCAAAGGTCATGATCACAATTTAACTTTGTTTGACAACACTTTCAGTCTGTTTGAGATTTCCTGTCCAATCTGTAGCTTTGTCACCTATGAATAAATTTCAAAAACACTTGGCTCAGTTGATCAAAATGACATAGTTAAGTGTTGTATGTAAGTCCCAGTACCTTTCCTCAAAGGTCAAGGTCACACTGCCAATGACATGACGACGTGTCACACGTAAGACCTACCCCCATCCTCAAAGGTCAAGGCCACACTTTGAGTTTGTATGACAACACTTTGAGTCTGTTTGAGATTTCAAGTCCGTCCTGTAACTTTATCATACATGGATGGATTTCAAAAACACTTGGCTCAATTTATCAATTGGTCAACATGACATATCGACGTGTCACGTTAAGACCGAGAAGCTTACCTCAAGGTAACATTTTTAGTTTGTTTGATATTTCATAACTGGTCTGTAACTTTGTCTTACATGGAGGGATTTTAAAATAGCTTGACACAAGTCAGGCAATTATATCAATTTTTTATATCACTTGTTCAGTCAGACAAATATTTCTAAAATCTGCTTGGCCTGACAAAAAACAATTTGTCCTACTTTATTCTAGAATTATTGTACTAGTCTGGATATAAATTAACTAAATAAACAGTTTAATTAAAGTTACAAAACAGGGGATTTGCGAAAAAGAGATGCCGTGTTTAATTTCTGAATTTTCACTTGTCAAGTTGGGCTAGCAGTCTTATATTTTACTTGTCTGTACCCACAGTTCAGTTGTCTTGGACAGTGGGATGAGCGTTAATGTAAGCCCTGCACAAGTGATCAGCATGTCATGATGATGTGTCACCTGCATTTACCTGTAGAAATACCAAGACCATTACATCAGTTGTCAAGGTCAAGGTTACACAAAGGTCACAGTCACGCTTTAATGTAAAAAACCCCATGAAATTGCCTGTCTGAAACGTCATTCCATTACTCTTGATGTTCCTGGATACCTATCATAACATATATTGTTATTGTCATAGACTATTTGGGGGGCATGCGACATTTACCAATGACATTTCTTGTTTTTTAAAAAAACAAGCAGGTTTTAATGCAGCCGAACTATAACATGCTTCACAGAACCACCAAACATATTTCCGAAACCATAATACCGTGTACTAAAATCCGTTTGCTCTCGAAAATGAAGTGCATGTGGTGTTTTTAACTCAAGACCTTCTCGGGCATATGCAATAAGCAATCCAAAGTCAAGTTAAGATACAATCCTTGGGACAATTGGTAAGAAAATCACTTGGTAACCTCACGTCATGCCAAAAATTTATAAAATTCGCCATGGCCATATTGTTTCCAGAAGTGATTACAGACAAACAAAGCATTGCATCTGAAAAGAACCTGTATGCATGAACAGGGTATTCATAAATATATCGTACAACATTCCCCGATTTTTCATTTTCATTCTTACCGGTAAACACAAGAAAAATACCGAAATATTGAAGATGACTCACCTATGTTGTCAATATTTCTTGTATAAGTTGTAATTAGACCATCACCGGAAATGCTACAGAAAATTTTATTGCATCATATTTATGTGATGGTTTGGGAAATTACCAGGCGTGTTATAAGATATAAAAATAATCCCTCTCAAATTTGTATGGTGAAAGAAAAAATGTCAAAAAAAGCATATTCATTTCTTTCGTCTCCTACTTTAATACAATATATATGAAATTCTGAGATTAAATCATTTTTAATAACTTTGGAAATAGTGAATCTAGAGAAAACTATGCATGCAGAATGGAGAGAAAGAAACTGTTAGTCTGGAATTTATATTAAAATGAAAAGAAAAAAATGTTTTAATCTATCACAACTTTAAAAAAATATATTTGTTTCATATTTTAATTTCTGTAAGGTGTATAGAGGGGTGGCCAACCTCGACCCTCATACACCTATCATGGGGTGAATAATGGTAAATAATAATTAAGTGATTGAAATTTAAAAAAAATAGTATATAAAAATATGTTATACTTTCATTTTTATAAATCATACATGTACTTGTGGTCTACAGGTGCAGGCGGATGTGTTGCTGACCCAACATTATGTGGGAGTTATGCCAATGGTGCCTGTATAAATGCTGCTGACCTCTGTGCCTGTTTAACTGATTATTCTCCAGATGGTACTGGAGATTGTTCTTACAGTAAGTTACTTATTTATATATATATATATATTAATCTGATCTGTACATTTATGTCTGGTTGTTCACAAATAATATCTCTATGTACATATCATACATTGTGAACTTGTATCTAATACAGATCCCAATCAGTAATTCTGTTGTGAAATTATTATCCCCTTTATGAAATAATACAATATTATTACTATGATTTCACTGTATCTTCCAGTGTTTTCTCCAGCTTCAATTTTTTGGGGGTCATTGATGACCCACTGACTAAAAATCTAGGGGTCATTTTCAAAATCTGGGGGTCATCAATTGACTAGTTTTAAACTTAATCAACATGAATAAATGGAGTTAAAAAATACATATTTTACTAAAACAGTTTTACTTCCTGTTTCACACGAATTTCTCCATCAAAACTGCAATTTAAGATAACAACTTCAAAACAATTTAACTCCAAACGAATGTTTCAATTCTGGCAATAAGTTACAACAACTTGAAACTTAGTAGTTGTTTTTTATGATTTTGTCCCTTTGGTCGTGAACTTTTCAAATGTTATGGCCACAGCTCAATCACCAAGGCCCTAACTATTTTTAATGAAAAACACTAAAATTCTTTCAATATTTTATATTTGCTGAGCTACATGTATAGCATTATACTCTTTGGAAAACAAACTTTGTTTTTGTTTTCTTTTTTCCAAAAGCATTTCTCTTCAAAGCTAGACTCATTTTAGAGAAATTTTATCTTAAAAAAATAATATAAAATACATTTTAATGGAAACTTCACAAAAATTAATTAAATTTTTGAAATTAAGTAATCATTTTTCAAAATAAAATTAATTTCTTTTTTCAACAACCTTTTAATCGTCCGTTACAGAAACATAAACGGCGCCAGGAATACTGCCGTAAAACTTGGACCGGCCGATGTTTAAACTGGTATTAAAATGTCGCGCATGCGCGTCTCGATACCTTATAGAAAACAAAATAAAAAGTTTTTCAGATAGAGTATCGTTCATACATTTAAACAACTTTTATGAAAAGTTTCACGCTTCCACATTTCATCTTCATATACAAACAACCTAAAACTGGGTATATGTCAGTACTATTGTTGCAGGGTACGTTTGTTTTCACAGATGTTGTCTTCAAACTACACTATTGCTTCGCGGAAAATTATGTATGTGATCATAATCGTCTATGCGATTGCATCAGTAAAGCGTTCGTAACCAATTAAAGCGTTTATTTAACTTGGTAGAATTGCATGACTGGGATTGCCCTGAATCAGACCATGTGATCTGTCAAATCGGCTGGCATTGTAAAAATAACTCTGAAACCAGCTTGGCAAAACAAATATGCGTAATTTGAATTTCTGTGTTTTTAAGGTTGCGTCATAGTGGACGCACTGAACAAAGTTGATTGCGTCAGATGAGAATGTATTGCGTCAAAAACGCAAGAAACGCGCTCTGGAGAAAACACTGATCTTCATGATCTAACAGATTTCTATGTTTGTCCTTTATGTAGTGTATGAGTAGTTATGAATCCTACTCGTAGAAAGCTATCGGTTCATGTATGAAAATTGTCCCTCCTGTCCAAATGTGTTGCATGTAAAACCATAGTATATAAGTCGTGGTTGACACTTGGATTCTGTTGGGTTGGTAGATGCCTTGATCTTGTGTCTAGGGTTTGCATTACAGGTAGGTATGCTTGTTGTAGTCTGGGTTGCATTCAGCTTCATTAAACAGCAAACATGTTAATGCCTGGTCTCCTAAAATTGTTGCGCACTGTGTGGTAATTTGCGATTGAGTGAGTGTCCAGGAAGATCATACTGGATGCAGGCCATGATTTTATTCATAAAAAATGTGAACAATTTATAGTGTACTTTAACAAGAAGCAGGGTAGAATTGCTAGCCTGTTGTTTTTTTTTATTGTAAACTTAAATCCATTTTACCTGTTTGCAGATTGTGGAGCTCTTACTGCCCCCCCAAATGGAGGTGTATCCACAGATACAGGAGCTAATCTAGATGGAGCTACTGCCACATACAGTTGTAACACAGGATTCATACTTACAGGAACTACACAGAGGGTCTGCGTGGAAACTACAAGCTGGGGTGGAACTGCTCCTACATGTGTGGCTGGTAAATTAACTTTTTTTAAAATTGCCATTTTAGTTTATACTAATTTATTTTATCTCAGTTGTGATGAAAGCTCTGAGTTTATATGAACCGCCCTCGAGTCCATTTCCTTGGTAGAACCAGTAGTACTGTCCTGCCTTTTATTTCTTGAGAGGCAATGGGTCAAACTGGGGATCAAACTTGCAAACTCTGGCGTCAGCGGCACACACTTTATCTACTACACTGCCACCACAAGTTTTGGAATTTTACTTAAATATAAACCGGTCATTTAAAATCTTCATAATTTAAAACATGTACACTGTTCCAAATAACCTGTTTATCTTCGTCATTGTGATATTAAAACAATAAAAGAAAAAAGACAAAAAGAATGTTTCAAAAACATTGGTTGCATAAAGCATTAGTTGGAAAACACTGAAAGGTTTCTTGGTGATCATAGTTTTTTTTTCTCATTTGTTGGTAGCACAAGGGAGTATCTTTAGAGCTGTCAAGTATGTACATAGTTTGTTTACTTAATTGGACTTCAGCTGGTCAAGCTGATGTTTTACATCTAAAAAAATAAGTTTTTTTTACATTTTGGTAAATGTTTTAATTTTGGTAATAGCAATCATGCATACTAGTTACATGTTTATATGTCTCTGATACTACATAGCACATCTGTTTATATGTCTTTGATACTACATAGAACATCTGTTTATATGTCTCTGATACTACATAACATATGTTTATATGGTTCTGATACTACATAGCACATCTATTTATATGTCTCTGATACTACATAGCACATCTATTTATATGTCTTTGCTATTACATAGCACATCTGTTTATATGTCTCTGATACTACATATCACATGTTTATATGGTTCTGATACTACATAGCACATCTGTTTATATGGTTCTGATACTACATAGCACATCTGTTTATATGGTTCCGATACTACATAGCACATCTGTTGATATGTCTCTGATACTACATATCACATGTTTATATGGTTCTGATACTACATAGCACATCTGTTTATATGTCTCTGATACTACATAGCACATGTTTATATGGTTCTGATACTACAAAGCACATGTTTATATGTCTCTGATACTACATAGCACATCTGTTTATATGTCTCTGATACTACATAGCACCTGTTTATATGTCTCTGATACTACATAGCACCTGTTTATATGTCTCTGATACTACATAGCACATCTGTTTATATGTCTGATACTACATAGCACATCTGTTTATATGTCTCTGATACTACTTAGCACATCTTTGAAGCCCAGGGGTCGTATTTTCCAACAATGAGTCTTGAGAATATTTTTAGACTTGAGCTTGACAATAAATCCAAATTTCAACCTTAGATTTCTAGTTTACAATGACAGATAAAATAATTGAGAGAATGTTATTGACTATATATTAAGTGTCCCTACATGCTTGGAAAGTTTGGTCCCAAAAAATGGTCTCTTAGTATATTTTTCAAAATTCAAGTTCAAGTCTTAAGAATATTCTTAAAAATTGTTGGTGAATACCACCCTAGATCTCGGCAAACATTTGATATTTTTTTTTCATAATTTCAAATCTACTTTTTAAGCTTAATTGTACCTCCTGGCTTCCCAATGTCTAAATATACAACCATATAAAATCAGTCTTCCGTGTATGGTTACTTGTTTAAAAGTTAAATAATCACTTAACTTCATATCAACTTGTGTCTCAATTATAACTTTAAAATATTGAAACTCCACACAAATGTTCAGAAAAGTGTGGTGTTTGTTGAAGTTAAATCCCAGCCTGGCCACAGTCTCTGTGCAGATTGATATACAGCGTCAATCGTCTCCCATCGCTTATTAAAGCAGAAAAGTTATCAGTTGCTTGCAGAGATGGTTGTGCTTGGGTATTGGTTAACCTTCCAGGATACCAGGAAAGAATGGTTAGGTTATCTGATCATCTGTTTGTCTTCGATGGCATAAAATTACTCTGATATTCAAACAAACTTTGAAAAATACTGGAGAGAATTTCATGAACACTTAGTTCAGCACAATGAGAATGTGTGTTGTGTGCAGAAATCTGATCATGCCAAATAAGGTTGCATCTAAACCATTTATTCAGGGACAGTAAAACTTTTGTTTGAATCAGGTCTCAAGGCCTTAAAAATATAAATTGTTTATCTCCAATTTCATGGCTGAAAAAAAATTAGGGTAAGTAGGTCGAAATATATATATAATTTTATATTTTTTTTTGAAACCTGACGTTATGTTGTGTCGCTGTTCCATTGTTTATCTTTAACATGTTTTCTATGTAAAAAAAAAACACAGTTCCTGCTTGTCACTTCTGTACAGTATATTCATGCTACATGTAATATTTAGAAATGTCCAATGTCAGAATCTGATAGAGAGAAGTTAATGTCAATTTCATTCTAGCAAAGTCCGGGTAAAAAAATATTAGGATAGAGTCGGTCGGGAAACATACACTTTTTTTTTCGCATCCTTATCTGAACTACTAATAAATCTTTTTTACCGGCATGTGTCAAATATTCAAGATAACCACCACATAGACATAAAGTTTACATTTAAATTATAGTGTATAGGAAAAAATGGACCACAGTCCTGGCTTTTAGATCCAGGATGGCTGCCATTACCATCTCTTTGTTTTAGTGGTGATCAAATTTCTTGTTCTTTTTGAAGAGATTTAGATGAAAATGATTTTATAAATAGAAGTTAAATTTTCTTTGACTGAGTCATAAATGCCTTATAGACTCAATTTGGCATGTAAATAAAGGGAAGTAATTTCGTAAAATTTGATTACCCCACATTATAAATTTTGAAAATCAACTAGATTTGTTTTAGACTACATGTATATTGTAAATCAGATATTATTTCATAAATATTAAGAAAGGGAAACAAGTTTGTTAAATTTGAAGTCTGCAGGTTTGGTCTATTGGATTTCCAAGTTTGAAATAATTGATGATATGTATGGCAATTGAATTTTATTTTTAATTTTATAATGATTATCTGCGCCATCATAGGATGCTTTATTGTTGTCTTAATAAAGAACCACCTGCAATATTACCCATGATGCTTTATTATCTATTGACCAGGTGGTATTTATTTATGATTGTAACTTTAGTATACCAAAAAAGTAATGAGATGTTGCTATTATTAAAATATTTATCCATTTCTAAATACAATTTTATGCACCTGCAATACAAAGAAAATCTTTCTTTAATCTTACATGGGAAAAGATTCTTCCATAAATTGTTGGGTATTTGTACTTACAGCCCAGCTGGGTGAAAACTGCGCTTCAGATAATACTTTGTGTAACAATATAGCCAACGGAGGTTGTGTTGGAAGCGTATGTGCCTGTGATACTGGATACGAACCAGATTTAACTAATCTGAATTGTCAACGTAAAGGTAAATTTGATTATATTTCTATCTGGTTTCATTACAATAGTAAACATAACTGAACAACACAAAATAAAGTGATGCTGTCCCCATCTGCAATATTTATAAAAGCCACAATATATAGCTCTGGGACAGGTTTCTTATACACCTGTTATTATATTTACATGTATAATTCAAACCAGAGAGCTCTTTATTATTAAATTTCAGTTTCAACTTCATTATAGTTTGGCACACAACTATAATATTGTTCACATACACAGTCAAACCTGGGTAAGCAGTCACCTCTATTAAGCAGCCATTTGTCTAATTTGCAAGTCCTTTTTCTATGTTTTCAGAGCAAATTTATCTGTATTAAGCAACAACCTGTCTTAAAAGGTACCCCCCGTTTGAAAAAAAACAAAACAAACTTAACTGCCAACAACTTTGAAATTCTAGCGAGGAGCTTCAGAGGTAATTCACTCTTCAATTTTGTAAACAAATACAGAGCAGCAGGCTTGAGCAGTGATTTATGGTGTATTTTTAATATACTGAATCCTAACTGACAGCGTGCATGAAACAGCTGTTGTACCACACTTACAATTTCTCCTTACTGGGGCAGAGAATGTCAGGACTTGACATAACTGAACAACAAGGTAAAGTGATGCTGTTCATTTGGTTGGTAGCTACTGTATCCAGGGCAAAACATACATACCATAATATACCATTATGTAGATATTGGTCTACAATTGTACAGTTACTGCTCTAATGGGAAGATTAAACGAAGCTTACCTTAGGGAAGGTGAAGTTTTTTAGTTTTGAAATTAACAAATAGGCCGCACTTTTTCCTATTAAATGTTGCATTCATCTAGCATCAAATCATGATTGCTTTATTATTTAATCCACATGTTCTTTCAGAACTTTGAAAACTTTTGTCATTCAGACGGTAAACAAGTTTTTATCGGTGATTCCACCGAGAACAAAGGAACCGCATTTCCAAGATCAGAAAACTTCGTACTTACTGTTATTCTCCCGATTTCAACAATTTCCTCGCATATTATTCCTCAATTTAATACAGTGTTTAGAATTGATAAAAAATAATTCGTACAAAAACGTTTAAATACCAGGAAATACATAAATTAATAAATGCTACTGAGACTGTGTATATTCTTCGCAAAGGTTGAACCTCGTTCTGATTCTGCATAGGTAATGAGCTACGTCATCTCTGTGGAACCCCTAAGAAGTTATGCTGGAGATAAAATCAATATTTTATCAACTGTAAAAAAAAAAGAATAATATGTATGAATAAACTTTATACTGTTATATTGTTTTAAGAAAAAACAAGAATATGTACACAATTATATATATGTTTCTGATATAACTAGAATTTTACGACTGTAAATGTCTGTCACTATCGACAATTGTTCTGAGTAATGTTTGTTCTCTTTCTCGAAGCGTTACACATAATTGTAATCAGTTTTGCAACATAGACTGATATGTGGTATTGTCAACGAAATCCTTGTTATAGAATCATGCAAACGTTTTTGCGTTTTTCCAAATACAGTTTTTACAATCATGGATAAGGGGAACACTTCGAAGTTTCGCTGCAGAGGTAGAAGCTGCTCTAGTACTGTGGGCTCCATAATGGCTGCTTATTCCAGCTTTTAAAAACATTGATGTCTTGTTTATGTGGTTTTTGAGTACTAATTAATTTTTTTTTTCTCTATTTCACAATGATGCCGTTCTGTTAATATATTCTTTGAAAATCCTGACCAGGCATCGGTTTGTGTTTTTCTCATAAACATCCAAATGTATGTTCCCAAAATGATGTCCAAGTTTTATGTTTCAATCAATGATTTGGGTGTATGATGCATAAATCGTGTTAAAAACTATGTCCGAAATTTCGAAAAGATGTAAAGTTTGACACCTCTGTGCTGTTAGTAGCAAGAAACGCATGCACAATTTTTGAGTAAGTTGAGGTAATGTAGTATTTCCAATGCACTCACATGTAATTTTCTGTCTATACACCAAAACCAGATGTCTCTTGCTAAGCTATCTAGCTTAGTCATTTTTCCCCCAAACTTATTTATATTTGCACAATTAGTGGCGTTTTCCATGAATATGCGGATGTGCATTTGTATGTTTACAGAAAAACATAAGGGCTAATTGACATGCCTTCAATCTAATATGTTTATATGCAGTAATTGTTCTTGCAATGACCATTGGCCTCCTGTTTTCAATTGGTATGTTTTGTTAACTGCTACCCATCCCTGTTTTGAGGCATATGAGTAAATGATCAAATCAAGCTGACCATGAGAGACCAGTTTGTATGCTATCGGTAGATTAGTGATCCACCATTTTATTAGTGGCTTTATATGAGAAGACATTTTCATCAACTTGTCAAATTGTCCTTTATAGATTCGTAAATTTTTCTCTTTAACTTTTTCCAGTGGTTTGTAGTACAATGTGGCATATTGGACCCCTAGTGCTGCTGATAGCATTTTCCCTATCAGTTTAGCAAATTTTCTTACTGTTATTTTAGCTTTACTTAGTACTGTATGGCAAAGAGAGATTAATTCATTCCTTCTTATCAAAGTTAATTTTACAGACATTGTTTCAAAACACAAAAGAAAACCTAAATATGTAATTTGTTTACACATCATTAAAACTGACTTTTTCCGGATGAACGTCTAATCCCAATGAATCCATGAGTGTGACTGTTGCTAGTACATTTTCCCTACACTTTTCCAAAGATGACCCTTGTAAATACAGTCATCTATGTAAGCCGTACTTATGTAACTCTTTGCTCTCAAATTTGCAAACCCAGGTTTCAAGATTTTTGTAAAAATTCTTGGGGATGTAGTTAAAACCATGACAAGTGCATTGAATTAATATTTTTTTCCCTTGTGCCAAAATCTAAAATTTTTTTTGTCTCCCATACTAACTGGAATGGAACAAAATGCTTCTGAAAGATCGACTGAAGGAAAATAACAATTTTGATGCATTGACTCAATCGCCGATTGCAAAGTTTCCATTTTAAAATGTATATTTTCCATACAGTCCAAGTTTAAAATGACTCGTATTTTCCCATCTTTTTTGGGTCTAATAAATATGTTTGATATATATTCATCAACATCTTGTATGTTGTAGCGAACTGGTTCTATAATCTTGCTATCTAAAAATCTATCAAGTTCTAAATCAATTTTTTGTTGCTCAATCTTATCAAATTTTATGGGTTTTGGTATTGTTTTTTGGCGTGGTGTCTCTACCTTATAACCTTTGATTCTGTCTATGATCAAATTCTTGACCGGGCTTTTTCTCTACAACCTATGGTTGGTATTTTATGAAACTTGCTAGAATGCATCATTACCAAGTGCAGATGCGAATATTGACTTTGTGTTCCCGTTCGATGAATTTTTATGGAGCTATGGCCCTTTGATTCTGTTTGTGACCAAATTCTTGTCCTCGCTATTTCTCTACAACCTATGGTTGGAATTTTATGAAACTTGCTAGGATGTATCATTACCAAGTGCATATGCGCATATTGTCTTTGTGTTCTGGTTCGATGATTTTTCACCGAGTAATGGCCCTTTGATTCTGTCTGTGACCAAATTCTTGTCCCGCTATTTCTCTACAACTTATAGTTGGAATTTTATGAAACTTGCTAGGATGCATCACTACCAAGTGTAGATGTTCATATTTTTTTGTGTTCCGGTTTGATGATTTTTAATGGAGTTATGGCCCTTTGATATGTCTGTGACCAAATTCTTGTCCGCGCTATTTCTCTACAACCCCATGTTGGAATTTTATGAAACTTGCAAGGAGGAATCACTACCAAGTAGTGATACACATATTGTCTTTGTGTTCTGGTTCGATGATTTTTCACGGAGTTATAGCCCTTTCATTGATTCTGTGACCAAATTATTGTCCGCGCTATTTCTCCACAACCTTAGGATGGAATTTTCTGAAACTTGCTAGGATGCATCATAACTAAAGTGGAGATGGGCATATTGTCATCATGACGTTATTTGCTACAACCTCTGGTTTTAATTTTGTAAAACTTGCTGTGTTTGTGTTCTGGTTCAATGATTTTTCACGTAGTTATGGCCCTTTCATTCTGTCTGTGACCAAATTCTTCACTGCTCTATTTCTCTACAACTTCTGGTTGGAATTTTCTGAAACTTGCTAAGATGCATCATTACCAAGTGGAGATGTGCATATTGTCATCATGACGCTATTTAACTACAACCTCTGGTTTTAATTTGGTAAAACTAGTTAGGATCTGTGCATAGTGTCATTTTGTTCTGGTTCAATGATTTGCAAATGAGTTCTGTGAAGTGCAAAGCCACATATTGTTCCTGCTATGAAGTTTGGTATTTTTCAACCAAGTAGCTGGTACAGAATCAAACACTCACTTGGGGAGCATCCATCAGTTCCACCAATATTTTCTTGTTGTTGGTGGCTGTAATCTTGGACTCTGTGTCTCTGATGTCGACTGAATGTGTTTCTGTTTGGGTGGGGGGTGGGGGTGTTACTCTGCTGGTATGATGACTGCTGCACAACCCCCCTTTTTAGTTAAAAAAGTTTTACTGGCATCACTTGTATGTCCTTCTCTGCCAATGACTTTATATCCTCTTAATTTTATCACCAAACAGCTTAGTCACTGAGGGAACTGTTGCCATGCATTGTGACTTTACTCGTAGTAACATTTTTTTTATACATCATGTCACGTCTTGTGTTAATGTTTGATATTATGGTTGACATCATCATCTTACACGTGTCTGTGACAAATTCACGCATTTGACCTTTATCCACTTCTTTAGATGATTGCATAAGGTGTAATGTTTTAAATCTTTCATTTCTTTAAATTTTTTTCGTCATCAAATATGCCCCTAAGACTGGCATTTGCAACCTGTGCCATCTTATCTGAGACTTTATCACCTGCAGCTGTCTTTTCTTTAAAGAATTGTTCAATATCCTCAAAGAAAACATCATCGTGATTTTCTTCGTCTTGATCCTTGGTTTCAAATAATTAGTCTACACTGATTACAATGAGCTCCAGGTTTCCTATTTCATCTTTGACCTCACTGTCTGAAGATAATACTTCAGGTACAAATCTGTCTTTTACTACAAGATGGTCCTGCTGCTGCTTCTAGTGGCAACTTTCTTTTGAGTGAAGTGACTTCTGTTTGCAGTTTGTCTACATTCTCAGCCACAGTTGACAATTTCTTACTGTTTTGACAGTTCTTTAAGAGTGTCCGTCATAATTCTCAGGATTGGCTCCACTTTGTCAATGAACTTTGACATTTCCCCCTTTTTTTGCCCTGTTTCAGTTTCAGGGGACTGCCCATGTGCATCGTTGTTTCCGCCCTGGCCGTCTGCCAACATTTCTTGAGCAGTAATGACTCTGTGAAAGACAAAGAAAAATAACGATGTTGGCAATCATGTGCCAAAATGCACTTTTTACAAAAAATCGGCAATATTCCCGACTAAATCCCTGTACCCTGTACAAGGAACCAACCTTACACATTCATTCACTTTAATTGACACATCTTTTATAAGACCTAACCATTGGATGCTTTTTAAAGTAGCCAACTTGTTGTATTTATGGTTTATGTAATAATTGTTCTTGTGTGACACATAGTTTTATGTTTCCATAGATTGTGGGACACCTACTGTAACTGATGGAACAGTAAATACCGTGTCATCAGGAACGTTGTATCAAGCACAAGCAACTGTAACATGTAACACAGGCTACACTCAGACTGGTGGTAATTCCATAACATGTCAGGCAGATCAGACATGGACTTCAGGTCCAACATGTACGATTGAAGGTGTGTTGTGAATTTTAATCTGTGTATATTTAGTCTTTTCATATGGGATAATATCAAAATCACACAATGTACATCACTTCATACAAAGCCTGAAACTGCAATATTTGTTTATAATGTCACAAAATTAGGTGCTTTATGATATCCTGAATAATTATGTAAATATATGAAATTTATTAGATTTGATTTTGTTGCCATTTTTGTAATCATATAAATGTGACTATTCCTCACTGGTCTCAGACTTTCTGGAAATAATGGAAATTGATCTCGTCACACTTTACAAATTTCATAAGAAAGTTTATATTAATTAAACCCACATTGGAAAGCTCAAAATGCATATAAGGTATATCAAATGTAGTCAAAATGAAATTAAATCACCCAAATGTTATCTAGCTGAAATTGGCTCACCTATGATATACATGTAAAACAGACATATAAGTAATGAAAACACCATTTTGAGTTTTCATTGAGTGATGAAAAACATTAATCTAGTTCAATATTACAGAAAAGCTCTTCAAGTTTCACAAATATTAAATGAATCTAGGCTGATGTGAAAATTCAAAATTGCACTTTCAATACTTAATACAATTTTGATTTAATACTAAATGTCCTTAAAACTGATATATTATGAGAAAAAGCAGGGGAAAAGTTGCTCTTCATTTCTTCAGATAGTTGTATCGTTATTATGACACATAACAGTAACTGTTGTATCATTTCATCAGATTGCGGACAAGCAACAGTACCCAATGCAGCTCTTACTTATATACCCGGGACGACATATGGGGATTCTGCTACGGTCACGTGCGACACGGGCTACACAAAGAGTGGTACTACATTTACTATAACATGCCAGCAAGGACCAAGCTGGAGTGCACTTCCAACATGTGAAATACAAGGTACAGAATTGTTTGTAGTGGCAAGCCTTCTTTAACTGATACTTTAGATTTAAACCCTTTAAATTCAGTGAAAATTTACATATTTATCCACCATAAAATATGGTTAAATAACTAGTTTTTATTCTGACTGCTCTCTGTTGGACTGTCCATTTTCTGTCCAAGCATAAGAGTAGCACCTTAGGTGGTTGTTAGGTCTGGGGTATGGAACATAATTATGAGAACAAAAGGAATTTACCAATACTGTTAAGACATGTTTACATTTAAATGTATGGCATTTTCCTAATCATCGGAATAAGTTAATTCTCTTTTACACTGTTAACTTTTAAATGATATAATGAGAATGAAAAACCCTTAAAATAAGCATGTGTCAGTAAAGTTTTACATCACATTTGCAATTGGTGAAAGAGACAAGCATATGAAAAAGGTAATTCCTGATAAGGTCTTTGGGTAATTCAAACAGTGTTAATAAGTACTTATAAGCTGTTATAATGTGTCCACCAACAAGAACAGTATGTACATTTAAGTGAAGACTTTACACAATAAATGTAGTAAAATGTGCAGTAGAAAACTTTTCATTCTGGTTTTATTTTATCCGTAATACATATACTCGCAGTACTTAATGTATGTCATATATATGTATCAAATATATAGTCACCTTTATTTGTTTTGGATATATACAAAATGGTCAGATTGTGGAAATCCAACTGCCCCGACTGATGGAGCTGTCAGCAGTACCAATACGCTGTATCAGGGAGTTGCTACTTTCGCATGTAATACTGGTTACGATTTGACAGGAACAGCAACCAGAACATGTCAGCCAGATGGCACATGGGAAACACCCAGTCCAACTTGTGCCATTAAAGGTACATTTTTCTTCATCTGTTTACATTTATACACAAATGGGAGGGTTAGTATCAGCAGACAATTTAATTACCAGCATGCTGAATATAGTGGTAATTGTTTCCTTTGGTACATGGAATATATGTTAAAGCAATGTTACATAGCAATACGTTAATAAAAGCACTGTGAGCGCTGAAGGTCTGGGCTGCAGATAGCTTGGTGGAGAAGTAGGTTAGACATTTCAAAATTCTCCAATCAGAATTGAGTTTTCATAATTTTACTCACAGATCTTTATTATTTGTTTTCAAATTATCAGATTTTGATTTTGTTTATATCTGACACATAAAACCACAGAACTTTATTATTATTCATATAAATAAAAGTGTAAAGGTTTTAAGGGGTACCAACTGTTTTTCCCAACGGAAACATTTAATGCAAAATGATACATTTTCAGTTCATATTTTGAAAGGTGTATCTTCTATTACTCTTGGTCGATTTTCAATAACTTTATACTAAGCTTTACCAGAACTCCATTATGTTTCTTACATAGAAACATAAGCAATTTTAAAATCAAATAATAAATGGTAAAGTTAAAAGGGTACCGTCAGGTTTTTCCAAGTAAAAAATATTGTGTAAATTTAATTGCAATGACCAGCTCAGTTTAACTGCCTGTACCTCATTCACTTGATAATGGATCTTAATTATCTTTTCAGTTTCGGAAACATCTTGATTTTTCTAAATATATTAACGTTATTAAAATTGGTAAATAAATAAAGAAATAAATATGAGTTGCAGCTATCCTTTCAGAAAAAACTAAATTTAACAGTATTGTCATATTTACACCAGCCGCTTACTTTGCATCACTTCTAGAAAAGAGAGGGTCACAGATAATCAAGTTTAAGCACATGACGCATCAAAGTGGCACTTTTAATTATTTTTTGCTAATCTTAAAATTGGGTAACTCTATGCTCCATATAAAGCATTTTCTTGGACTCTTCCAAATTGAAAGCATTAATTCGCCACGTATCAGCAATGGGTGAGTTATGTTTATATTAACTGACAGAGTGGAAAACAGTGCAGGAAGTGTTCCGATTGCTCGTTACGAGCAATCCAAACTCTTCCTGCACTGTTTTGAAAGGCTTTCTGTGATTTGTGCGGGAAAAAGCGTATCTATGGAGTAAAGAGTTAATTAAGATCTATATTCTTTCAAAACTAACCATAACTCTATCTTGAATAATGACAGAATTATTTCCCCTTTTTACACCATGTCGGAAGTGAAGGGTGATATGGTAATGGTCTCTGTCAGTGAGTGAGTGCGTCTGTGTGTCCGTAACACTTCTGTCCAGAGTATATCTTTTGTTGAATCTTCACATAATGACAGAGGACATTGAGAGGAAGTGCATTGTACAAGTACCATAACTCTATTGTGCTTTCTTTTTTAATTATATCCCTTTATTAAATTTACACTTTTGTCCGGAACATAACTCCAGAACTATTCAAGGGATTTTTTTGAATTCTCACACAATTACTGAGGACATTTAGAGGAAGTGCATTATACAAAAACTGTAACAGTACTTTGCTTACTTTAATTATCTCGTTTTATTACATTTACACTTTTGTCTGGAGCATAACTCCAAAACTATTCAAGGGATTTTGTTGAAACTTCACACAATGACTGAGGACATTGAGAGGTAGTAGTGTACAAAACCATAACTCTACCTTGCTTACTTTTTTAATTATCTCCCTTTATTAAATTTACTTGCCCTGGGCATAACTCTTAAAGTCCTGAATGGAATTTATTCAACCTGCATTCAAAGACAAAGGACATATAGGGGAAGTGCAGCATCTAAGAACCATAACTCTACCTTGCCTCATTTTTCAATTATCTCTGTTAATCACTTTTAGTATACCGGTACTAAAAATTACTAAAAAATTATTCAATGGATTTGGTTCATAATTCAAAAAATGATAGAGAACATTGAGAGGAAGTGCATTGTCTAAGAACTATAGCTCTATCTTGCCCATTTTTTAATTATCTCCCTTTATTTTATATTTTATTATGCTTGTCCGGAACATAACCCAAATATGTTCAAGGGATTTAGTTGATATTTCACACAATTATGGAGGACATTGAGAGGAAGTGCAGTGCGCAGGAAGCATAACTCTTTCTTCTGTCTTTGTAGAATTATTCCTCTTTTTTATTTTCCCTTGTATGGAGCATACCTTGAAAAATTTTGAAGTGACTGCTTTAAAACTGCATACAATGATAGAGAGCATTGACAGAAAAATGTCACAGATCATTGTATAACAAACTATTATCATACACTACTATTCAGATTGTGGTCCACTTACTGCACCAGCCAATGGAGCGACAACATTACTGACACCAGGTGTAACAACCTATGGTGCAACTGGGTTCTACAGCTGTAATACCGGTTATGCCACCACCGGTACTGTCATCACTAACTGTAACACTGAAGGAGTTTGGTCTAATCCAACACCAACTTGTAGCAGGAAAGGTAGGTGAATGTGTTAATGTTGCATTTTAAAGAGAGTATCTCGGGAAGACAAGCTATAATATCTTAAAAAATAAAATAATTATTTAATTTCAGTATCATTAATTGATAAAATCCGAATGGTTTTGTATGTCAAATCCACATTAATGTAACAAAATTGATATCTAAATTTGAGTTGTAAACTTGAAACGAAATCTCCTTTCTTAATATAAACTGCACTTAATACTGCTTTATGATCTTTGCATCATCATTAAATCTAAGACGAAGCAATTTTTAATTCACCTGAGCAAAACTTAAGTTGAGCTATTCTGATCGCCTGTTGTCCGTTGTCCATCATCTGTAGTCCGTCCGTGAACTTTTTGTTATGTTCACTCTAGTACCTGCATTTTTCATTGGATCACTAAACTTCTTTAGTAGTTATATAACTATAATATCTTGGACAAGTTTATGAACTGGTCAAATCAGATTATGAATGTCAGAGTTTAGGCCCTTGAAACTTTAAAAAATGCAATATTTGACCTTGTGTGCACTCTAGCACCTGCATTTTTTTATTTGATTCTCACCAAAATTTACACAGTAGTTACATAATTATAATATCTCGGACAAACTCTTGAACCGGCCAGATCGGACTATTGAGGTTAGAGTTATCCCTTGAAACATTAAAAAATGCCTTATTAGATATTGTATGCACTCTAGCACTCGCATTTTTCATTAGATTCTCACTAAACTTACACAGTAGTTATATAATTATGATATATTGAAGTTCATGAACTGGCCAGATCGGACCATCAATATTTGAGTTAAAGCCCTTTTTAAAAAAAAAGGCACTATTGACCTTTTGTGCACTCTAGCAACCACATTTTTCATTTGATCCTCACTATACTTGCATATTAGTTGTATAACCATTATATCTTGGACAAGTTCTTGACTAGTCAAATCGGATTATGAATGTCAGAGTTGTGGCCTTGAAACATTAAAAATGCAATATTTGACAATGTGTGCACTCTAGCAACCACAATTTTCATTTGATTCTCACCAAACTTACACAGTAGTTATATAATTATAATATACCACACAAGTTTTTGAACTGGTAAGATCGGACAATTACTGTAAGAGTTATGGCCCATGAAATTTTAAACAATGCACTACTGGCCAAAGGCCAGAAGGGCTTATGCGATGGTGCGTTGTCCGTCGTCTGACGTCTGTTGTCTGTCATCTGTCATCCGTTAGCAGCACTTTCTCTGAAACCACTAGGCCAATTAAACTGAAACTTTACACGGATGTTTCTATTGCATAGAAGACTATACAGAAGATTTTTTTTTTTTCAATCTGAAAATTCAAGATGGCCACCATTACTAAAAAATAGTCCAAAATGCTAATAAAGCTTCTTCTCATGAATGGCCAAACAGATTTTCAAAATGTTTATCTAGTTATGATAACCAACTATAGTTTTGTTATATTTGTTCAAATGGTGTCCCTAGCATTAAAAATGATCCCGCCCCGAGGGTCCAATTAGGGGACATATGTCATTATAATAAATATTAATTTTGATGCTCCCCCAAAAGGGGGGAAGCATATAGTTGCCGCTTCGTCAGTGCATCCTTCCGTCCGTCCATCCATGTGTCACCAATTCTTGTCCAGGCTACAACCTGTGCTTGGAATTTTATGAAACTTGCTAGGATGCATCATTACCAAATGCAGAAACGCATATTATCTTTGTGTTCCGGTTCGATGATTTTTCATGGAGTTATGGCCCTTTGATTCTTCTTGTGACCAAATTCTTGTCCGGGCTATTTCTCTACAACCCCATGTTGGAATTTTATGAAACTTGCTAGGATGCATCATTACCAAGTGCAGATGTGCATATTGTCTTTGTGTTCTGGTTCGATGATTTTTTACAGAGTTATGGCCCTTTGATTCTGTTTGTGACCAAATTCTTGTCCGGGCTATTTCTCTACAACCCCATGTTGGAATTTTATGAAACTTGCTAGGATGCATCATTACCAAGTGCAAATGTGCATACTGTCTTTGTGTTCTGGTTCGATGATTTTTCACGGAGTAATGGCACTTCGATTCTATTTGTGACCAAATTCTTGTCTGGGTTATTTCTCTACAACCTCAGGTTGGAATTTTGTGAAACTTGCTAGGATGCATCATTATCAAGTGCAGATGTGCATACTATCTTTATGTTCCGGTTCCATGATTTTTCAGAGAGTTATGGCCCTTTGATTCTATTTGTGACCAAATTCTTGTCAGTGCTATTTGTCTACAATACCATGTTGGAATTTTATGAAACTTGCTGGGATGCATCATTACCAAGTGGACATGCGCATATTATCTATGTGTTCTGGTTCGGTGATTTTTCACGGAGTAATAGCCGTTTTATTGAGTCTGTGACCAAATTCTTGTCTGCGCTATTTGTCTACAACCCCATGTTGGAATTTTGTGAAACATGCTTGGATGCATCATTACCTAGTGCATATGCGCATATTGTCTATGTGTTCCGTTTGATGTTTTTTCACGGAGTAATGGCCCTTTGATTGAATCTGTAACCAAATTATTGTTCGCACTATTTCTGTACAACCCCATGTTGGAATTTTGTGAAACTTGCTAGGATGCATCATTACCAAGTACAGATGCGCATATTGTCTATGTGTTCTGGTTTGATGATTTTTCACGGAGTTATGGCCCTTTGATTCTGTCTGTGACCAATTTATTGTCTGCTCTATTTCTCTACAACCCCATGTTGGAATTTTATGAAACTTGCTTGGATGCATCATTACCAAGTGCAGATGCACATATTGTCTGTGTTTCGGTTCAATGATTTTCCATGGACTTACTGCCCTTTGATTGAGTCTGTGACCAAATTATTGTCTGCGCTTTTTCTCTACAACCTCACATTAGAATTTTATGAAACTAGCTATGTTTGTGTTTCAGTTCAATGATTTTCACAGAGTTATGGCCCTTTTATTCAGTCTGTGACCAAATTCTTTTCTGCTCTATTTCTTTACAACCTGTGGTTGGAATTTTATGAAACTTGCTAGGATGCATCATTACCAAGTGGAGATGTGCATATTGTCGTCATGACACTATTTCCCTACAACTTCTGGTTTCAATTCTGTTAAACTAGCTAGGATCTGCTCATATCGTCATTTTGTTCTGGTTAAATGATTTGCGAATTAATTCTGTGAAGTGCAGAGCCACATACTGTTCCTGCAATACAGTTTGCTATTCTTCAACCAAGTAGCCTGTATAGAGGCAAACACTCACTTGGGGAGCATCCATTGGTTCCACTGATATTTTCTTGTTTTTTTTTAAAATAGAATTGAATTTGCCTATATTTTCACAGAAGCATTGTTTGGTGAAGGAGGTTCAGATTTGTAAAAATGACCGGGTTCCACTGTCTTAAAAAGGGGTTGGGAGGGGCCTCAAAAGGGTAAAAATTAGGAATTACAAAAATTGTTTTCCTAAGAAGCGGTGTGTCAGATTTGTTCATATTTGGCATAAATTATCCCTTTTTGTAGGGGTTTGATTGCAGATAAGAATTTAGGGGCTAATATTTATAGAGGCCCTGTAAGTGGACTTAGAATTTTACATAGGGATACTATGGGGAAACAGAAAATTCTCATTTTTTCATCTATTTAGGCAAAATTGTTATTCAATATGAGTTCTGAAGTAACATCTAGTCATAGGAAATAAGATTTGGTTCAAAAAGAATAAATGACTTTCCATAAGGGGCTTGGGTGGGTCAAAAAAGGGTCAAAATAAAATGTTTTCAAAAATCTTCTCAACAACAGGTCAGTCTAAATTGGTCATATTTGATATAGATTATCCCAATGAGTATGGGTTTAAAGTTTGTACAAATCAAAGGTCTTGTATTTAAAGGGGCCTGTAAGGGGGCTTTGAGTTTAATATAGGAATACGATTGTAAAACAGAATTTTTTTCTTTTTTTTATTCATTTATTACTTTTTTTATTTAGTTTGAGTTTTGAAGCATCTATTAGTCATAACAAATAAGATTTTGTTTGGTACAAAGGATTGACTTGGTCAAAAAATAATTAAAATTGAACATTGTCATAAATCTTATTCTCAACAACTGGTCAGTCAGATTTGTTCGTATTTGATATAAATTATCCCTATGAATAAAAGTTCTAAGTTTGTACAAATCAAGGGGCACTGGGATGTATAGAGGCACTGTAAGAGGACTTTGAGTTTTGCATTGGAATACTATGGGAAAATGGAAAATTCTCATTTTTTCGTCCATTTGTGTAAATATGTTGTTCGATTTGCGATCTAAATCATTGTCTTGTAACAATAAATTTGATTTTGTTCAACAAAGAGGATTGAATTTCCTTAAGGAGCCAGGGGTTAGTGGCGCAATAAGGTGTAAATTTTGAATTTTCATAAATCTTCCTCTCAATAACCTTTCAGTCAAACTAGTTCATATTTGATATAAATTATCCTTACATCAGCAAGGATTAAAGAGTCTGCATATCAAGAGGCTGGGATATATTGGGGCCCTGTAATGTGTTTTTTACTTTTACATAGGAATATTATAGGGAAAACTGATTATTTTCATTTTCGCATCCATGGGTACAAAAAAAACTTCTTTTTAAAATCTAAAGCATTTCTGCTCATAACAAATCCCTAAGAGTGGGTGATTGAAGTTCTTACAAATCAAGGGGCTGAGTTGTATAACAGTTCAGTACAGGAACTTTATCTGTTTTACAGATGAATTGTATGGTAATTTAAAGTATTTCTTTTTATTGCAATTAAGTTTTTGTTCAGTATAGGTGTAGTGAGGGTATTTATCCATAAGTTGTTAAGAGGACCCCAAAGAGGGTATATATTATGAAATTTAAAAAAAGTGCTGTAAAAAAGTGTCAGTAGAGTGTCCTCAGGCCATTTTTGGCCTCTTGTTTACTCATACATCCCTGTACATAATTCCAAACAACCAACAGGCATGGTACAACATGATACAATGCATGTGTGATCCCTTTTGCCTGTCACAATAAACATCATGACTTCAGCTCTCTCGGTAAAAAAATAGACTCTATTAAGCAGCCACCTGTGTTAAGCAGTCAGTTCAGCCTTATTCCTTGGTTGGCTGCTTAAAACAGGTAAGATTGTATATAACTGCTGTGGAAGTTTGGTTAAGATTCGAAGAAATATGAATGTGCTATTGCTTCTAAGTTTTTCCTATATAACTCTACCTTAAACAGTGACTCCTGTGGCGGCAGGGACACGACTTTAACAGATCTTTTAGGGGACTTCCATGCTATGCTACATGAAAATAACTAAGGTCTAGGCTTTGAACTTTCAGAGAAAATGACTTCTGTTTAAAATGTGCTTATAAGCCCTGTGGTGGGGCATTTGTGGTCGAATGACGCTGGTTCAAGCACTCGTCAGAGATCTTATGATTTTATAACTGCTGTGCAAGTATGGTTAAGATTCAATGAAAAATGAAGGTGCTATTTCATCTACAAGAAAAAGATTAACGGACGGACGATGGACAATTTACCATGCCATATTTGACCTTGTGTGCAGTCTAGCACCCTCATTTTTCCTTTGATCGTCACCGAACTTTCACAAAAGTTATATAAGCATAATATCTTGGACAAGCTATTGAACTGGCTAAGTTGGAATATTAATGTGAGAGTAATGGCCCTTGAATTGTCTAAAACTGCACTATTTGGTCTTGTGCACCCTAGCACCAGCATTTTTCATTTGATTCTCACCAAACTTATACAGTTGTAATATAAAAATAATTTCTTTGATAAATTTTTGAACTGGCAAAATTGGATAATGAATGTCTGAGTTATGGCTCTTGAATCATCAAAAATTGCATTATTTGACCTTGTGTGCATTCTGTTTATAAAACCATAATATCTTGGACAAGTTCTTGAACTGTTCAAATTGGATAACTATTGTCACAGTTATGGCCTTTGAATCATCAAAAATGTATTTTTGTTGTTGTGTACCCTCTTGCATGTGCATTTTTTATTTGATCTTCATTAAACTAATACAGTAGTTATATAACTAATATCTTTTTGAATTGGCCAAATCGGATAATTGTCAAAAATTGTGTTATTTGACCTTGTGTACAGTATTCATTTAATCTTCGACAGACTTGCACAGTTATTATGTAACAATAATGTATTGAACAATTCTTGAACTGGCCAATCAGATAAATATTGTCAGAGTTATGGCCTCTGAATTGTCAAAAATTTGATCTGCATTCAACACACACAGTTGTTATGTAACCATATTGTCAAATATTTTATCTGCATTCAACACACACAGTTGTTATGTAACCATAATATCTTGGACAAGTTCTTGAACTGGCCAAATTGGATAATTAATGTCAGGTGTTGTGGTCCTTGAATCAACAAAAAATACATTATATAAATTTATGTACACACTGGCACCTGCAAAACTTTTGCATTGTCTCCTCTGCCACAGGTGAGTGATTTAGGGCCAATTTGGCCCTCTTTTGTTTCTACATGTTAACCTGTTTAACAGATCAAATTGAATTCAAAATGAAATCACATGTCTCATTAAACATGTCACAACATTGTTAAATTTTAAGCGGGACATCTATTTCAGTCTAACATAGGCACATAGCCCAAGTTGGGAAATCACTTTCAGCATCTTATTTTGACATGATTAAATATATATCACTTTTGCAATACGGGGTCAAAGAGGTATGATATATTGGAAAACATTTTTTTAGCCATTTGTTTAAAATTTTGAAAAATTCTGATATATTCCCTTTAAAGACATCTGAGAAAGGCTCAGCTAGTTGCCATTGTGTATATTTTCTTAAAATGACTTTGCTGAAACAACTGAATAAATTTTGTGAAAAAACTTCTAAGTTCCATTGTAATTTGGGCTGTACTTTTTCATATTTATATTTTTTGTTGACAAACTTAATAAAAAATATACTCAAATCAAGCACATTTTCAGCTTTCATTAAGTTTTAAAGTAGGAGGCTAAAAGGAAAAAGAAGAAGTGGGGTGTGGGGGTCATCTGCATAAAATGAAAGAAACTCAGCTGAAAATAGCCAGGTGTTCAAGTAAGAATAGACGGGGGGAAATCCCGGCCTCTGTTGTCTGTCACAGCGCTGTCATTTTAAATAGCACTTTCTTTGAATCCTTTATTCATTGTTGATCAGATTTTATTTGTATTGTTTGTAATAGTTAAATGTGCTGTATTAGTTTGATAATGTCCAGTATTTTCAGTGAACATTAAACCTTGGGATAACAATTTATAATATAAGAACCTCAATACGGGATAGTCGGTTTGATTTAATATCCTTTTTAGGAGTACAACAGATAGTAAAAGGTGCATAATTTTTTTCACAATTCATATAATATAAATTATTGAGCTTGCTAAACGAAGCAAATCTGGTAAAATATGCTTTCAAGTGTATGGGTAAATCATATGCTGTTATTCAATATGAAACTAAATATATTATGAGATAAAAAAGAGATACAATTAAGCTTGTATATTACTAGAATAAATTTTATATTTTTCAAATGTTCCAAATGCTTACTGTGATGATCTGTCATGTTCTAAATTATTGTCAGTTATATGTATTATAATGAGAAACTGTAAAACTTATATTTTGTATTACAGATTGTGGTTCACTATCTGCCCCAACTAACGGTGGAGTGAGTTATAACCCAGATACTTTATATGAGGCAGTTGCAACCTTCACCTGTGATGCTGGGTATGATCGTAATGGTGCAGAATCAAGAACATGCCTGCAAACTGGCAGTTGGGATAGTTCAAGCCCAACCTGTGTAATCAAAGGTTAAATATAATTCTTTAAATCTTTGTGTTCTGTATAGTTATTATACACTATATTTTCAGCTCAATATTTAGCTCTACTGGCCAAAGGCCAGAAGTGCTTATGCGATGGCGTGTTGTCCATCGTCCGTCAGCAGCACTTTCTCTGAAACGACTAGGCCAATTAACCTAAAACTTCACATAGATGTTTCTATTGCATAGGAGACTTAATAGAAGATTTTTTTTTTATCTGAAATTCAAGATGCCCGCTGTTGCTGAAAATAGTTAAAAACTTAATAAAAATCTTCTTCTCATGAACAGCTCAACAGATTTTCAAAATGTTTATGTAGTAAAGATAACCAACTATAGTTTTGTTAGATTTGTTCAAATAATGTCCCTAGGGTAAAAAATGACCCCGCTTTGAGGGTTCAATTAGGGGACACATGTTGTTATAATAATTTTTTTTTTTTTAAATAGAAATGGTTTTGACTATATCTTCATAGAAGCATTGGTTGGCGAAGGAGGTTTAGATTTGTAAAAATGACTGGGTTCCACTGTTATATTGGGTCCGGATGGGCCCCAAAAGGGTAAAAATTGGGAATTAAAAAAATCGTTTTCTTAAGAACCAGTGTGTCAGATTTGTTCATATTTGGCATAAATTATCCTTATGTGTAGGGGTTTGACCACAGATGAGAATTTAGGGGCTAAAAATTATAGGGGCCCTGTAACGGAACTTAGAATTTTATCTGGGGATATTATGGGAAAACAGAATTTTTTTTTTTTCATTTATTCTGAAACCAATGTAGACTATACAGAAGATTTTTTTATGCTCCCCCAAAGGGGGGAAGCAAATAGTCACCGTTTCGTTTGTGCATGCGTGTGTGCATGCGTCAGTCCATGCACCACCAAATTCTTGTCCGGGCTATTTCTCTACAACCTCTAGTTGGAATTTTATGAAACTTGCTATGATGCATCACTACCAAGTGGAGATGTGCATAATATCTTTTTGTTCCGGTTCAATGTTTTTTCATGGAGTTATGGCCCTTTGATTCTGTCTGTGACCAAATTCTTGTCCGGGCTATTTCTCTACAACCAAATGTTGGAATTTTATGAAACTTACTAGGATGTATCACTAATAAGTGGAGATGCGCATTATATCTTTGTGTTCTGGTTCCATGATTTTTCATGGAGTTATTGGCCTTTAATTGAGTCTGTGACCAAATTTTTGTCCGCACTATTTCTCTACAACTTCAGCTTGGAATTTTCTGAAACTTGCTAAGATGCATCATTACCAAGTGCAGATGCGCATATTGTCTTTGTGTTCTGGTTCGATAATTTTTCACTGAGTTATGGCCCTTTAATTGAGTCTGTGACCAAATTCTTGTCCACACTATTTCTCTACAACCTCTGATTGGAATTTTATGAAACTTTCTAGGATGCATCATTACCAAGTGCAGATGCGCACATTGTCTTTGTGTTCTGGTTTGATGATTTTTCAGGGAGTAATGGCCTTTTGATTCTGTTTGTTACCAAATTCTTGTTTATGCTATTTTTCTACAACCCCATGTTGGATGCTAGGATGCATCACTACCAAGTGCAGATGTACATATTGTCTTTGTGTTCCAGTTCAATGATTTTTCATGGAGTTAAGGCCCTTTAATTGAGTCTGTGACCAAATTCTTGTCCAAGCTATTTCTCTACAACCTCTGGTTGGAGTTTTCTGAAACTTGCTAGGATGCATCATTACCAAGTGCAGATGTGCATATTGTCTTTGTATTTTGGTCGATGATTTTTTACACAGTTTTGACCCTTTGATTCTGTCTGTGACCAAATTCTTGTCAACGCTGTTTCTCTACAACCCCATGTTGAAATTTTATGAAACTTGCTAATATTATTTTTAAAATATGTATACAAATTATATTAAAATATATATGATCATAGTAGTAAATTTTATAGAAGATAACATTGAATACATTTGGAAATATATAAGGTAAGCTTCAAGACATTTTTTAAATATGCAAATGACAATGCATATTGATTGAATTTAGTGCATTTAAACACCAAAGTTATGATTAAGCACACCACATTTGCCTTTTCCCTGCAGCCGTTATTTGGCAGTGTTAGCCGGAACCTGGTCGGGTTTTGGTATCACACGTGTATCTAGTACCCTGTATGTGGTTGTTTGTATCTTTCTTAAACTGAATGTGCCTTTTTATTGAAATATTGCAACTTTACCATTAAACAAGCCTATTTCATACAAACTAAAACTTACATCCTCATTTACTCTATTTGCTACCTCTTTTATAAAACATAACCATTGGATGCTTTTTAAAAGCAGCCAACTTGTTTATTTTAGACATTTATAGTGTTTTCCTTTATACTTCTGTTAAAACAATAACCTTATTTAAACTTAATCCATGTCCACTAAAGTAATACTTTTAGCATACAATGAATATAAACAATAAATGATGTATAACGTAGGAAGCATTACTCCAGTACATTCTAGACTAGATACAGGGCTATAGATGTAACATACACCTATGGCAGCTATCATGAAGCTTGGTTATGTGAAAGCGTTTGTTTACCTGTAAATGTAGAGCCAATCATTAGTCCAGATGTTACCATGTGACCATACAATATATAGACGTTTATTGGCTCCAATAAAATATTTCATAATACTCTTTGATATTTAAATTTTGTTGAAATTTCAACGATAAACCCCCCCCCCCCCCCAAAAAAAACCCCAAAAAACAATGATAAAACGTTTCATCTGATGATAGCGACATTGAGATAATCTGAATAGCTGTCACTGTAACTTCCTTGGTCTGTTGCTTTGTCAGATCAAGGTTTAGAATAAAAAGATCATTTTATATCATTTTGTACAATATGAGAATATATTTTACTTGTTTGTACAATATATCCCCCCACCCCATATTGTACAAAACACTGTAAAATCACCATATATTATTTTCTCCTTCCATCAGATTGTTCAACGACATCTGTGGCCAATGCTGTCACTAACATAGGCTCGGTAGGAACTCTGTATGGAGCAGTTGTTACGGTCACTTGTAATGCGGGTTACGACCAAGATTCTCTCACAACCATGACCTGCCAGGCCGATGCAACATGGAGTACACAACCGACCTGTACAATCCAAGGTATTTTATTAAAAAAAATAAATTTGTTGAATATTACAGACTATAAAACAAAGCATTGAGAAGACTGTTGTCTTATTTTCTGCTGGTGCAAAAAATGTGTTGTGTTGTTTTTTGCCTTGTAGTCTAAAAAAAGCACTTAGCATTGAAAGGTTGGTAAATATGTGGACTTTTGTAATATTTTCAACATTTAATAAAGCACAAGAATGAAAAATTATATTGCCATTAATCGTAATATTTCCTCTGCAATTGCCAAATTTCATATTGATATTGAATACCGTTATGTAGCAACATTGCTAAAACATATGCATGTAATGGCTACCTGGAGCAGTCTAGTGACTTCAACAAAGTCAAGTATTTGCACAATGATGAGCCGGTTAAATCTAAATGAACTTTAGTTTCAAACCCATTATATTATTGCACAATTCCAGGAAGAGTGATATAGAGATGTGTATGATAAATGGGTGAAAGGACATGTATGAATTGCATCCCAGAAGCCAAGTGGGTACTTTGGCAAGATGTCATTTAGCAAGTTAAACGTAATGCAAAAATTTGACACCATTGACATCATTGAACTGCTCCGGGTAACTGTACCATGCATGTTTTCTATAACCATATTCAATTTTGACATGGAATTTGGCAATTGCATAGAAGACATATTACTTTTTGTGGCAAAATAAATTTTGTTGTTGTGCTATATTAAATGCTGAAAATATTGCAAAAGTCCATGTAATTTTTTAACACGCAACGTATACTCAGATGTTTTGGGGCATCTTTACTCTCCAGGAAATTTTTTTTTTGATGATTAAAACTTACAACATTTCATCACAATTGTTTTAAAAATCTGATAATTTTTCACTCCAAACTTGTAATTTTTACTTTTCTCTAATAATTTTTAACATTGGCATAATCAAGAGAGAGAAAAAAAACACCTAATAATGACATGTTTGATTTATGTTCTGTGACGTGTCAAATTGCTGCTCTATTTGATTAAATCAAAATCTAAATAAATTGCCTTGCCTTTCTGTGAGAAAGTTTGCCAGTTACTTGCCAAAGGGCGGTGGTTCTACTGAGGTTCATTCTGAGGTCTTCTTCCACCAATAAAACTGAATATGCCATAATATATAGTCTGAAATTTGTTGAAAATGGTATTAAACTCCATTAAAAAAAACAATTTCTTTGTTATTAGTTTTCATTCCCTAATATCAGAGTTATGGCCTTAAAATCTTCAGCTCCCATATTTTTTTATTTTTCATTCTTCACCAAATTTACACAGTAGTCATATACATCTATAATATTATCTCTGTTGTCGGGCTTTAAATGTCTGAGGTATGGTCATTGTTTTATTAAAAATTACCTACTTTTGCATTGTCTCCTCTGTCACAGGCAAGAAATCAACATGACCCTCTTGTTTAAAATAATAAGTATTGGGGCAACCAAACTTTTCAATTATTTGTTAGTGTTCCAATACTTAAGGCGATAATATTAGTTTAGATGAAAGGTTTTATGTAAATTTATTGTATGCATACGGGTATATAATTGTCTTGACACGTAAGTGACTATCGCTCCTCCCACTGGCTATGTGGCATTGTTTGTCCAAGTAAATACAATGTAGTGTTTACTTAGGGACCGTTCGCTTGTCTTAGGAAAATGGTGGTCCTGGAAACAATATAAATCAACTTGTTTGATTGACAACCCACATTGGGTCAATTACCTTAACTCTTCAAATCTCATCTAATTTAAAACATGTCATTAGATACATAACTGCATTGCGTGTATAACTGGGTCCATATTTTACAAAATATTTACAAAATCTTGTACTAAAACATGCTACATGTTCATATTCTTTATATAGATTGTGGAATACCATCTGTAGCAAATGCTGCCCTCACGTATACTACCACAAAATACCAGGATACTGTGACTGTTAACTGCAACAATGGGTACACGCAGAGTGGTGGTAGTACATTAGTATGTCAGGATGGAGCATCTTGGAGTACTGGACCTGTGTGTACATTAAAAAGTAAGTATCTTGTTAATATATTGTATGAAGAATCGTTTTATCTTACCTATTAGAATGTCTATTCAATTTTTTAACACAATGTCGCCATACATTAATAATGAGTAGAAATATGATGTATGTTTCATTGCTATTCTACAATACTCTTTTTTTTGGTGGCATATAATAATATAATAATCACAGTGTCTGTCTGTCAGTCTATCCTTCCATCCAGTACTTTGTGTCCAGCCTGTAACTTTGTCATGCATAGATGGATTTTATAACCACTTGCTACAATTGATCAACATAACATGCCGATGTGTCCTGTGTAACACCCAGACTCCCACCTCAAAGGTCAAGGTCACACTTTTACCTTCTTTGACAACACTTTTAGTATGTTTGAGATTTCGTGTCTACTCAATTCATCAGCATGACATGACATGTCGTGCGTAAGACTCACACCCGTTCCGCAAAGATCAAAGTCACACTTTGAATTTGTTTGACAACACTTTCAGTTTTTGTCTTTTCTGTAACTTTGTCATACATGGATGGATTTCAAAAACACTTGGCTCAGTTGATCAACATGACATGATGGAGTGTTGCATATAAGACCCAGAACCTTTCCTCAAAGGTCAAGGTCACACTTTCAATTTGTTTGATATTTCGTGTCTGGTCTGTAACTTTGTCTTATATGGAGGGATTTAACTTGGCTCAATTGATCATCATGATATGTCGACGTGTCATGTGTAAGACACAGAACCATACCTCAAAGGTCACACTTTCGGTTTGTTTGATATTTCATCTCTGGTCGATAACTTTGCCTTACATGGAGGGATTTTAAAATATCTTGACACATGTGATCAGCATGTCATGATGATGTGTCACCTGCATTTACCTGTAGAAATACCCAGGCCTTTTTATCAGATATCAAGGTCAAGGTCACACAAATGTCAATGTCACACTTAATGTAAAAAACATGAAATTGTGTGTTTAGTCTAAAACGTCAGTCAATTACTCTTGATATTCAATATTGATATTTGAATCCCTACCTATTATAAAATATGTTATTATTGTAACAGACCATTTGGGGGGCATGTGACACTTACCAGTGACATTTCTTATTTAATCATGCTTCCCCTTTTTATGACACACATATTTCTTCCAATGGAGCAGAGCAATGGTCAAGGAATCATCTAACTTATAAAGATATACAAGGGGGGATCAGAAAGTTTGTAGACATTTGCCATAACTTTTTTATTATTCCTTTTATTCTAATGATTCTCAGGGAGCCTGTGCCACTACATATGAAGTAATTTTGCAAAAGTTTGATAATTTTTTATCATTAGTTTATATTCTATAGTAACTATGGATATGTCAATTTACATAGTCGGGGCAGTTTTTGCTTTATTTCTACCACTACTATTCAAACAAGCACAGTGTTGCCATTTTTTTTTAAATAAAAATATCAATGTGTGCTATATTGTATGCCTGTTTAGGTCCTTAAAAAAATGGCATCAATTATGCGCATCTCAAAATGACGTCAATATTATGATGTTACAGTACACCATTTTGTTCGGGTCATGTCGGGGCACTTGAAAATGGATTAGCATGCATAATACCGCAGTTCCGTAAAGTTCTGCTTCATGTTAGGTAATACACCTGCTCGAACAGAGAAACAAAAGTATGTACAATGAATCTAAAGTTTTTGAGATGGCCTGGAATCAGTCATTAAAAAAGCAAAACGGAAGTTGATTTGAAGACATATTGGAATTAAAGCATGTTTTACAGGATTTTGTGTCAAGTATACCATTTTGGATTTCATTAACATGTTCACTAAATGGTGTAAAAGGTGGCAAAAACGTATAGACCACGGAGGAAAGTATTTTGAGAAAAGTGACTCAGTAAGTCAGTAAAGCACCTGTTTAATATATTGACATCGGTTTTTGTTGAATACCTCATCATTTTGCCCCGACATACCTAACTGCTAAGCTTTGAATAGCGCCTTATTTTCTTAATAGTTGATGTATCATGCTAAAATTTTCAAAGTATGTCCCATATACATTTATTTCAAATACAATAACACTATTCTGCATTGTATAATTTATAAAAAATATATAAATAAGTTATGGCTAAAGTCTGCAAACTTTCTGATCCACCCTCGTACATGTTTGTAACTGTTCTTGGTTAACAAATTGAATTCAGATTTGACATTGGGATCAAATTCACTTTAATTAACAATCTGGCTAAAAGCATGCATTAGTAACCCATGCCTAGTTGTTTGTCTCTTGTATTGTTTTAGTAACACAAAACCCATTGATAAAACACTCTTATCATGATAATGGACTAAATGGCAACCAATCGTTGGTGGGTATGTATTACATTTACACACTGACAGGACATGTTTTAGTTCATCTAAACAGATGGTTCACAGGTGAGCTTTTGGGAATGCCCTGTATATACGTCCATCCAATAGAGGATATATAAGTTGTGAGACAGGCTGTGTTAAATTCGAATTTAATGATTGCAGGTTTAAATGATGCATGTGCAGGGCATTTCGACTGTACCCACATTACATTTGCTGAATGCAATACAGGGTCCAGCACGTGTGAGTGTCTAACTGGCTATACTGAGGACGGTCTTGGTGCATGTGAGATACATGGTAAGTGACACAATATAACTAGTCATAAAAAAGTAAAGTTGTAGTTTAAAACACATTTTTCTTTTTGTTAGGTGTTGAAGTTGATTTTACAAAATATTTAAAGAAATTAACTCAATATTCAGTGGGGTACTCTTTCTTGACCACTTCAAAGTTTTAAGAAAAGGTGCTATGGTAACTGATTTACCTGAAATCGAATGGAATTGAAATCTGGGCAATTATACCATCCTAGGGGTGAGGGGGAGGGTATATAGGAGTTGCTATGTCGTTTGGTCTGTTTGTCAGTAATTTGACTTGAAACTTTGCATACATGATCAAGATGACATGGTGTTATTATGATGCAATACAAATGAAAGGAAAATAATGATGTTATTGAAAAAAGGAAATACAACACAGTACTAGTACTACCAAGGAATTGGACTCTAGAGATGTTCATAGAAGCCCAGATTTAAATCTTAATCAAGTAAAATTAGTACAAACTTAACTAAATGTTGTTTATTAATGTTTTTGAAAATGGTTTCGCCATCCCATAAACAAAAAGTCTCTCTATAATAACATTATCAGACCATTATATTTATGATAGATTATACCAACATGTTAAACAAAATTATATAAGACAAAATACTTTATATTTTATTTATTAGATTGTGGAACCACTTCTTTAGCGAATGCTCAAATAACAATAACAACCACAACATACCAATCAACAGCCGCAGTCACCTGTAACACTGGTTACATCCAAAGCGGTCCAACCAGTATAACATGTCAGGCAGATGGAAATTGGAGTCCCTTACCTACATGTACAATCAGAGGTAGGAAGATAACAGAGTTGTGATGATTTTATGATTGCAGTACTGTAATACAATGTCACTGATGACTTTATGATAACATTACAGAAGATAACTGCAACAGAAGAACTGACCTATACTGCCGTCACGCTATAACAACGTTATAAAAAATGTTTTCCAAATGAAGATTGTTTATGCAAAATTTGCATCACATGATCAACGCATGATTAATTTCTAAGATGTCTGTATAAAGCCTGGATTGGAGGGCCCCCTGTTTGGCAATTATAATGGCTTTAATCTGCTTAAAGTGTGAACAATTAACTTTGTGCAAAAAAATGAAAATTCACAGTTTTTTAGATCTACTGGCAAAGGCCAGAAGGGTTTATGCGATGGTGCATCATCCATCATCTGTGGTCCGTTAGCAGCACTTTCTCTGAAAAATATCTTGACCAATTAAACTCAAACTTTATATGGATGTTTCTATTGCATAGGAGACTATACAGAAGATTTTTTTTTTATCTGAAATTCAAGATGCCCACCATTACTAAAAAAAATAGTCTAAAACTTAAAAAATCTTCTTCTCATGAAACGCTCAATAGATTTTGAAAATGTTCATATAGTAATGATAACCAACTATAGTTCTGTTAGATTTGTTCAAATGGTGTCCTTGTGGTTAAAAATGACCCCGCCCCGAGGGTTCAATGACCCGTGTCATTATAATAAACATTTTTTTTTTTTTTTTAAAGAGGAACTGATTTTGCCTATCTTTTCACAAAAGCATTGTTTTGTCAATGAGGTTCAGATTTGTAAAAATGACTGGGATTCAACGTCTTAAGGGGCCAGGAGGGACCCCAAAAGGGTAACAATTGGGAATTACATAAATCATTTTCTTAAGAACCAGTAAGTCAGATTTGTTCATATTTGGCATAAATTACCCCTTTTTGTAGGGGTTTGATTGCAGATAAGAATTTAGGGGCTAATATTTATAGAGACCCTGTAAGTGGACTTAGAATTTTACATAGGGGTACTATGGGGAAACAGAAAATTCTCATTTTTTCATCTATTTAGGCAAAATTGTTATTCAATATGAGTTCTAAAGTATCATCTAGTCTAAGGAAATAAGATTTGGTTCAGAAAGGATAAATGACTTTCCATAAGGGGCTTTGGTGGGTCAAAAAAGGGTCAAAATAAAATGTTTTCAAAAATCTTCTCAACAACAGGTCAGTCTAATTTGGTCATATTTGATTTAGATTATCCCAATGAGTATGGGTTTAAAGTTTGTACAAATCAAAGGTCTTGTATTTAAAGGGGCCCTGTAAGGGGGCTTTGAGTTTAATATAGGAATACGATTGTAAAACAGAATTTTTTTCTTTTTTTATTCATTTATGACTTTTTTTTATTTAGTTTGAGTTTTGAAGCATCTATTAGTCATAACAAATAAGATTTTGTTCAATAGTAAGGATTGACTTGGTCAAAAAATGGTTAAAATTGAACATTGTCATAAATCTTATTCTCAACAACCGGTCAGTCAGATTTGTTCATATTTGATATAAATTATCCCTATGATAAAGAGTTCTAAGTTTGTACAAATCAAGGGGCACTGGGATGTATAGAGGCCCTGTAAGAGGTCTTTGAGTTTTGCATTGGAATACTATGGGAAAAATGGAAAATTTTCATTTTTTCTTCCATTTGTGTAAATATGGTGTTCAATTTGCAATCTAAAGCATTGTATAGTAACAGGGGCAATAATGTTAAAATTGGGAATTTTCACAAAGCTTCCTCTTAATAACCTTTTAGTCATACTAGTTCATTTTTTATGTATTTTATCCTTACATCAGCAAGGATTGAAGATTCTGCATATCAAGAGGCTGGGATATATTGGGGCCCTGTAATGTGACTTTTACTTTTACAAAGGAATATAGGGAAAATTTAATTTTTTTATTTTAACATCCATATGTACAAAATAACTTCTTTTTAAAATCTAAAGCATTTATGCTCATAACAAATCCCTATGAGTGGGTGATTGAAGTTCTGACAAATCAAGGGGCTGGGTTATATAAGGGTTCTGTACGAGGACTATATTTGTTTTACAGATGAATGGTATGGGAATTTAAAGTATTTCCTTTTCATAGCAATTAAGTTTTTGTTCAGTATAGGTTTGGTGGAGGGGTTTATCCATAAGTTGTTAAGAGGACCCCAAAAGAGGGTAAATATTGTGAAATTTCAAAAAGTGCTATGGCCACTATGAGTCAGTAGAGTGTCCTAAGGCTCTCTTGACCTCTTGTTTTGTTTTTGGACTGATTTCTGATGTTCAAAACTGGTTTTTCTTTTTAAAATATAATAAAATGTTGGTCCAGATATTTACTATTGGTTGTATAAAAATCATAAAATTGTCCTTTACTATACTTAACCGACCTGTGAAATACGTCTTGTGGCAATATCATTTGATTCAGTAATCCATTGGTTTTGTCACCCACTGTGAGAAAGGTCAATTTTGTCTAAACCATTACCAATAGTAGGTGAGCCTCCGAAAGAATCTATTACTTATAATGTAGCTTGCCTTCAATGTGTGATCAGCGACCCATATAATCATAGTATGTATCTCGCGTTCTGTTGGTTTATCAAAACAATTGTATTTGTGTCCGTAATTACTTTGATATACCTCTAGCCATAATGTGTTAACTTGTATGCTTGTGTCGTTGTTTTTTTCAAGTGGTCAAAGCTGGGAATTGTTAGCGACATTAAAGTATTTTTTTTAACATTAACTTTAATTGTAATATTAATGACAGAGGCAAAACACTACAATATATACAAGTTATTTGGTAATTGTACATAGTGGCTATCTGCAGCACAATGCATAATAACCAAAATGTAGCATTACATTAGTTACCACGGTGACACTTCCATTTCAATTCCTCAAATGATCAATCATTTTTGATTAAATGGAAATTATTCAGTATAGCGAAAACATGATGTCAGTCACTAAAATGTAAACATTGTGATAAAGTAAGTTATAAATAATACAAAAATGAAGCTTGACATAGTTCTCTATTAATGAATAAACAGAGAAAATACATGGTGCAACTGACATGGTGGGTGGGGTATGTATACATGTAAAGGCATAATATAAGGCAATTTTAGTGATTTTTTCAAAATAAGTGCGATTCTTACGGCAGTCAAAAACCTGGACCGATTTTCATTTTGAAATTTTAGAAACCGTAGATACAATTATATTGATTTAATACCAGATATGATAAAATTTAATGCATTGTTTATATTTATGCTATCAACTTTTCTCTTCTGAATTTATATCTCCAGTTTAATATTTTTATTTTTTTGGCTCCTTTTTTACTTTTTATACCATATCATATGAGTGATATTATTAAGAAATATATTGAATGAAGTACTAAATTACAACTTAATTGATGCAGCAGTAATTTTAAAACATACATATTAGTGTTTTTGTAATCAATTTATAGTGGGCCCAAATGTTACATGAAGACAGTCACACTGTCGACAGTTTGATCTGAAGCTGCAAGTTTCTATTTATTTAATAATTTGGTATAACTGAATTTGTATTGACCTTGAAAAGACATTTCAGTTTCATATTCTAGTCTTCAGTGGAGTAGCTGCCTTTATTCCACAACTTCCTTAGGCTTTCACATTATCTTTAAAATGCATCATTAAATCTCCTGGAAATACTCCCAGAATGCAAGAAACGCATCCTTAAAATAAAATATTTCTGCAGGAGCATGCCCACCATAACCCCCTAGAACCTGTTGGGCGTGCACATTATTTTAAGATCAGCTACATTGCTGGTATTAAATAAATATTGAATTAATCATAACAAGGTTAATTAAGACTGAAAAACAAAATTAATTATGTATTCTTTCTAGATTGTGGAGGCACATCTGTACTAAATGGTCAAGTTGACACATCTGCTGGAACAGAATACCTTAATACTGCCACGGTTACGTGTGACACTGGTTACGATCAAGCTGGGGGCACGACGATTACATGTCAGGCAGATGGAAGTTGGAGCACATCTCCAACATGTACTATTAAAGGTAAAGTTCTTGTACTCAGATATTTATTTAAAGTGGAACTTTGTAGGTTGGAACATGGATGACTGGAACATGGAACACCTGATAAATGGCTTTGAACCTTTATGTGGTCCCCGCCAGATTCCTATTTGTTTGCTATTTTTCTATATAACTCCCATGGATGGAACACTTGAAGTAGAAATATGATCTCTCCAACACTGTCCTAAATAAGTATATTTTCACGCTTTCGGGTTGAACACTGTTCAAAGATAAAAAATCAGATGTTATTCATGTATTTGAAAGTGGGAAGTAATTATACCCCCGACAAACGAAGTTTTAGTTTCTACATGTCAGTATCTACATTGCGTTAAAAGTGGGAGAAAGTTTTTTCTGATAATTTAGTGATTGTATGATTGATGACATATTTGCTTTAATTGGATGCCTCATTAAAAAAGTCAATTAGATAATTAACTTAAATACAGAGAGGTTGTCATTATGCCTGTGTAATGTATTCATGATGAAACAACTAATAATTGTAAAATAAGTAATTTTATAATTAATTACACCCCCCAGAAACAAACTATATTGAGGCTATATAGGAGTTGCTCTCATCAGTCAGACGGTTGATCTGTCCGCTCATCTGTGGACGATTTTTATGAATGCAATATATCCTAGCAACCATTGGCTGGATTTCAATGAAACTTCATCAGGGTGACTGGTACCAAGTTTAGTTGTGCATATTGTCGACATGCTGGATGGGAATAATTTTTCAATGATTTATGGCCCTTTGAATTTTTCATACATGTCCATCTGTGGACGATTATTGTGATTGCTGTTTCTCATAAGGGTCACTGGTACCAAGCCTAGTTGTGCATATTGTCCGCATGTTGCGCGGGAATAATTTTTTTAAAAAGTTATGACCCTTTAAATTTTTCATACATGTCTGTCTGTTGACAATTTTTGTGATTGCTGTTTCTCAGCAACCATTGGCCGGTATTCAATGAAACTTCACAAGGGTTATTGGTACCAAGCTTAGTTGTGAACATTGTCAGCATTTTGCGTGAGAATAACATGAAACAACTAATAATGGTAAAATAGGTAATTTTAAAATCAATTATACCTCCAGATACAAAGTATATGGTGGCTATATAGGAGTCAAGCTTGTCCATCAGTCAGTAATTCGGGTGGTCCATCCATCTGTGGACAATTTTTGTGATCGCTATTTCTCAGCAATCATTGGCCCGATAATTAGAGTTCCACCCCAATCCCATAAAACACTATTTATTAGTTCATTTAAATGCCACAATCATTACTACACCCACTGCATTTGCCATTTGATTGCAGTCAGATAATGTCCGTTCAGCCGGAACCTGGCCTGGTTTAGTACCACCCCAATCCCATAAGGCACTATTTTAGAAAGCAGTGGTGACTCCTTATGGTGATTTTAACATGTGGTTTTAGCTCATGCGACTTTACTAAAAAGAACTGTATTTAAATAGAATTTAAATAGAAAATCATTTTCTGCTGCTTAGCAACAGCTTATAGTCCAGCAAATTTTGTAGAAAACATTTTATTCTCTTATTGTAAACAAGTTTTCGGTGCAGAAATAGTAGTGTATGTATTTAAGTGCTTTTGTATTATTTCTTTTATAGACTGTGGATCATTAACTGTAACCAATGCAGTAGTTGACCTAACAGGAGGTACAACATACCAATCAGTAGCCCCGGTCGCCTGTAATGCAGGTTATAACCAAGATTCCTTAACCACTGTTACATGTCAGGCTGATGGTACATGGAGCACATCTCCTACCTGTACACTTAAAGGTATGGTTTGTCATGTCTTGTATTTTTTAAGCTTGCTGTCTTATAATGTGCACATAGTGCAGGCCCAACTGAAGCTATTAATGTTGATATTAAGATTAAATATTTTACAAAATATACAGATGAATTATGCAAAATGAATAACATAGAGTCTAACTTGTCCTTGCTGTCACCTCTTATAAGCGTTCACCTGTGTTAAACGGCCACTTCAAAATCCCCCCACCATTGGGTAAATTGCTTATATAAAATATGTGTATAAAATGGTGACCTCTTTAATGCGGCCAGCGGCCAGTCTATTTCATCCCAAACAATGCATGTAAGTGGTCAGCGATCAGATGTAGCGGTGACCCTTATGATTATCACTTAGCGGTCACACCTTTTGGCTGGCAGCTATTCTGATCATATTGTATAATCACGTGATCAATTTACACTTCTGCTTCTGTTATGAAAACAAACCACTTTACTTAGAGTGAGCATACATATATTCGGTCTAATAAGCAAATAGAATAGCAAATTTATGACATTAGCAAAACTGTTATCTAGGCTGGGTACATGACCGTGTAAGTGCGTGTTTTAATGATAGTTTTATTTAGGTTTATGTTGTGTGTAAACACATTGGAAGCAAATTTTACTGAGGTGTTTATGCACAATTATCGAACTGGGTAAGATCAAGAAGATAATTACAATTGATTAGTTTGTTTAAATTATAATTAAATTAAATTTTATCAGCTATGAAAGTAGGTGCGAATGCAATGAAAAAGCAATATTTTTTTATATCATAATGAAATTTACTCTATGCATATCATAAACTATATCTGCTGCGAAAAGAAATTGTTTGACTTTGAATGAATTAAACGTCTGAATTTTCGGAAAGGTGTTGAAAAAACACAGAATCAGAATGTGTCTTAACATAACAGCGAGGTAATGGAAGAATAGAAGCTACACTTTTTTACGGTGTTTGCTAAATGAAAAATTTATACAGATTTATTTTATGCTAAATTGAAATATAATGATTTTTTAATTAAATAATATAAATTATTTATTTATTTAAGTGAAATCCTATATAAAATAGTGTCAGTTCAAATATTTTCTTGTACATGTACCGTGTGTGTGTTCACTTTTTATCTGTCTCAATAAACATCATTACTTCAGCTTTCTCAGTAAAAAAATGGACCCTCTATTAAGCAGCCACCTGTGTTAAGCAGCCAGTTTGACCATTTCCCTTGGGTGGCTGCTTAATACAGGTTAGACTGTATTTAAAAATCAAAATATTGACAAACATAATTAAAAATGCTTAAAGGGGAACGCAACCCTGTGTATAAAACAGGATATTATGAATAGCTATGAGTTCAGCTTTCTATTAATAGTATTATTATGCATAAATTCGAGTCCATAAAGATATATCAGCTCGTTTTGTAACGGTCATTTTCGCACATCGACTTTGTGGTGGAAGTCGCCATATTGGATACCTGCGTGACGTCATAACTGCACTTCCGGTTTAAAACATAATTGATTTATACGCTACAGCAGATATAGAAACGTGCAATTATAGTCACCGGCAAAAGTACTCGCAAGAATAATAAAATGGATTTAAGTAACGGAGAAGGACTTGTGGCCTACAACTTTGAACCAGAATTTTCAGAAGCAGAGTTAAATGAATTAGAAGACGAGAGAAATAGTGAGACGGCACAGTTGTTCACACATGTTATAGATTTTTGCACCTGCGAAAACTGTGTAATGATGCTTTCGTCTGACGAAAATACGTGCTGCAGATGCAATGACCATACTATTGGAAATTTAGAATATTTAGAATGTATCACAGAAATAATACAGAGATGTCACAGCAATGTCTTATGAAGTTTTCACCCAAAAAGATGATAACTGTTAAACAGTCACACCGATCATGAACCAGAGATCAAACCCGAAAGCCATCAATCACGAGTCTGACATCTTATCATGTAGCCTGACATTGATGATTGAATTTTTCAAAATAGTAAAATTACCCTTAGCTTGATAAAAAAGTAATTATTGCCGTCAGTGTTGATGTAGATCCAGGCGAGCCTGCACATACATGCTGTACTATCAGGGTATATACTGTTTGCTACTCAGTCAATACATTATCAAAAAAAAAAAAAACAACACTAATTGTACCAGGAATGGAATTTAGGGGGAAATGTTTTGTTACATATATTTACCTGTCTAAGAGAGAATAAGAAATAATATTATATCTCTTTTCTTATCGTGTTTAGCTGGTGCGGCCATTGTTGCGTACTGAGAAATGGCTGATAAAATTTTGATTTTATATCCTTTTGGTAAATTTAGATGAAGCATGAATGAGTTGGTTTTTTTTGTGTTGTTTAACATAACTGGCACTGTCTTTTGGTTATTCAAATGGTGTTACTACCCAATTTGATATATGATGATTATCTATTCTACCAGTTCTCTGAACATATATGAATGTGTCTCCTTATAGGGAGTGTCATATGGAATATAATGTCTACAGGCATATTGGACAAAGTGTATGTTACTGTCCAGCTACTGGCACCCTGCTGAGCTTTCATAATTCACCAACACCACATTCACACCATGTGGTAATGAGAAATACCCTGCCGCAGTGTGCATATTGTACCGTAACAAGCGTAATCACCCCAGGTTTAATGACCCCAGGGTTTATGACAGGATGTTATATCACATTGTATTATGCCTTATTACTAATTTAAACATTTTCAGTTAATTAGGGTTTCGATATCAATGCAAACTTACAAGTAAAAAAATTATGTTATATGATTTTATGAATATTTTTCATAAATTGTATACCAGAACACTATTTTAACAGTAAAAAACACTTTTCATGTTTTAATGAATAAATAAAGGAACAAAGGTTTTACTTTATCTGTTTTCATTACGAAGTAGAGGTAGTTCAAATGTCTATTCAAGAATAATGACCTAGTTGACTGTGAAAAAGCCATATTTTAATAAACTAAATTGTCTATTGAATATAAAATTAATAAAATGAGTTTACGAACAATTAATGGTTGACTGAATATTTAGCATCATTTTTTGCCATCGAGGGTTTACTGTAAAGATGTTCAGTTAACCTAACCACTGTTTCCTGCAAAAGTTAACCAGTACTCGAGCACATCCAACAACCGCAAGTAACTGATAATTTTTCCACTCGAATCAGTAGTGAGAGACAAATGATATTGAGTCACAATAATGTACGCCAGTCATCACAGTGACTGTTTCCGGGTGGGGATTCGAACTCGAGACACCTGGATTGATAGTTAGACACGTAACTGACTGAGCTAATCGGGCCTGTCACAATTAATTGGCCTTAATTTGTATTTTAATATTAACTTTAAGATACCATGTCGTTTTCACACCTTATGTTTTGGCATTAAGCTCTTGTTTTTATTTTTAATTGGATTATCACACCTGTTTAAACAGCCTGCAATTATAAGATTGTGAAAGTTTGCTATATCAATTTCGCAATATTTTGGAAGAGTATATAAATTACAAATTAAATTTCAGAAATCAGCTGAGCTATATGTTATTAGCACATTTTTAAAAGCTTCCCACTGGATAATATACACTTAGTCTATATGTATGTCGCATATGGTCATCTTTGTACTGAAATCATCAGAAATTGTATGCTTGGGTAGTAGTACGCCAAGGCATTGGTACGCTTCATTCTGCAATCTTAAGTTCTACCCCAAAGTATAAAGGCGTTTTGCACGTGATGTCACCAGAAGCTTGACACTGAGGCAATGTGAAATCACATATTTGGAAAACTAAAAACAACGCTGCCCACAAAACATATCGCATTACTCCACCCACTTATTCCGCTGGAGAAAACAATGTTTAATGGGTTAAGTCCTTCAATTCAGAATCGTTTTCGCGTTTAATTGCCTACCTTCGATGTTCACTAATGCACTGTATATCTGTATATAAACTGATTACGTATATTAGTGTATATACATAAGAGTTTCAGTAGAGAGCAGTCACTAACGACACAATACAATTTGCGCGATAACTAGAACGGAAGTGCAGTTATGACGTCACCGAATACCTCCATCACAAAAGAGCTACAAAATGGCGGCGCCCATAGCATTTAGGAAACGCTTGAAATCATGATATTTAATGTCATTTTTCTCATTTGATAAATTTCGTACAATTAAAATTTGTTGATTTTTGTGTTATTTACATGTCTATTTAACGATAAATAGCCATTTATATTCTGACGTGCGGTACCCTTTAAAGCGCAAATGCATAATATATAATCTTCATATGAATAAAGATGATCAGAAGATTATCTGAAGATGATATGCTTTTGTTGCAGATATATAAGTGTGTATATTTAATTGTTTTTTGAATCATTACTTTAATAGAATGTGTATCCCTAACTGTACCCAATGCTGTAGTTGACCTAATAGGAGGTGCAACATACCTGTCAGTAGCCCTGGTCACTGTAACGCAGTTTATAAATAAGAAAGTGATATACTTATTGAAGTACTTCTAATTTTGTTTCTTCAGTTCTAAACGATCCTTGTGCCACAGCTACTGACTGTGCTCACATGGACAACGCTGAGTGTGGCACCGGCTCCTCCACCTGTGTCTGTATCACTGGCTTTACAGATACCTATACTGCTGGAAGTTGCCTAATATATAGTAAGTTCTTAGGTTATACAGTATTAACAGTCTGGGAATGTATTACACTGCTATTGGGATTTCAGTCACATCATTTATTAGCTCGGCTATTAACATCCCACATGTAACATCCACTCAATAATAGACAATATGTTGCTTTATTCATTTTAAATTGGTAACCTTAATCCTTATAACAAGAATTTCCATGGTAATACAATTCAACCCTGCATCCCAAATTTGACAAGATTTGGGGGCCTTTTTTTTTTCAAAAATAAAATGCATTTTTTGTGTCATCTAATTTTCAGTGTTGTCGTCATCTGGGTTGATGGTTTCATGATTATGAACCTTGTAAGGACATTGTTTATGAAGAGTACTGGAAGTCGATTAATTTTAGGGCAAATGGATCCAATGTCAAGGTCACAGTGACTATAAGGACATGAAAAAATGGTTATGGTTGATGATTTCAAGCCAAAACTTCAGCTCACTTTATGATAGGATTATGAAACTTTGTAAGGACATAATTCATGACGAGTAGTCTTTTGATTTTAGGGGCCACTTCGTTCAAGGTCCAAGACTGCATATCACTAGATTTTGCATGAATTGACGTTTTGAGCTTCATATACATTATGTATACATTAATTTACAGGAGTTATGTCCCTTTTTAGCTCTACTGGCCAAAGGCCAGAAGTGCTTATGCAATGGAGCATTGTCTGTCATCCGTCGCCTGTTGTCTGTTAGCAGCACTTTCTCTGAAACCACTGGGCCAATTAAACTGAAACTTCACATGGATGTTTCTATTGCATAGGAGATTAAACAGAAGTTGTTTTTTTTATCTGAATTTCAAGATGGCCGCCATTTAAAACTAAAAATAGTCCAAAACTTAAAAAATCTTATCCTCGTCAACGGCCCAGTAGATTTTCAAAATGTTTATGTAGTAATGATGACCAACTATAGTTTTGTTAGATTTGTTCAAATGGTGTCCATAGGGTTAAAAATGACCCGGCCCTGTGGGTTTAATTAGGGGACACATGTCATTATAATATTTTTTTATATTTTTTTTTAAAATGGAAATGATTTTGCCTATATCTTCACAGAAGCATTGTTTAGTGAAGGTGGTTCAGATTTGTAAAAATGACTGAGTTCCACTGTCATAAGGGGTCACGAGGGGCCCAAAAGAGTAAAACTTGGGAATTACTAAAATCGTTTTCTTAAGAACCGGTATGTCAGATTTGTTCATATTTGGCATAGATTTTCTCTATGTGTAGGGGTTGGATTGCAGATAAGAATTTAGGGGCTAAAATTTATATGGGCCCTGTAAGGGGACTTAGAATTTTACATAGGGATATTATGGGAAAACAGAAAATTCTCTTTTTTCTTTCATTTATTCTGAAACCACTAGGCCAGTTAAACTGAAACTTCACATGGATGTTTCTATTGCATAGGAGATAACACAGAAGATTTTTTTTTTTATCTGAAATTCAAGATGGCAGCCATTACTAAAAATAGTCAAAAACTTAAAAAATCTTCTTCTCATAAACGGCCCAACAGATTTTCAAAATGTTTATGTAGTTATGATGACCAACTATAGTTTTGTTAGATTTGTTCAAATGGTGTCCCTAGGGTTAAAAATTACCCTGCCCCGATGTTTCTATTGCATAGGAGAATTTTAAAAAATTGCTGTGGCCACTATGAGTCAGTAGAGCATCATCAGGCCCTCTTGGGCCTCTTGTTTAAACTTCCATTCATAAACTCAAAACGGTATTGTCTGAACCTTTTAAACTTTGTTCACAAGGTTACCTCTTACAGTACTTTGCATTGGACTGTATTTCAGGCTTGCATATCAAACATTACATGAGTTACTAGTATGCCCCTTAAAGCCTAAATAAAAGTTAAAAGTGTTTGTTTCCCCTTGCGCAACCGACCCAATAAAAAAGCACAGACTGAAAAAAATTATTGGGGAACATTTCTGAGTTGTTTTTTTTTAAAAATTTTCGATCATTCCGGTCTTGTCTTAAAAATCGGACAAGTGAGTTTTCACAATACACAGGTCCGCAAATATCTCTTTTCTTTACAACACATGTGAAACTGTTGCTTATAGACCGTAACTAATCAGTAGAAACAATTGACCCACATGCCCGATATTGCGACTTCAGAAAACCTGTCATGCATATTCAATTATCTATTTTTATTCCTCTAATGTGTTTGGTGGTATCTTTGAACATAAAATAATCAATTTTAAATAACCGCTATGATTGGTCGACGACCAAGGTACACACATATTACCGCACACCTGAGAAAGGAATTAAAAATAGATGATGACGTAGTTCGGGATTTACCTCAAATCCTCCAATATGAGTGGCATGAAAATATTATCTCCCTTTGCCAAAATGGTAGCAATTTCTAAAATCTGATTATGCTTTCACGTTATGTTAATGTCAACATTAAACTCTTGTATTTTTATAAATATTTCGTAGATTTACAATTATTGGAACTGTATGTATGTAAATTTTCTTCTGTGACCAGGGGCCAGCAAAAGCACTTGTCCTGACGACTGGTTTTTGACTGCAGACGAGTGATTTTTACCAGTAACTAGTTCGTCAGACGAGTAAACATTTTGGTAGAGATTGAAAAATAAACAATCTGAAAACTGTAAAGAAAGTAATGATCCAAAGTCGTTACAGTATTTATTCTTTATATATTTCATTGCTGTAAATATAATGTGTAAATTTGACATTTA
>CM055898.1:50302679-50425462 GCA_029582155.1 Panopea generosa
AAACACATATGAAGTCTCATTGATATAACGGTAGTTTGTATAAAGGGGTTTATTCTTATGCTTAAAATCAAAATGAAGTCACCATACCTGTCCTATTGACTCTCCTTTATGGTAGTGAATACATACATGAACATCCATTGATGCATGGGTAGTGGTTACGGAGATATACGAGCATGCCGAAAACCCGAATTTTCTAATTATAAAAGTACCACAATTCTGCATAAAAAATCTTACTTTTCTTATATTGGTCTTAGACCCGAGTTGTGACACGGAGATCTAGCAAGTTTTCAGTACTTCGTCTCTTTCAACGTATTTATGGACATGCAAACCAAATAACCAATTTCTCGTTTTCTTATTTTTTTCGAAAATTTGAGCATTGTATTTGTTGAGAAAATCAAATAAAAGCTGAACGTTTTTATTGATCGCTTGAATATTTAGCGACATTTTGTGCCATCGAGGGCTAACAGACAATCATAACCGCTGTTTCCTAGGAGCCCCAAAAATTAACCAGTTCTAGTTCGCACCAATCTCCACAAGTACTTAATAATAACTTTTCCATTTGAACCAGTGGTGAGAGACATAGGACAGTGTCACGAAATGTCGTATATCAATTATCACGGAGACTGTGGCCGGGCGGGTATTCGAACGCAAAAACCCTGGAATCATAGTCAGACGCGCTACCGACTGAGCAAGCCGGGCCCGGCTTTGAACGTTTGAACTGTTTCCTAAACATTGATAATATTAAAAAGTTCGGTAAGAAAGCAGATGGATTTATGTGGTCCATGTGTCCATGTCAAAATCGGAATAAACAGTGCACCTATTGTTCATTGCAAACCTGGCGGTTCAAATCATCGGTTTCGGGCACCTTGAATCAAAACGGATTAGATTAGTTCATTTTACATGTTAACCGACATTAGATAACGAAACAAATATGTATTGGAATCAATATTTTTTATCAGTGTACATCATAAACATGTTGGTAATAAGTAAAGGCCTATCATTAATAGTAGTACTAATATCCTCATCATCAACAGCATCATCATCAACAGCAGTAGCTGCAACATTATCACCATCATTATAATCGTCATCATCATCATCATCATTATTAATCATTTTTATCATTATTATTGAAATAATAATCATTATTATTATTATTATTATTATTATTATTATTATTGTTATCATCATTATCATTATTATTATTATTATTATTATTATTATTATTATTATTATTTTATTATTATTATTATTATTATTATTATTATTATTATTATTATTATCATCATCATCATCATCATCATCATCATCATCAGCATCAGCATCATCATCATCATCATCATCATCATTATTATTAATAACTATTATTATCATTATAATTTTTATCATTTTTATCATAATATGTTTAATCATTATTACTAGTATCATTATCATTATTATCACCGTAGTTGTTATCATCATCATCATCAGATTGGCCAGAAATATGTGGATTTTAAGAAGTACTTACCCGTCGCGAGCGAACTATGAACTTGTAACAAAACGAAAAACAGAATCCCTAGTAGTCTATGCAGGATAGTTTCAGGCGGCATTCTACTTGTATTTCACTTCTTCATATGTTACAGACAGTGAAGAGCAGCATCCATCAACTCGCGCTTTGAATTTATTTAAGTGCATAAATCCCGCAAACAATCGCAAAAAAAAGTACGTTGCGAAAATGTGTGCTTTTACGCACTTTTTTTTTTTAAACTGTGTTTTATATCCTCACCGTACTAGCCGTTAATGCTGAAATGTGCAGCAACACACAGATGTGACACTGACACTACTAACAGACACATGATATTAAAAAAAAAATAAAAAAAATATTTTACAAATACTTTACAACCTCAAAAATTATTTTACAAGATACATTACCGACACGCAATGCGAAGATATGCGCCTTTTGATATTTCATAAATACCTCAAAACTGATTCATTACATTATGTGATTGATCGCAATTAGAATAAACAATAAACAATATCGATGACTCGGGTGCCTTCTCTACTTACATTAATTATCCTCGACCGTAATTATCATCAAATTATTATGGATTATTTAAGCCATGCGACATGTCACAGTATTGCTTCGTTACAAGTATGTTAGGAGTACACAATAACAACAGACAAACACCCCTTTATTTTAATATATTAATTACAAAGGAGCGATAGATGATACAAAAACAATGCTTGTTGTTTACTGTACACGTGATATAGACCACCTCGCGTGCAACTAATCAGCCGCCACGGGCATTTACGTGAAATAAATAGAATTCAAATTTCCAACAGATTTTTTTTAGCTAATAGAATAGGGAATACACAAAATAAATAATAACAAAACTTTTTTTTTACTTCGACTACAATAATGTGTAGATTTACTGATATCGTGTTTTGTTTTAACTTCTACATTTCTGCATAACAGTCACACGCACTTTCGCAAACATATCCCCCTACTCTCCGCCAAAGTGTTACACTGTTGAAGAGTGCATGTAGCAAAAATACTTGTCACCTGCGCTATGGTCGTCGTACTAGAGGTAGTAGTAGCAAGATCAGCATTACCATATGCGACAGCAGAAAAAGCAACTGGAGTCATAGTAACAAACGTGGTGATCATGATGGTGATTATGGTGGTTTTGAAGTAATAGCAGTAGCAGCAGTACTATTAATTGCAGAAGAATCCGTCTAAATGGTAGTCGTAAAGATGGCGGTGGTGGAGGTGACAGTAACGATAATATCAGTAGCAAATGAGGTAGCAGCAGCATTAGGCAGTATCAGTAGCTGTTGTTGTTGCTGTTGATGTTGTTGTTGTTGCTGCTGGTGGTGCCGCTGCTGCAGTTATTGTTCTTGTAAGAGAAGGAGCAGCCGAAAATTTAGCAGTATTAGAAACGTGTCAGTAGCATCATTTATAGTCGCAGAAGCAGCAGTAGCAGTAGTAGCAATAATAGTGGTGGTGGTACCAGTACTTGCAGTGACCATAACAGTAACATCCGGTTATTGGTCGCAGATACAGCAGTAGTAGCAATAATAGTGATGGTGGTACCAGCACTTGCAGTGACCGTTACAGTACCATCCGTTTATTGGCCGCAGAAGTAGCAGTAACAGTAGTAGCAATAATAGTGGTGGTGGTACCAGTACTTGCAGTGACCATAATAGTACCATCCGGTTATTGGTCGCAGAAGTAGCAGTAGCAGTAGTAGCAATAATAGTGGTGGTGGTACCAGCACTTGCAGTGACCATAACATTAACATCCGTTTATTGGTCGCAGAAGTAGCAGTAGTAGCAATAATAGTGGTTGTGGTACCAGCACTTGCAGTGACCATAACAGTACCATCCGGTTATTGGTCGCAGAAGTAGCAGTAGTAGCAATAATAGTGGTGGTTGTATCAGCACTTGCGGTGACCGTTACAGTACAATACATTTATTGGTCGCAGAAGTAGTAGTAGCAGTAGTTTCAATAATAGTGGTGGTGGTACCAGCACTTGCAGTGACCGTAACAGTACCATCCGTTTATTGGCCGCAGAAGTAGCAGTAGTAGCAATAAAAATGTTGGTGGTACCAGTACTTGCAGTGACCATAACAGTACCATCCGGTTATTGGTCGCAGAAGTAGTAGTAGCAGTAGTAGCAATTAAAGTAAAGTGGTGGTGGTACCAGCACTTGCAGTGACCATAACAGTAACATCCGTTTCTTGGTCGCAGAAGTAGCAGTAGCAGTAGTAGCAATAATAGTGGTGGTGGTACCAGCACTTGCAGTGACCATAACAGTACCATCCGGTTATTGGTCGCAGAAGGAGCAGTAGCAGTAGAAGCAATAATAGTGGTGGTGGTACCAGCACTTGCAGTGACTGTAACAGTACCATCCGTTAATTTGTCGCAGAAGTAGTTGTAGCAGTAGTAGCAATAAAAGTGATGGTGGTACCAGCACTTGCAGTGACCGTTACAGTACCATCCGTTTATTGGTCACAGAAGTAGAAGTAGCAGTAGTAGCAATAATAGTGGTGGTTGTACCAGCACTTGCAGTGACCGTAACAGTACCATTCGTTTATTGGTCGCAGAAGTAGCAACAGCTGTAGTAGCAATAATAGTGGTGGTTGTACCAGCACTTGCAGTGACCATAACAGTATCATCCGTTTATTGGTCACAGAAGTAGCAGTAACAGTAGCAGTAGCAGTAGCAGTAGTAGCAATAGTAGTGGTGGTTATACCGGTACTTGCAGTGACCATAACAGTATCATCCGTTTATTGGTCACAGAAGTAGCAGTAACAGTAGCAGTAGCAGTAGTAGCAATAATAGTGGTGGTTGTACCGGTACTTGCAGTGGCCGTAACAGTACCATCCGTTTATTGGTTGCAGAAGTAGCATTAGCAGTAGTAGCAATAATAGTAGTGGTGGTACCAGTACTTGCAGTGGCTGTAACAGTACCATTCGTGTATTGGTCGCAGAAGTAGCAATAGCAGTAGTAGCAATAATAGTAGTGGTTGTACCAGCACTTGCAGTGACCGTAATAGTACCATCCGTTTATTGGTCACAGAAGTAGCAGTAACAGTAGCAGTAGCAGTAGTAGCAATAATAGTGGTGGTTGTACCGGTACTTGCAGTGACCGCAATAGTACCATCCGTTTATTGGTCGCAGAAGTAGCAGTAACAGTAGCAGTAGCAGTAGTAGCAATAATAGTGGTGGTTGTACCGGTACTTGCAGTGACCGCAATAGTACCATCCGTTTATTGGTCACAGAAGTAGCAACAGCAGTAGTAGCAATAATAGTGGTGGTGGTACCAGTACTTGCAGTGGCCGTAACAGTACCATCCGTTTATTGGTCGCAGAAGTAGCAGTAGTAGCAATAATAGTGGTTGTGGTACCAGCACTTGCAGTGACCGTAACAGTAGAAGTAGAATATATTTTACAGACAGGTAGTTCAAGACAAACTTGCTTTGATAGTATACTTTCCAGAATCCAACGACTCAAAATTTCTTTTTTTATTTATTAATGTTAAAAACGCGTAATAAATTATCCCGCTAAAAATTTGAAACCTGTTGGGCTGTTGACATTAAAGTATTATAAGAACTTCAATTTTGAAAATAAGGATATAGTAAAACAAAACAAAAAGAAATGTCCGATAGTTTTTTTAAGTATATTTTTCCATGAAAAATGATGCGACAAAAAAAGAGATAATACAGCACATACACAAGAGACCTACATAACGTCTACCATCAATTTCCAAATATTTTTTCAATTAATTTATTTTATCACTGGATATATGGAAAGAATGATCCCGTGTTTAGAATAAATTTAACAGCATATTGATTATTGACATTCAACCTTAAAGATACATCAGAAGAAACACAAACCGCTACAAATTACAAAGCGGAACCGATGAATTAAAACATTGTAAAATAACCGTACGTCTTACTACAATTAACAATCGCCACACGCGTACAATAGGGTTTGATCGTTATTTGTTCATCCAAATAGAAACACAATCGGAACACCTCGCTAATTAACCATTATCAGCTCGGAGATGATACGATTGATTGATAACTTTTGGTAAATACGTTTAACATAAAAGTCACAGATTTTTTCATTTTTTAATGACTGGGTTAAATGTAAAAGTTAAAAATCATTAATGAACTAGTAAAGTATATTGAAACGGTTTTAAAGGTTTCAATTCTACATCTAAATGCATAAAAAAGCAATTTTTATTGAAAACAATATTAATTTGAAAAATATTAAAAGGTAGAAGTCACCGTATTGATGTTTAAACGGTGTCGTGGTTGCGCACATAAAGACACCCTCGGGATGATTTAAACGGAGATATCCGGAAACAGTCGAGTAGTCACATATGCAGAGAGTAATTTCCGCACACTAGCACATACAGGGTATGACAAACAGGCATGAAGAAATACTCTGGAGAAAATATTCTTTTTCGCGTGTTCTGCGATGTTTGGAGGACATTTTGGTGCTTTTGGACAGCTTGACAGTGCGTGTATATGTTACAGTAAGATTGTGAAACCAGGGATTTCATGAAATCCCTGTAGAGGAAATAAGCAGACAATACATCTGGTGATTTTTTATTTATTGATACATTTGAATAATCAGGTATACATTTCAGGTATAGTTTCTTGCGTAGTTCAACCAAACTGCAAACTTACAATGACAATAATTCCCTTCACTGCTTACCGTAAACTATAGTGTTACCTGCGAACAGGATAGACTCAGATCAAAGGGCTCAATTGTTAAACTAACACCTCATTATAAATTAACATCCAATTAATATGTTCAATGAAAGGAAGATCTCAAAATTCAGTATACTCCACAGGTAAAAGAAGAAACACGGTAATGATTAACTTATTAACTCATTATCTAAAGGTGACAAATAACGCTTTAAAACATTTGGCAGCTTGTCTTTATATCACAGCACAAGGTCGTCAAAAAAAACACCCTCTTATATTTAATAACATCACTAATTGTTAATCACCAACATAGTTATTCAATAAAAAATATAGATTTTAAAATTAGGCATCATCCCTCTCTACCTCTTTAATTATCTACCTATCATTTAGCAATAATAACTGTTAATAATTAAAACATTTATAAAAACATTTATTTATTTTTAATTAAGAATCTAGGGGATTGAGACAATCCAACCGGGGAAATTTCACTACCTTGAACTTTTGTGTAGGGGATTTCCGACAGGTTTCATCGTGTTTACTATATGTTCCTGGTCATCTTTTTCCAAATATTCTAAGCATTTGGAAAAACAGACATATTTAAATTACTTAAATCAACCTTCTTACTCGGATAACAGATAGTAGCTGCTCCTGATCTTTGTGTGATTATTGGTAGATGCCGATTTCAAGCTTTCTATAATTCTGTAATATTCTGTCTTTGGAATCAGATACTTCTGACATACTTCATATCTTTTGAACAACTCTTGCCTGAAAACGTCTTCCATACTATCAGAAGACATCTTGCATGAAAGTAAATCTGAATGGGCTGAACCGGGATGCCTTTTTAATAGGACAGGCCTCAGGTGAAGCCATTTGCCAGGCCCACACCTATTGTCCTGGTATGACTCAAAATAATTGACATATGGTCAGACAGACACCCAGGCCCACACCTTTTTCCTGGTAGTGCACATCAGTAGAAGTGGCTTCCTGACACTGTTTGTGCTAATGAGTGATGTAATAATCAGAAAAAAATCCCACAACTGTATAGTAAGTTAACTAAAATAGAATTACACAGATTTACTGAAATCAGCCAGTAAGATAGTGTAAAATTCCTGCCCATATTTCAGGGATTTCATGAAATTACTGGAATTTTCAGGGATTTCATGAAATCGTAATTTCGCGAAATTACTGAAATTTTCAGGGATTTCATGAAATTCCTGGTTTCACAATCTTACTGTAACATATATAGCATAAGTATATAACACATGGACGGATGGAAATGCCGAAATGAAAGGGTGTCATTAAATCATTTGATATTAAAAAAAGCGATTTTGTTAACCTCGTTTTTTTCCCTGTTTACCTGGAACAACATATTACTATCTATGGGTACAAGGTAGAAGCAATGGTAATATTTCCAGTGCTCTAGAAGTACATTCCTTTATATGTAAAACAGTGCAATTTAGACGTGTATGGTCTTTCATACGTTGAACAGGGTATAAAATTATAGTATAAGAGCTTTCAACAATCTACTTACCGGGCTCGCTACTGCCGCCTGTGCAGATTCCATTGTTATTCGTGTAATCGCTGATGCAGGCACATTTGAAAATAAAACACTCCGAGTTGGGATCACTAGCCGTGCATTCATGGTCGAAAGAGCACGAACTTCCCAACAGAACTGTATCAAACAGAAGAAAAAACTTCATGACATTCCGTGTTATAAATAATATACGACATCTATAGAAAAGAAGACATGTTTATGAGTTTGGTCATGTTTGGCAATCTTTTAATCATTTACTCCATAGATACGCGTTTTCCCGCACCAATCATAGAAGGTTTTTGAAAACAGTGCAGGAAGAGTTCAGATTGTAACCAGCAATCCGAACACTTCCTGCACTGTTTTCCAATCTGTCAGTTAATATAAACATAATTCACCCAATAATTCAAAAGTCTTCTATATTAGAGGTGTCCAAATGCATCTATATTAAAGGTATCCAAAGGCGTCTATATTAGGTATCCAAAGGCATCTATATTAGATGTGTCCAAAGGCATCTATATTAAAGGTGTCCAAAGGTGTCTATATTAGAGGTATCCAAAGGCATCTATATTAGAAGTGTCCAAAGGCATCTATATAAGAGGTGTCCAAAGGCGTCTATATTAGAGGTATCCAAAGGCATCTATATTAGAGGTGTCCAAAGACTTCTATATTAAAGGTGTCCAAAGGCGTCTATATTAGGTATCAAAAGGCGTCTATATTAAGTATCCAAAGGCGTCTATATTAGAGGTACCCAAAGGCATCTTTATTAGAGGTGTCCAAAGGCATTTATATTAGAGGTGTCCAAAGGCGTCTATATTAGGTATCCAAAGGCGTCTATATTAGGTATCCAAAGGCGTCTATATTAGAGGTGTCCAAAGGCGTCTATATTAGGTATCCAAAGGCGTCTATATTAGAGGTGTCCAAAGGCGTCTATATTAGGTATCCAAAGGCATCTATATGAAGTAAAGGGTTAAGAAAGGGAAAATTATTTTTGTAGAGAAAAGTGCATATTCCGTTGTCGTTCACGTAACCGCTGATCAATGCAAGCACATTCGAAAATAAAGCATTTTAATTTGGGGCAGTCCTGTCCACGTCAAGTTGCAGCATTGACATTATTGTTTTTTTAGCTTATACGGAATATTCTTCAATTGAAAATATCGAATAGTGTGTACTTTGATTTTTGTAAGTTTTTAATCAAATTTTAATTTTCGCGGCGTTTTTTTAAAAAATACGTTTTGTTTAAAAGAGGACTGCCAACATTAAGTAAATAAAACAAACATGAACTAACAAACGCAGATAAAACATAATACATTGTTATAAATAGTTTACAAGCATCATTCGACAAATAAATATTAGTTCCTGAATTTGTCGGTCGGTATAAACGGTCCTGACGTTTCACATTCGGTCGGTTCGGAACACACTTAAGCATTGGCTTTGAAAAAAAAAATGTTCACGGAACCTTGCAAACATTTAAGAATCTCCCACCCCCACCCCATCTGTAATTTATGTTCATGTAAATTTGTTTTGGTGATTTTTTATACCCGTTAAACGGTATTAAGTTTACAATTACTAAATGGTTCATCAATTCATGACCGTCTGCCGATTCGTTCGACGAAGTATTTACAAATTGTCTTAACCGCCAATTACCATATTTAGTTATATATATTACGAGTTATTTACATACTCGGAAAACATAAAGGTAACTTGATACAGATCGATTGAAAACTCGTGTTTACGCCAACATCACCGAATCAAAGCTCAAGACAGAGTATTTTGAACCGGGTCGGATAGCTCAGTCGGTAATGCGTCTGACTATCAATTATGGGAACGCGAGTTCGAAAACCCGTTCGGCCACAGTATCCGTGATATTTGATATACGACATAACTACTAATTGTCATTAATCTCTAATCGCTGATTCAAGTGGGAAAGCTATCAATTACTTGCGTCGATAGGTGTGTACGAACACTGGTTAACCTTCCTCGATACCATATGAACTGATCGTCTGCTAGCACTCGATGACATAAAAATGATGCTTAATATTAAAACAAAACAGACTATTTGTCGGGTATATTATAACTGTATAGTAAACAAAAAACGGTTCAGGTGCAAGTAATGAGATGAAAAGCGACAATAGAGTTGTGTCGTCAGAAGTGTTTTCTCTATAGCATGTATACGTGTCATCTACATAAATCATATATACAGAGTGTGCACACTTACGTGTTCGGGCATGGTCAGTTTTAACTAACACCAGTATCACGAATCGTAGTATTCTCATACCCTCATGTCATCTAAATAAATCATATATACAGAGTGTGCACACTTACGTGTTCGGGCATGGTCAGTTTTAACTAACACCAGTATCACGAATCGTAGTATTCTCATACCCTCATGTCATTTAAATACGAACGAATCTTTGAAATCCAAATGTGTTGATTTCACTACATGCTTGACTTCTCCAATCGCCCGTTTGGTGATAGTAAATACTTTGTACTACAACGATTCTTAATACATAAACAGTTTATGAATCCAAAGTAAGAAAAAAAAACGAACGTGTAAACTGCTCGTTTGTAACATAGAATCATGGTTACATGTGAAACCATTCGATAGAGGTATGTTGTTAACTGCCCATTGTCATCGATTTGGCATTACATTGCTTTGAGATTGTAATTAAACAAAACTATTAAAATAAAAATAAAATAAAAGATTTAGTTGATGTGTCCAATGCATGAATCAGTAGTTCACGAAGCTATCGACAAGCTAGCGTCAGACCTGCTCTAATGCAAACAAGGCAATGAAATTTGATCGCGCCAAAAGCTATATTTCTTTTAAAAGCAAGTCTTCTTCAGAGAGTTTTTAATACTATAAAACATTTTAAAATGAAGTCCTTAACAATATATTCAGTTCAAGCATAGTTTACAGCTGTTCAATACATGGACATATGTGAACAGGCTGCATAGCAACCGGTCATCCATATGATCGGTCGGACACATGTGTCTTTAACGTGCTCAGAGGATGCTTGCTATACACAGGACTGATATCAGAATATGTACGTATTTAGAAAGCGGTAAAATAATTCGTAGGCTACTTTCGCATCGTCAAAACGTGAATATGGCATTGCATAAATCCGCCACTATGAGCTAAAACATATTTATTTCAGGACTCACACCACTATTCTCTCCCTTGAATACTCCTGACCTGATGAAGGAGGTAGAAATAAAGTATAAGTTCTCTTTTTCAGGGCTTTGTATTGCAGTGATTTATATTTTCTTACAATGTGTTAAATGGTCAGTATTTTAGAAATCACCACTGAAAATTTAATGCTAATACCAGATTTTTAGGCAATTCTGTGTCATTTTAGAAATGTTGGTTCGAACCACATCGTAGGGGAATATTTGACATATTATTACTCTGGAAATTGATAGGTATTACAAAACCATTGATTTAATAAAAGAAAAACTGGTAAAGGAATTATTTTGTTTTGCTTTATAATTGCAGATCTTAATAAATATAAATGTTACAATGGAGCCCTATGTTAAATGTAATACCGGTGAGTGAGTGAGTGAGTGAGTGAGTGAGTGAGTGAGTGAGTGAGTGAGTGAGTGAGTGAGTGAGTGAGTGAGTGAGTGAGTGAGTGAGTGAGTGAGTGAGTGAGTGAGTGAGTGAGTGAGTGAGTGAGCGAGTGAGTGAGTTAGTATAGATCTGTTATATATTGAATGCAACTCGGACTAAATGGATCATATCAGGCTTTTTCAAAATTTTAAAATTGCCTATAAACATTTTTTACAAATATGCCATGCCCATTTATACTGAAACTCACTTACCAGGTATTGACAAAAGGATATTTATTTAAAACATAGGTTAGGTTAGACTAAAATAGATTTCCAGATTAAAATCCCAACACATGTATGTCGATTCCAGTAAAAGTTTGCTTTCAGACTGAGAACTGATAATTTAAAGTACCAAGTTCTACACGCCGTCGATGTGACTGCAATCTGCGAATAAATTATATACGAGAGGCAGGCGCGTACACAGCCTATACTGAAGTGGATTTAGTGCATACAGAAAAACTTATACTAGAACACTCACCAGTGGAGCGAAAACTTACTTTTTTAACAACAGTGAAACCTGATCTAAGCAGCCTGTCAAGGGAAGGAGCAAACGTGGTCTTTTAAGACAGGTGATTGCTTAATACATGTCAATTTGCTCTGAAAGCATAGAAATGGGAAATAGCAAATGTGGCTGTTTAAGACAAGTGGCTGTTTAATAGAGGTGACCACTCTCACAGGTTTGACTGTATTGTTGATAATTTTTGGGAAATCTGAGTCGAGCAAGATGATGCCGTAACATTTCTGATCACTCGGCAGCAACCGAACCTGTACAAACTAGCCGTTTTCTTGGTCATTCGGGAGTGTTTTATTTGAAAAAAAAGATGATAGTCCTGTTTTACGAGGTTTTTAGTAATAAATAGACGGTGTCAACAATGTTGTCTGGGGCAAATCCCCATCTAAATGATAAAATTAATAACAACATCGAAATCAAAATCATCTATTTTGTCATAACTTGCACCTAGACACTATTATTTATAGAGGTGTAAAGTCAAGAATTCACTATTTCAAATGTTGAAATATGTTTAAATGGAGCTCACCAAGATAAAATTTACTACCATCCGAGTAAAATAATCAAATTTGAAGTATATCTGTCAGGTATGTAAATGTTTTGCATAGAATCCTCTGTTATATACATGTTAGAATATCATTCAGTAATCAACACACATCGCGGTTTGTTAATTTAATGGAATACGATTGAAGACTAAAATGTTTGTATCTTCGTTTAATATAATCTAACATAACGATCTAATTTATCCTCGATATCGTACTTGCGTGTTTTAAAAATATGTATGAAGAACGTGAATTATGAACTTTTTCAACTATAACACATGTAAGTAACAAGTTACTTTGAAAATATTGGATATCACAACATTATTATCATTAGAAAAACACTTTTATATAGCTCTCTTTTTACGATTATCAAAATATTGAAAGGTAACAATTCCTTCAATATGGCAAACATGTGTGTCATATAATACAAGAGAGCCAAGACGGCCCTAAATCGCTCACCAGTGAGATTTAATTTAAAGTTTTCACTACTTAGCCATATAAAGGAAAGCAGTCCCATCCCCTTGAGGAAATGTATTTTGACGAATCATAACGTCTTTAACAATCTTGGTAGAGGGTGACACAATAGACATTTCTGGAAAAAAGATTGAAATCCAGTAATTTGTTTCAGACAAGGAATTAGACGGAATTCTATAGTTCCTCGTTTTAAACGAGAAGATTTTTAAAGTTTTTACTATCGCCATATATTACGTAAAACCAGCCCTGGCCACTCAGACGGTCATGTTGTTTTTTATATGAAACGGACACGAAATATTACAATAGGTAGGCCAGGGGCAATAACTCTCATGGCATTAATTTATATGTCGAACATATTTACATTTGATATTGCTACTTGTAGGTATACAAATGTTCCAAGTGAATCGACTGAAAACTGTGGAAGAAGGTCCGCAAGAATTGTAATACAGTAAATATAATAGATTTACCAAGTGCCAGGGTAATAACTACTCATGGAATTAAGTCCACGTTACCCGTTACATCTACATTGATAAAGAGTGTTTCACGAGAAGTATATGCATATATAGTCAATTGCCACAAAAACTGTGCAAGAAGTTTGCTTCAAGAGCATGAAATCAAGTTTCACATGCACATCTACACTTGATGTTAATACAAAATACAAGAAACTTTAGTGTCGTATTTGCCGATAATGTATGCACAGTTTCCAAGTTAATTAGATAAAAACTGTGGAAGTAGTTTGCTCATCAAGAACTGCAATATGGTTAATATGGCCATTTTATTATAGTGCAAGAGCACCAAATCTGCACGGATTTAAATCAGTGTCCCAAAACGCATGTCATGTGCACCAATAACGTATGCCAAGTTTCCAGTGAATCTGTTGAAAACTGTGAAAGTAGTTTGTTCTTCACAAATTGCCAGTAAACTGACAGACAGCCCAACCGACACATATACCCCTCTTCGAACTTTGGAGAGTGTTAACAGCTCATACTAAACGTTGTGGGTTTGATCACTAGCTCAACCAAACGCGCCCTTTCAAAAAACAACACTCAGTAACACCAAGGATGCAGATTCGAGAGGGGTTCATAGAAGTGATGAGCTTACTTTGCAATTCAGCTTAAATCAGTTGGTATAAACTCACCTTTGTTTGCAGGGTTAACAATCAATGCTATTAAACAGATTCATCTTTATGGGGAAATAGGAAACACAAACACAAATAAAGGAAGTCAGCAACTATTTGTTTATTCATATTAAACATTTAAGAATGTGCAAACTAACCACGTAGCACTTAAAACAACAGCTTGGTGGAGAGCTGGATATATTACATATAGCTCTGTGTATGCTTAAAATGATCACAACAGCTTGGTGGAGAGCTGGATATATTACATATAGCTCTGTGTATGCTTAAAATGATCACAACAGCTTGGTGGAGAGCTGGATATATTACATATAGCTCTGTGTATGCTTAAAATGATCACAACAGCTTGGTGGAGAGCTGGATATATTACATATAGCTCTGTGTATGCTTAAAATGATCACAACACACTTTTTAATAAATTTGTTTGTTTGAATAATTAGCATGTTTCTTATACCACCGAGAGCTAACATACGGTCAACCAATGTTTTCTGATCTCCTGGAAAATTAACCAGTATTTGATCACACAGATCTCTGCAAATAACTGATAACTTTCCATCTTGAATTGGCAGTTAGAAAACTCACAATCCATGGATATGTAGTCGGACATGCTACCGACCAAACAACCGTGCTTAGCCTTTTTTTTTTAAATATATAACTTTAATGGTAGTATATTCATGACACCAGAGTTATAAAAAAATATTTGGTAAGTGTTGGTCACAGTGACTGTGAGACAGTTATTTTCACCTTTCCAATATTAACAGAAAAAAAAAACACTACGAAATTCTCAGCAAACCTGTGAAGATCTCATATGACAGTAATTAGATTGTACAAACGATGATATTGTAAGTCACTTTGACACGATGGTAAAAAAATACAGATATACAGTCAAACCTGTGTTTGTGGTCACCTCTATCAAGCAACCGATTGTCTACGTTTTCTATTTACCATATGTATATTTTTAGTTTTAATCAGCCTGTACTGAGCTGTTATAAAGGTACATATTTGCTAACTCCATTGTGTGGCTGGCTGCTTAAGACAGGGTAACTGATCCTGACATGTTACTCAAGTAAATCTCTAATGAATAGATTAAAAAGTAAACAAATGATTAGCTCATACTATACACATTTACAACCTATATGCCATAGGAAAACAGTAGATGCTATGAAACCAATGAAAAGCAAAAAAGCAATAGACCCATCACACTTGGTGCACAAGGGAGAACAATATAAACACAATTTTATGTATAAAATGAAGCTAGATACTCCATCCAGTCTGATTAATAATTTTTCTATTTTCATTGCTTGCACATAAATGTACAGGCAAAATAAATAGTGTTCTTGTCAGTACTCGTATATACTTGTCAGTATATATGTATATCACAGTAATAAATAAACAAGACCATATTAACATACACATGTATGAATTCAATTACTCCATTACATGGTTGTGTAACTGTACTAAACAAGTTCCACCGAACAACTGTCACACTCTGATATTTATCTACAAGTCTGGAAACTGATAATTCTCCCAACATTTAAGACTTTCATAGACACCAATTCATAACAAAATATTTGAATAAAGGAGATCATCTACTTCAAATACTATCTAACATTAAGAAAAACATGACCATCACCAAAAATGCCGCAAGTATTGATCAATAGCAAAAACAGTGAAAACCACGACATAAAAAAATTTGTTTATCTAAAACAAAAATTCATCATGAAATTAATAGAATTCTCAACTTGAAAATAAATACATCTTACCAAGGACTTAATATATAGGAGGAAAGAGAACTTGCTTCTCTCTAGTAAATGTTTATAAAATAGCATACAAAGAATTACTAATTAGGCAATTTAATCATTCAAATTTCAAAGGCAACTGATTTCTTATACATAAAATATAAGGTGTATGCCACCTCAGATGTTTTAGGCTGTTTTAATCAAGCAAAATGATATTGAATTTAAAATATTGCAGTATGAATTAAACTTTTAATTACTTTCCTTGATATTTTAGTTGCAGTATACAAATTTTGTAATCATAAGCACTTCAAAAATTGTTAATACAATATGCTGGGAATAGTCTCATTTTGCAGAGAAGTCCCATGTGCAAATATAGAATTTTAATTTGTATTTCTGAAATGAACGGAAGTTAGTAAAATCTAAAAACGAGATTTCACAAGAGTATTTGTAACATTTAAATTAGTTGCTTTTCTTTCTATATATAAGTCTTTGATCTTGTTATTATGTTAAATACATGTATGTGTTTATATCTGGTTTGACTATTTGTGTACTTCTGATAAATCACCAAAGTGCACAACTAACCAGGGTCAGGATGATTTATTTTATAGCTTACAAAACAAATGAAAGAATTATAATTGTTTATCACAGTTTTGCTTTTATAGCATATTTAATTGATGAAACATTTAAAGGGAGTATATCAGGGAAAAAATGCTATAAATGTCTTAAAAAATAAAATTTTAAAACGGATAAAGAGAATCTCATTAATAAATAAATTCCGAATGGTTCGTATGTCAAATTCACCAAAATATGACAAAATCAGTATGTTGACCTTCACATCGTCATTCGGACTGTTTCTAAGATGAAGCAATTTTCACTACGTGTAATCCTGTAAAATCCATAATGTAATGTCACAAAATATGTTGAATTTTAAGCAGGAAATCAATTTTACTCTAACCGAGGTGCATAGCCCAAGTTAGAAAATCCCTTTTCAATATATTATTTTGACATGTTAAAAGGATAACCCTAATACAGGTAATACAGGGTCAATGAGTATATATAGGTATGATATATTTGAAGAAAATAAATGTTTATAGCCAATTTAAAAATCCTGATAAATTCCTTTTAAAAAATAATAAAATAAATGCAGTGTATTAGTAATATGACAATAACTATTTTATCATGTCAATTCATTCATTTCTGTTGATAAACTACCTGCTTGATAAACATTAGTTTATCATGTCAATGCAAGTTCATCAGGCACATGACGTCATTATGTATAATTACACATTTTGACCTGAACAAAACTACTTTTAACACTACTTAAAATGAATAAAAAATGAAATAGAAATATTGATATGTTAAATAGAATACCATGTAAGTGTTTAATATTATAAACTTTATCAGATTCGGCACGAAAAAGAACAAGGACTCGGCAAAGCCTCATCCCCTTTTTTGGCTAAACCTCACCTGATAAAGTTGATAATATGATATTCTCTATCTAACCACATGATTGTCAGCATACAGTTCGTAAATATCATCAAACAATACAAATATTAAATATATGAAAAAGTAAATTAAGTAAAGTACATCTTAAAAACAAATAATATATATCAAACAATAAATAATACTATAGTCTTCTGTAGTGTATATGTACAGAATGGCACATAAATAAATGTAAAACATTTTAAATTATTACCATAGTTTAAGCAAATAATTAAATAAATATGCTCAGTTTAATAGATAGATAATACAAACAAAACTGAAAAAGATTTTGATCATGACTCCTGAAAAAAATACAATTCTTATTATTATTAATGCATGTATTGTATATATATATTTTATTGAACTGATTTTGTTGTGTTCAAAATTGAAATATTTTGTTTTATCTCTTATTATATCAAACAGTTAATTGCAGAAAAAATTGAACAGTTAATCAAATACTTTTTGTTTTTAACTTAAGTTCAACTTTAAAACTTTCAAACATAAGAGTATTTGCCTTTATAAAAATAAATACCTCCATACTGAAAATATGCAGTTGAAATAGTACATTAATTTTAAAGTGATAGACAATTACAAACCATTAGCCATATAAAAATAGCCTGTAGTTTCAGAGAGTAATAAATCTCAGGACAGCATTACAATAATTCAGATCTAAACAGTTCCAGACAAAATAACAACATCAAAATTATACATACGTTAAAACAACTAAAGGTTTTACAACATGCCTGCCTATTTACAATAGATTCATATCGCACGAGACATATTTATATATAACATGTCACATGGGACAGTAACTCAGATTTACAAAAGCAACATTTATGTTTTACTATGTACTCTTTGCAGACATATTTATATATAACATGTCACATGGGACAGTTACTCAGATTTACAAAAGCAACATATTTATGTTTTACCGTGTACTCATATTTATATATACCGGTAACATGAATTTTTACTAAATAAATTGCCTATATTTAAAGTTGTTGCTGCTGAGGAGAAATTTACTTCTGAATAATTATTTTTTAATCTCAATGCATCTTTACCAGAATCTGATCAAAGTCCAGATGTCTAATTTCTCTACTTTGCATAAAAATTTCTTACATAAAAACCTGTATGTTAATGATAAATCAGTTTGTAGAGGTTTTGTTTCCTGCTTTTTTTTTCAGTCAAGTAAGAAGATAATTTATGCATTGCTACCATTGTGCTTTCCTGCATATGCATTGTAGGACGACTTCAGATGCTTTCTCATCTTCTCATCAATGTAGTGTCTCTCGGAATCGGGGTCAACATGTGCTTGATGCTCTGACTGTACAACGGGTAGAGACATTCTTGCTTTGAATTTGTTTGACGCTTCATCCATCAGTTCAGATGTTCTATGTCTCTGGTGTTCAGCATCACTCTCACTGTCTCTGTTCTGACGACGATACTGGTGGTGCTGTTGTTGATCCATGGGTGGGTTTATGTAATGGTCTTCCTCAGCAGGGGATGGTGCCTGTTTGTGGCCAGAGTCTTCACTGTTGGTAGTCTGGTAACCTTCCTTTACCAAATCATCTACCTAAAGGTCATGGTGAAATGATTAAATAAGTGTAAGATATAAAATTGTTACTACACTGTACCAAATGCTCTACCAAAAGGTCAATGTGAAATGACTGAATTAGTGAAAGATAAAAACTGGTTACGCTATTGTGCCAAATCTTCTATCAAAAGCTCAAGGTGAAATATTTAAATAAGATATTAAAGTGTTACTACACTGTGCCTGAGTATAAATTGCATATAATATGACAACTACATATTTATAACTCATTTACACATCAAATGTTAAAATTTGGTACCCTGTATTGGATATTTACTTTGTTTCTAGAATCTCTAAGCTTCTCTCAAAACAATAGCTATCGTATAAATGAAACTGGACACAATGATGGAGATGCTATAACAAGGACTTGTATAGAAGGATAGGAAACTTGCATCTCCTGACTAAATGTTGATGAAACAGCACACGAAAGATTCATAATTTGCAAATTAATCATTCATAATTCATAGGCAACTGATTTCTTGTACATAAACTGTAATTTGTATGTAATCTTAAATGTTTTAACATGTTTCGAACACACAAAATGCTCTTGAATTCAAGATATTGAGGTTTGAAGGAAAATTTATTGTAATTTGTCGTTATTTTAGCTGCAGTGTACAAATTTTTTAATCTCAAGTACTTCAACAATTTTAAACACAAATTTCTGGAAATGGTATTGTTTTGATAAGAATTTCATTCTGCAGTGTAAGAATTTCAATTTGTGTTCCTGAGATCAATGGAAGTTAAGATAATTAAAAAGAAATATTGTGAGATTGTGCGTGAATACGCAAGCGTTCGCACAATCACAATCAGTTGCCTTTCCTGCTCTATATAATTCCTTTGCTATAAAATCTTAATCAATTTTCTGAGTATAAAAATGGAATATAATTCTAACAAATTACAAGTAAAGGAGAGATTTTTACTTTAATTCTGACATACAAATAAATTTTCAGTTTAATACCAATAGTATTACCTCAGATGTGATCTTTCTAAAACAATTTAATCACATTTCTACATATAAAAGGGGAAATAATTTTGCAGAGCCACAAGTGTCCACATGTACCCTTTATGAAGGTGATGACAATAGTAAATCTATTGGTTAACTCCCAAAAAACTATCTGCAAACATCATCATGTATCGTTAATTTGATTGTTAATTTTATATTCAACTCAGAATGTATTATTAAATCATGTAAGTTACATATCCTCCACCAATACAATACAATACACTGACAATCAACATCACCTCACAGAACATTTACATACCTGTATACAACTCATTGTATGTCATCACACACATTTGTCTTCAGATTATAAAATGTTACCCAGCTCACAATAAAAATTTTACATTAATACAAAATGTTACTCAAGAAATACAGGTACAAAATATTACTACATATTCAGTAAGTACAGCTTCTAATCAAACACATTATTGATAGAACATGTGACTCTACAAGTACTAAAACACATTTTGATTCCACAAAATTGATACTTTGGATCCCACAAAAATGGATACATCTCAAATGTGAATAAAACATGAAATCAATGCAACTTTTGATTCTCTTAGCCTTCAGTTTCAACTTCCAAGTTTGCAAACACTAATACAAAATTAGCTCTTACAGACTGATTTAACTTCGGTACCAAAGGAAGTGATGCCATGTTCACATGTACAACCTTTCATTCACAATAATAACAATCTCACACTGATGCCGTGTCACCATAAAGTAATACTTGTATTTGATTAAATTTCAGATGACGAACCAATCAAGTGTTTGCATTAATGTTACCAACAATATCTATCTTCAGTGGAATAACTTCATGACCCGCCAAATAATAAGCTACCAATATTATCAACTAGATTTTGGATGAAGAATATGCTGCTGTTGTATCATTGTACCATTTTTTTCCATTATCATCAATCTAATGCCTATTTCTACTTACTAAATATCCCTCTGGAATGAAGAGTGTCCATTGTCTGCCTCCACCAACACTGATACAAGCACAAATTTCACTTACATTTATATAACCCTCGATGTCACTTCTGTCCGCACTCACCGTTAGGTCACGTAAGGACTGCTGCCGTGCACCTTGTTGATAAGAGTTGGTTTGTGGGTATATTGAACCATAAGGTCCACTCTCCCTGTATCTGGCTGCATCCTGTCCATACTGCGCAGTTTCAAAACCGGGTTTGTTTCCGTAATTTCCCTTAGGAGGCAGTCTGGATCTTCCTTCCCTCCCTCCTATGTATGGGGATGGTTTTGAGACTTGTGGCTTTTTGGCTATTGGCTTTGGTGGTGGATGGTGTCGTAAACCTTCCGGAGCAATTTTGGCATTGCGAGCTTTCTTATAGGTTGGCTGTCTGAAGTTTGACGTAAAAGTTGGTGGTGGCAGGCCATGTTCAAGCTTCTCTTCAAATATGTCTGGGTATTTTTCTTCTTCAGATTTGGGACTTTTCTCATCCTCATCCTCATCTTTCTTTCGCTGTTACAAGAGTGTAATTAGAATGAAATATTTGAATATGTAATGTTTATATTACAGACAACTGATCACAAAACTTGAAGATAAATATCTGTATAGAAAAAGATGTATAAGTGTTTCATTCAGTTCTTAAATTATATTGAAAACAATTTTGAAGGTACATAGTATATAGATCATTTTTCAGCAGTAACAATGTTACTAAGTTTCATTAATTAAAACTTTAAGTTTCCAGTTGAATGACAAAAAGATAATGTTGTTTTAAGGGTCCTCTATGGATGAGTGGTTGAAGGTGCTGCCTTCTAATGATCACCAATAAAAATCACTATATATTAATGCCATTTGATCAAGGATATACCATAGTATTTTCTGATACTTTGAATTGAATACTTTGGTACTCAATCCATTGCAAGTGTCAATAATTACTTTCATTTCAAAGTAATAGAAATAATCTACACGCACTTTAAAAAAGTTTAATATTAAATTTGATAATTAATCACTTATATTAAAAGCAACAGAAATGCACCAGGTAAATGTAATGAGAAAAAACAAAAACTCAAAGTTTTGTAAGCATCAATGAACTTGAGAAATAGTTATGAATTTTTCTAAAGAACGTTATGACAAGGAGAAAACTGCAAATTAGCATGCATATTAAAGCAATAATATCTGATATCAAAATTATATTAAAAATCAATAAGATTTTTTATCATGGCAAATTCATGCATTAGAAGTTAAACAGAAAAGTCATTGTTCAGTAATAGTAGTTTCAAACAGATTGTGAAAATTTATACCACAGATGAGGAAGTTTGTCATAACATACTAGTAGACTGAAAAATAAAAAAAACAATTTCTTAACAGTGGCCAATCTTGTCAACAAAACTAATGCTTTTGATGCTTTTCAATTTCAACCAAATGTGTTTCTATCATATTAAATCTAATGTATATATACTAAACATGCAGACTTTATGATATCTGATAACAACAACCTCCAAAACCAATGTGTGTCTTTCTTTCAAAGCATAAATTGTACCAAAATTTGAGAAATTTCACCTGGCAACTGCAACCTGTTAAGAAGTAGGCATAGACTGTTGTTTGGTATACAAGTTTTTGTTGTGATAGACTTCCGCACCAGTGTATAAACAATATTCTTTAGATTTTTTCTTCATTATAAAAACATAAAACAAGATGTTATTGAATTTGACACATAATCTAACACATATATAATGTATCAAATATTAGTTGATATAAATAATGCATGTAATTAACAAACAGTTTTTATTGAACACCAAGTCCAGGATTGTATTGTACAGCATCGACTTCGACATTATTTCAGTTTTATCAAAACACTGTTTTTTTCGGACATTCGTTGATGCACTGAGGTATCATACCACAGACACAAGGTAAGCTACCTTACCAAATCCCATTACTGGCATCCAGCAATAAAGGCCGAGAAATTTCCTCTAAACGCTGTGTGCCAAGCAAAATGAACGTACATGTAACTATAATTTATTTGCTTTAAACAATATTACTAGAAGCTAATGCACATAACAAGTACAATGTTCCTGTCTGCCCGAATAGAACCAGCTCCAGGCATGTCAGGTTAAATTAAAAGTGCCTTGTCCGAGAGCACAACACAGCAGCAGTAGATAAATGAGGTTAAATTTAAAATGCCTACACAAATAGTCCTAGCAGTGATCCGAAAACATATCACTCCAAAGTCTGAGATGTTTCTAATTTAAAAAAAAAAAAAAAAAAAATGTTTGGTATTAAGCGAGGGTTATAAATTACAACCTCTCACATGTGAGAAGGTCATGCTCAATCATAAATTCATGGATAATTAGGGATTAGAATTTATAACAAAGATATTGAATTAAAGCTCATCATTGTATGAATATTATAAAATGTATAAGTTATCAGCAATTGAAAACTATGATGTACAAAATGAAAAACTTTTAGGTGTCCCGAAACTAGGGAGCGAATTATAATCAGATTTTTTTAAAACTGTAATATGTAACTTTTCTTATTAAAAAAAATATTTTCCTGACAAATAACGGTGTCATAATACACAGGGTAAAAACAGTATTTTTTTTATTAAATAAAACGATTTAGTGTAGGTACAACGATGTACAATGAAGTACATGTATGTTTTATAAAAGATTTCTGTGTAGTGTGTCCATATAGTTGTAAAGTACAATACTACAGTGTGTTTATAGAGTTAAACAGTTGTGCTTACTAAGGAATATTAAATAATGTAATTACCTCGTGGCTATTCTTACAGTATTTGAAATATATGCAGAAGCAAAGAATAACGATGTCAACCAGAATCAACACTATAAACAATGATCCAAATATAATCAATGCATCAGGGAAAATAGCTGAAATGAAACAAGACATAAATAATTAACAGGAACGAGCTACAATTGTCATCAACATCTTCCTAAAATATATCCAACAATTTCATGATGACGGGTCAAATAATGTATTATTTATTAATACCAAATTTAGACATTGGTGATTGTGATGCTAATAAGAGAAAGTCCTATACATGACCTTGACCACTGAGGGAGATACCTATATCATGTTATGTTGAAAGTTATTTGAAAATCGGTCCATAAATTTGGAATTGACACGACTAGCAATGCACTATAAGGGAATATACAGCATCCATATAGTCTTGTACATGCCCTTGATGGTTAAGTTTGGTTTCTGAAAATCAGTCTATGCATGTGGAAATTACAGAGCTGACACAAAAGTATGTACAGACAGACAGACAATCGGATGGAATCGTCCAATCCAGTGGTTCCCAAACTGGTTTTAGACCAGTAAAGGGCTAATAATGCACGGACAGACAGACAATCGGATGGAATCTTGCAATCCTGTGGTCCCTAAACTGGTTTCAGACCAGTAAAAGGGCAATAATCAAGCTAAACTAGAACTATGTCAATAAGACACGAATGGCCCGCCATAAATTTCACCAAAAAATAATCTGAATAAGGGCCTGTAAAATTTGATAGACGTCAAATATCATAATTAGACATGAATTTTATAACTCTTCAGCTACAATCAAATATCAATTAAGTACATAATAGACCATTTCAGAACTTATTCAAGACAAACTAATTTTCTATAAAAAATTAAGTTGAAAAGCGATCAAATCTGTTGTAAAATTTGACCGATGATGACAAATATTAAACTTAACCTGTATTTTACAATTTTACAGCTTCAAAACAAACATTAATTAAAAATGTTCACCCTTTCAAATGTTATTTACTGGACACTCATTTGATTGACAGACATACGCATAAATGAATGGACAAAGAACAGGAGTTACAGACTTTCAACATTCTTTGGATAGTGAAAGCATAAAAATTGAGGGAATTGAAATTTTAATTCAGAAATAAGAGCATTTATATAAAAAACAAACAGCTTACCAAAAATACATTCTGGTTCTGTGCCACTCCACAGACCTGTAGCTTCACATTGCCTTGTAGATGTTCCAATCAGGGCATAATCTTTATCACAAATATATGTTACAACAGAGCCCTCCCATGTCCCTAGCGACACATCAATAATGCTATGTTTGATATTACTAAGTGAAGGACATTCTGAAAGATACAGAAACAGAAGATACAAATATAATAACTTAAATAAATATTGGATGTATCAAATCAAATTAAAGAAAGATAAGGCAGCAACAAAGCACTTAGGATGACAAATATCAACATCTCAGTGGCAAATTTACCCACCATATACTTCTCAAACTGGTATAAACCAGCCAATCACTAGTAAATTACAAGTTTTCTGCTAGGAGGTATAAATATGAACTCAAAACTAAGACAATTCAGGTTAGTGACGAGTCTAACACAGATAAAACTAGTCCTTCAACCTAGTCATAGGCCATTATCAAATCTTTCAGCCTTCTTAAATTGTCTCAAGAAAAAATACTTATAAAATGAAGGCAGGTCTTACCTTTAGAGCAGACAGGAACATTTCCATCCCATGTGGTGTCCTTGAGACATATCCTTTCTTCAGTACCCACCAGGGAATAGCTACTGCTGCAGGAATAGCGAATAATACTGCCAGCCGCCAATCCATTGGATGTATTCACATAGCCGTTGGTGGGAGGAATTGGAGTAGGACAACCTGTCAGATGGGTATATGTACATTAAAAAAAAATGAAATTGTTAACTAGCAAACTGTATTTATTTGTTATATAGGAGTAATGAAGCCTTACTACTCAACAACATTATAAACGTTGCACTACAGAAACAGCAGAAACTTTTGTTTTCATTGAAAATGGGATTTTGAAAGCTGCTTCCACCATTTTAACACAGACTACAATCAAAAGCTTCTTGAGAAGGAATCCTACTTGGAAGGATTCTGATAATTTAAAAAAAAAGGTATTTGATTGATTTGTTTGTTCTGTAAATAAGACTTTTATGTTTTCTCGCTAAATGATTATACTTAGTTAAGTGAATGTGTGACAAGTCAAGTATTGTTTTTGTGTCTGTTGGCAACCACATAAAATTAGAAGGTAAGTTTAACCATTAGTAGACTTGTCATGTATACTTCCACAATACACGTAGATTACCTGTCAAACATATAGCTAGGAAATGTATACTTACATAATACATGTAGATTACCTGTCACACATATAGCTAGGAAATGTATACTTCCACAATACATGTAGATTACCGGACACACATATAGCTATGAAATGTATACTTCCACAATACATGTAGATTACCTGTCACACATATAGCTAGGAAATGTATACTTCAACAATACATGTAGATTACATGTCACACATATAACTACGAAATGTATACATCCACAATACATGTAGATTACCTGACACACATATAGCTAGGAAATGTATACTTCCACAATACATGTAAATTACCTGTTACACATATAGCTAGGAAATGTATACTTCCACAATACATGTTGATAACCTGTCACACATATAGCTAGGAAATGTATACTTTCACAATGCATGTAGATTACCTGTCAAACATATAGCTAGGAAATGTATACTTCCACAATACATGTAGATTACCTGTCACACATAAAGCTAGGAAATGTATACTACTTCCACAATACATGTAGCTTACCTGTCACACATAAAGCTAGGAAATGTATACTTCCACAATACATGTATATTAGCTGTCACACATAAAGCTAGGAAATGTATACCTCCACAATACACGTAGATTACATGTACCTGTCCCATATATAGCTAGGAAATGTATACTTCCACAATACATGTAGATTACCTGTAACACATATAGCTAGGAAATGTATACTACCATAATACATGTAGATTACTTGTCAAACATATAAGAAATGTATCACCCTACCATACATGTGGATTACCTGTCAAACATATAAGAAATGTATCACCCTACAATACATGTGGATAATCTGCCACACATATAAGAAATGTATCACCCTACAATACATGTGGATAATCTGTCACACATATAAGAAATGTATAATTCTACAACACATGTGGATCACCTGTCACACATATAAGAAATGTATCACCCTACAATACATGCGGATCACCTGTCACACATATAAGAAATGTATCACCCTACAATACATGTGGATAATCTGTCACACATATAAGAAATGTATAATTCTACAACACATGTGGATCACCTGTCACACAAATAAGAAATGTATCACCCTACAATACATGCGGATCACCTGTCACACATATAGGAAATGTATCACCCTACAATAAATGTTGATTACCTGTCACACATATAAGAAATGTATCACCCTTCAATACATGTGGATAACCCGTCGCACATATAAAAAATGTATCACCCTTCAATACATGTGGATAACCTGTCAAACATATAGGAAATGTATCACCCTAACATACATGTGGATTACCTGTCACACATATAGGAAATGTATCACCATTCAATACATGTGGATAACCTGTCAAACATATAGTAATGGATCACCCTACAATACATGTGGATAACCTGTCGCGTATATAGGAAACGTATCACCTTACAATACATGTGAATAACCTGTCACACATATAGGAAACGTATCACCTTACAATACATGTGGATAACCTGTCACACATATAGGAAACGTATCACCTTACAATACATGTGGATAACCTGTCACACATATAGGAAACGTATCACCCTAACATACATGTGGATAACCTATCACATATATAGGAAATGTATCACCCTACAATACATGTGGATAACCTGTCACACATATAGGAAATGTATCACCCTACAATACATGTGGATAACCTGTCACACATATAGGAAATGTATCACCCTAAAATACATGTGGATAACCTGTCACACATATAGGAAATGTATCACCCTACAATACATGTGGATAACCTGTCACACATATAGGAAACATATCACCTTACAATACATGTGGATAACCTGTCACACATATAAGAACTGTATCATCCTACAATACATGTGGATAACCTGTCACACATATAAGAAATATATCACCCTACAATACATGTGGATAACCTGTCACACATATAAGTAATGTATCACCCTACAAAACATGTGGATAACCTGTCACACATATAAGTAATGTATCACCCTACAAAACATGTGGATAACCTGTCACACATATAAGAAATGTATCACCTTACAATACATATGGATAACCTGTCACACATATAGGAAATGTATCACCCTACAATACATGTGGATAACCCATCACAAATATTGGAAATGTATCACCCTACAATACATGTGGATAACCCGTCACACATATAGGAAATGTATCACCCTACAATACATGTGGATAACCTGTCACACATATAGGAAATGTATCATCCTAAAATACATGTGGATAACCCGTCATACATATAGGAAATGTATCACCCTACAATACATGTGGATAACCCGTCACACATATAGGAAATGTATCACCCTACAATACATGTGGATAAACCGTCACAAATATAGGAAATGTATCACCCTACCATACATGTGGATAACCTGTCACACATATAGGAAATGTAGCACCCAACCATACATGTGGATAACCTGTCACACATATAGGAAATGTATCACCCTTCCATACCTGTGGATAACCTGTCACGCATATAAGAAATGTATCACTCTACAATACATGTGGATAACCCGTCACACATAGAGGAAATGTATCACCCTACAATACATGTGGATAACCCGTCACACATATAAGAAATGTATCACCCTACCATACATGTGGATAACCTGTCACGCATATAAGAAATGTATCACCCTTCCATACATGTGGATAACCTGTCACGCATATAGGAAACGTATCACCCTACCATACATGTGGATAACCCGTCACACATATAGGAAATGTATCACCCTACAATACATGTGGATAACCTGTCACACATATAAGTAATGTATCACCCTACAATACATGTGGATAACTTGTCACACATATAAGTAATGTATCACCCTACAAATACATGTGGATAACCTGTCACAAATATAGGAAATGTATCACCCTACAATACATGTGGATAACCTGTCACACATATAGGAAATGTATCACCCTTCCATACATGTGGATAACCTGTCACGCATAAAAGAAATGTATCACCCTACCATACATGTGGATAACCCGTCACACATATAAAAATGTATCACCCTACCATACATGTGGATAACCTGTCACACATATAAGAAATGTATCACCCTTCCATACATGTGGATAACCCGTCACGCATATAGGAAACGTATCACCCTACAATACATGTGGATAACCTGTCACAAATATAGGAAATGTATCACCCTACCATACATGTGGATAACCTGTCACACATATAGGAAATGTAGCACCCAATCATACATGTGGATAACCTGTCACACATATTGGAAATGTATCACCCTTCCATACATGTGGATAACCCGTCACACATATAGGAAATGTATCACCCTACAATACATGTGGATAACCTGTCACACATATAAGTAATGTATCACCCTACAATACATGTGGATAACCTGTTACACATATAGGAAATGTAGCACCCAACCATACATGTGGATAACCTGTCACACATATAGGAAATGTAGCACCCAACCATACATGTGGATAACCTGTCACACATATAGGAAATGTATCACCCTACAATACATGCTGATAACCTGTCACACATAGAGGAAATGTATCATCCTACAATACATGTGGATAACCTGTCACACATATAAGAAATGTATCACCCTACCATACATGTGGATAACCTGTCACACATATAAGAAATGTATCACCCTAGAATACATGCTGATAACCCGTCACACATATAGGAAATGTATCACCCTACCATACAAGCGGATAACCCGTCACACATATAGGAAATGTATCACCCTACAATACATGTAGATAACCTGTCACACATATAAGAAATGTATCACCCTACCATACATGCGGATAACCTGTCACACATATAAGAAATGTATCACCCTACAATACATGCTGATAACCCGTCACACATATAGGAAATGTATCACCCTACAATACATGCTGATAACCTGTCACACATAGAGGAAATGTATCATCCTACAATACATGTGGATAACCTGTCACACATATAAGAAATGTATCACCCTACAATACATGTGGACTACATGTCACACATATAGGAAATGTATCACCCTACAATACATGCGGATAACCCATCACACATATAGGAAATGTATCACCCTACAATACATTTGGATAACCCGTCAAACATATAGGAAATTATCACCCTACAATACATGTGGATAACCTGTCACACATATAAGAAATGTATCACCCTAAAATACATGTGGATAACCTGTCACACATATAGGAAATGTATCACCCTACAATACATATGGATAACCTGTCACACATATAAGAAATGTACCTCCCTACAATACATGTGGATAACCTGTCACACATATAAGAAATGTATCACCCTACCATACAAGCGGATAACCCGTCACACATATAGGAAATGTATCACCCTACAATACATGCGGATAACCCATCACACATATAGGAAATGTATCACCCTACAATACATGCGGATAACACATCAAACATATAGGAAATTATCACCCTACAATACATGTGGATAACCTGTCACACATATAAGAAATGTATCACCCTAAAATACATGTGGATAACCTGTCACACATATAAGAAATATATCACCCTACAATACATGCGGATAACCCGTCACACATATAGGAAATGTATCACCTTACAATACATATGGATAACCTGTCACACAAATAGGAAATGTATCACCCTACAATACATGTTGATTACCTGTTACACATATAGGAAATGTATCACCCTACAATACATGCTGATAACCTGTCACACATATAGGAAATGTATCACCCTACAATACATGCTGATAACCTGTCACACATAGTGGAAATGTATCACCCTACAATACATGTGGATAACCTGTCACACATATAAGAAATGTATCACCCTACAATACATGTGGACTACATGTCACACATATAGGAAATGTATCACCCTACAATACATGCGGATAACCCATCAAACATATAGGAAATTATCACCCTACAATACATGTGGATAACCTGTCACACATATAACAAATGTATCACCCTAAAATACATGTGGATAACCTGTCACACATATAGGAAATGTATCACCCTACAATACATATGGATAACCTGTCACACATATAAGAAATGTATCACCCTACAATACATGTGGATAACCTGTCACACATATAAGAAATGTATCACCCTACCATACAAGCGGATAACCCGTCACACATATAGGAAATGTATCACCCTACAATACATGCGGATAACCCATCACACATATAGGAAATGTATCACCCTACAATACATTTGGATAACCCATCAAACATATAGGAAATTATCACCCTACAATACATGTGGATAACCTGTCACACATATAAGAAATGTATCACCCTAAAATACATGTGGATAACCTGTCACACATATAGGAAATATATCACCCTACAATACATGCGGATAACCCGTCACACATATAGGAAATGTATCACCTTACAATACATATGGATAACCTGTCACACAAATAGGAAATGTATCACCCTACAATACATGTTGATTACCTGTTACACATATAGAAAATGCATCTCTCTTCTATACACGACTTAACTGTCACACACAAGGAAATCATACACATGACTTACCTGTCACACATACAGGAAATGTATACACATGACTTACCTGTCACACATACAGATAATGCATACACATGACTTACCTGTCACACATATAGGAAATGCATACACATGACTCACCTGTCACACATATAGGAGACACATCTCTCTACTATACACATGACTTATCTGTCACACATATAGGAAATGCATACACATGACTTACCTGTCACACATACAGAAAATGCATACACATGACTTACCTGTCACACATATAGGAAATGCATACACATGACTTACCTGTCACCCATACAGGAAATGCATACACATGACTTACCTGTCACACATACAGGAAATGTATACACATGATTTACCTGTCACACATATAGGAAATGCATACACATGACTTACCTGTCACACATACAGAAAATGCATACACATGACTTACCTGTCACACATACAGAAAATGTATACACATGACTTACCTGTCACCCATACAGGAAATGCATACACATGACTTACCTGTCACACATACAGGAAATGCATACACATGACTTACCTGTCACACATACAGGAAATGCATACACATGACTTACCTGTCACACATACAGTAAATGCATACACATGACTTAACTGTCACACATACAGGAAATGCATACACATGACTTACCTGTCACACATACAGGAAATGTATACACATGACTTACCTGTCACCTATACAGGAAATGCATACACATGACTTACCTGTCACACATATAGGAAATGCATACACATGACTTACCTGTCACACATATAGGAAATGCATACACATGACTTACCTGTCACCCATACAGGAAATGCATACACTTGACTTACCTGTCACCCATACAGGAAATGTATACACATGACTTACCTGTCATACATATAGGAAATACATACACATGACTTACCTGTCACACATACAGGAAATGCATACACATGACTTACCTGTCACACATACAGGAAATGTATACACATGATTTACTAGTCACACATACAGGAAATGCATACACATGACTTACCTGTCATACATACAGGAAATGCATACCCATGACTTACCTGTCACATATATAGGATATACATCTCTCTACTTTACACATGACTTACCTGTCACACATATATGAAATGCATACACATGACTTACCTGTCACATATATAAGAGATGCATCTCTCTACTATACATATGACTTACCTGTCACACATATAGGAAATGCATACACATGACTTACATGTCCCATATATAAGAGATGCATCTCTCTCTACTATACACATGAGTTACCTGTCACACATATAGGAAATGCATACACATGACTTACCTGTCACATATATAAGAGATGCATCTCTCTCTACTATACACATGACTTACCTGTCACACATATAGGACATGCATACGCATTACTTACCTCTCACACATATAGGTGATGCATCTCTCTACTATAGACATTACTTACCTGTCACACATATAGGAAATGCATACACATGACTTACCTGTCACATATATGAGATGCATCTCTCTCTACTATACACATGAGTTACCTGTCACACATATAGGAAATGCATACACATGACTTACCTGTAACATATATAAGAGATGCATCTCTCTCTACTATACACATGAGTTACCTGTCACACATATAGGAAATGCATACACATGACTTACTTGTCACATATATAAGAGATGCATCTCTCTCTACTATACACATGACTTACCTGTCACATATATAAGAGATGCATCTCTCTCTACTATACACATGACTTACCTGTCACACATATAGGAAATGCATACACATTACTTACCTCTCACACATATAGGTGATGCATCTCTCTACTATAGACATTACTTACCTGTCACACATATAGGAAATGCATACACATGACTTACCTGTCACATATATAAGAGATGCATCTCTCTCTACTATACACATGACTTACCTGTCACACATATAGGAAATGCATACACATGACTTACCTGTCACATATATAAGAGATGCATCTCTCTCTACTATACACATGACTTACCTGTCACACATATAGGAAATACATACACATTACTTACCTCTCACACATATAGGTGATGCATCTCTCTACTATAGACATTACTTACCTGTCACACATATAGGAAATGCATACACATGACTTACCTGTCACATATATAAGAGATGCATCTCTCTCTACTATACACATGAGTTACCTGTCACACATATAGGAAATGCATACACATGACTTACCTGTCACATATATAAGAGATGCATCTCTCTCTACTATACACATGACTTACCTGTCACATATATAAGAGATGCATCTCTCTACTATAGACATTACTTACCTGTTACACATATAGGAAATGCATACACATGACTTACCTGTCACACATATAGGAAATGCATACACATGACTTACCTGTCACATATATAAGAGATGCATCTCTCTCTACTATACACATGACTTACCTGTCACACATATAGGAAATGCATACACATTACTTACCTCTCACACATATAGGTGATGCATCTCTCTACTATAGACATTACTTACCTGTCACACATATAGGAAATGCATACACATGACTTACCTGTCACACATATAGGTGATGCACCTCTTTACTAAAGACATTACTTACCTGTCACACATATTGGGGCTGAATTACTCCACAACCCTGTTGATAGGCATGTTCGGGTTGTTACCCCTTCTATAGCGTACCCTGTATCACAAGAATATGTCACAATCTGCCCTGCTACTGTCAGGGTAGGCAGGTCTACCTGTCCATTTGTAGGTGCTGTCACACCACCACAATCTGGAATTAACACACAGCATGGAAATGCAAAAACATTCAGGTTATAACTATACCAGCATGATACAGGTACCTATATCATCATGTGAACATGTCGGATCACCTTATCACATGACAGAAGAAGCTTCAAGTGTGATACACCTGATCTGACATATTCAGAAGAGATGATGCAGGTATCCATGTTTACATTTAGCAATAAACCTTTTATAATGCCATTATTAATTAATTGGGAGGGTGGGGGGGGGCAGGACTTTGTTTTATTTATATCATTTTTCATTTTTTAAAAATAAAATAAAATAAAAGAAATAAAAAAAGGTTAAGGGTGGGATGAAAATTATGGGACGAACAGGGATGATAATCTAGCAATTGATTTATTATGACCTTATATGCCGTTATCGTTACTTACAGGTGTAAATGACACCAGACTAGTCTAGCATGAACACATTTTAGCCATTATTACTTGTTATCAGCCTTTTTTCTTCGTCCTTTATTTTTTTCAATTAGTAATATGTGAATCAAAACATAAAATCAACAAATAATATTAATATCATTAGAAATAAGGTAATGAGTGTTAAAATTTTTATTTAAATTTAAACATTCAAAAGAATGTTTGTCTTGTAATCAAAAATACAAAAGTAAGGTACTTGTGTTTAACAACAACTAAAAGAATTTAATAGACAAAACATTTTACAGATAAAATGCTACCAATACTCTTCAAATTAATGGATAGTTTATTACCAATATTCTAAAAATTTACAGAAAAAGTACTACCAATATTCAATATTATTCAAATTTACAGATAGCGTATTACCAGTATTATACAAATTTACGGATAAAGTACTACCAATATTCTACAAATTTACAGATAGTGTATTACCAGTATTATACCAACTTATAGATAAAGTATTTCCAATAAATTCTACAAATTTATAGATAACAAATTACCTATATTCTAGTATCTCTAAACATCTCTGATAAATATTATAGACTAACAGGTCCTTTAATCATGTAAACAAATACACAAACACTAGAGAGTATATTGAGTAAACTCACCGGCCAGACATTGATCAATGGCGGCATCATACTGCCACCCTGATGTTTGACACAAACACCGTGTTGACCCCACACCATCATTCAAACACTCGGAGTCGCTTGTTATACACTGTGTTGTGATGAAACATACACCATTGTAGGCTGTTTGACCTAGAAAAAAAAGCCATGAATTGTCAACAAAATGCTGTTACCCTTAGGAGCCTGGAGCAGGACCTGGGTCAAACCCTAAGCTGCATAGATTATCTAGTACCTTTGAAACAAAGTAAAACCACTCAACTTTATTATAACAAGACACTGGAGTATGCAAGCAATACATAAGTTCCCTACCTGTTTACCAGTATATCAATTTTGTTGCCTGGCAATCACAATTATAGTTGTCTGTGAAAAAATAAAATTGTTTGCACTTAATGCCTTATTGCCATCTATCCACAAACCTTATTTGATACTTTTTTAGTAATCTTTCTGGACAGTCGACGGCCGGACGCACAGAGGGTAAACCTATATAGTCACTTCTGGTGAAACTGTATGGGACTCACAAGACTATTATACCAAACTTAATATATTATTATCGCATGATATTTGTACAAAATGACGGATTACAAGTATTTTAAAAGGGCTTGATGTTCGGATTTAAAAAATTCATTTTTTGGCGGTTGGCTGCAAACAGTTATCCCAAGGGACAGAATTTTCTACTTGAGACGTAAAAGTCATATATGTATCTTTTTCTTGGACACCAATCACATTGAATAAGTATTTTTAATTTAATTCATTAATATTATTTTTTACTATGATCACTTTAAAGACATCTAATTTTATAAAATTTACCTTATATGTTTTTATGCATGACAGATTACTTTCTCCACAGCATATGAATGTTATATCACAGAGTTCCCTGCATGTAATATTGACTGAAAAGGTAAGATTTTTCTATCCCACATGGATGAACCCATGATGGGATTTTTTTCCTCACATTCATCTCAATCTAATGATAGACTCTCGATAATGGCGTCATCACAAAAATATTCTACTTTTTAAATGCGTGTTTAAAGTAAAAAATTTCACAGAAATATGAAGAAATAAACGTTCTAAAGTACATACTAAAAGTAAGTACCAGAAATTACACCTGGTAATCTCCCACACATTGTTGTTTTCTACAACAAAATCAACTTTTAAAATATTTACATTGGCGTGAAAATGAATATATATATGATACAATAAGTGAATAAGGAAAAGATGAGAAAAATCGAATTAGTCCCAGATTTTGTCAGGTCATGTGAGAAAGCTGCCATGTGACATGGGAGATAGAGTTTTCCTCCATGGGGAACACTTGTATCATATATTAGCAGAATTATCTAACACTGGTAAAACTATAAGGTATTCAAGACAAGTTGATTCTTTTATGTCTGCTATCTTACTGGACTATATAAGTTTGTAACACTTTTCTGCTACATGTAATCAGTAATATAACCAACTTGGAAAGTCTCAAAAGTATTTAATTTAGTAGGATACCACAATTATTAAAGTTATGAGTGATAACAATCTTTAAAATTGTATTTCTTAAGCTATAGTTGAATACAAAAACTGAAGGTAAACCCAATATCAATTGTAAACTCCCTTGACTGCCACTAAAACCAAATATAGGTGCCCACCAGGGCTTCTAAAATTCCAAAATGCAAATCGGTCCAGGTTTTTTACTAACGTAAGAATCGCACTTATTTAAAAAAAAAATCACTTAAATTGCCTTACATTATGCCTTTACATGTATGCATACCCCACCCACCATGTCAGCAGCATCATGTATTTTCTGCGTTTATTTATTAATAAGGAACGATTTCAAGTTTATTTGTGTATTATTTACAACATACTTTACCACAATGTGTACATTTTAATGACTGACATTATGTTTCCGCTTTACTAAATAATTTTCATTATACTAAAAATGATCGATCGAACCGGAAGTGATGCAAGTTCCGAAAGCTGAGTGAAATAATCACCGTGGAAACCGGTGTAACGGTTCGACCAACAAAATAAATCATTCAGAACCTGTCCCACATCAACACAAAATCGGTCCGGGTTTTATCACTTTCATTAATTAATGTCATCAATTTTATAATTAAATTATTTTTTTAAAAAAAATAAAACAAACAAGTAACACTGCACGTTTAATCAAATATTTTAATGACGCAAACAATATTCGGTCCGACCGTCCCAGCTTTGGTTAGCGGTATATCAAAGAAATTACGGACGCAAACACAGTCTTTTGATGAGCTGACAGAACGCTATGGGTCGCTGATCACACATCGGAGGCATGCTTCATAGCAATAGACTCTTCCGATAAACTCCCCTAATACCGTGAATGGTTTGGTCGAAATTGACATCATTTCGCACAGCAGGTGACAAAAGAAACGGATTATTGGGCCAAATGATATTGCCGCAAGGCGTATTTCACAGGTCAGTATGGCATGATAAGAGCAATTTATGAGATTTTATACGACCGATAGAAAATATTTGGACCGATTTTTTATTAAACTTTGAAACGAAAACCGGTTTTGAACTTCAGAAATCGGTCCAAAAACCGAAAAAACGGCAATTTTAGAAGGCCTGGTGCCCACCCATTTCATCAACTTTGCAGTATATAAAAAGTCTGTGTAATGTCAATAAAAGTAATAGGCTGGTAATGCTGCCCAGATCGTAAGAAGACATAGTATTCTATACCAGTTAGTGTAGAGGTATAGAGTAAAAAGATTATTTTACAGTGTTTTGTACAATTTGGGAATATATTGAAATCATACGTATTGTGGTGAAAATCGTATTGAACTGGAGGCCGACAGCGTCTTGTCTAATATGATTTTCACCACAACAGGTACTCATATGGCATATAGTTCTTACACATAATCACATACCTAGTTGACAGTACGGTTCAGAAGTCCATGTCATATCACTCTGGCATGTAACAGTGGCACTTCCGCTCAGTGTGAATCCATCATCACATGTATATGTGGCCGTGTCCCCTAACAAACTGCCTCCTGGTACAGTAACTGAGCCATGGTCAATAGAGACTGGGATACCACAATCTAGCACAACATAAAAGTTATTCAGTAAGAATACTGATACACTATCACAATAAGAAAGTTTTTCATTAAACATATTAACAAGCTATCACAATACAGAAGTGACCTCATTAAGCATATAAGCAATCTATTATTATAAGAACAAATCACTCAACTTGATTGATTGTAACTTATCATTTATTCAGTAATTCATTCATTCATTCATTCATTTATTTATTCATTCATTATTTCAGTTATTTATTTGAATTAAATATCAATATAAGAAATGTTATGTAAACCTGGGTGACATTCAGGCAGAGTGCCCCAGAATCCGGTTGATTCACATAAAACAGTGTTGCTGCCCACAAGCCCGTAGTTAGTGTTACAGTAATATGTGACCACGGCTCCAAATGAGTTCCCCTGGTTAGCCACATAATATCCATTTGTCAAGTCCGGGGGTGACTCACAGTCTTAAAACATAAGAGAATAAAATATTTAGCAATGGTGTTTTTTTGCAATATAAATCATTATCAACATCAATTTATGAAATAGACAGTAAGACTTAATCGCTCTTAAAGAAGTGGTTACACTCTCCCTCCCTGTTGAATCTGAACAGTGGCTATGTGGAGGGCAAACACTTCCTCACTTGAGATGAAGCATAAGGAAGAGGTATGCCACACTGGTGCAGTACAAAATCTGTGCTATTGTGCTTCAAATTGTACCACTTCAAAAAAAATGGTCATATATGAAAAGGTATTGTATTGCTTAAAAAATAATGTAATCAAAATATAAAAAAAACATACATATTTTCAGATAATGATAGAAATTATTTTCAAGTATCAAATGAATTTCATCAAAACTGAAGTAAGACCAACAAAGCAAAGATGTAATCAAATGTTTTATATATGGAAAAAGAGCATAACTTGTGATCATTTTTAATTAGAATGCCTTGAGAATATGTCACTTTAATGTTGATGGTTATTCTCAAGTTTCAATTGAATTGCATAAAAAATGTAGGGTAGTTAACCTGACAAAGTTACATTAATTATAGTTATAAAGCACCGGGTCCTCTTTGGCCAAGCAGTCTAAGGTGCTGTTGTCCAATGATCATTTACCTCTCACCACTGACGTAGTAAATTCGAGCCTATATTAATGATTGTACGCAAGTTTCAAATGAATTGCATTAAACCTGTCATGACAAACTTTAAAACTGGCATTGCAACTTATACTAGTATATAAAGGTACAGAGCTTAAAATTTTTTATATTGCTTAAATAACAAGACACTTGAGAATTGCAAACAATACACAAGTCCCATACCGGTTTACCAGTATACCAATTTTATTGCCTAGTAACCACAATTATTGTCCAACTGAAAAAATAAAATGGCATGCATTATCTCCTTATTGCCCTTTATCCATGTAATAAGTTTTACAAATGTAGCATGGATACTTCTTGTGATACCAGGATCCAGGTTGCATCTGTAATTTTACCTATTTTGTTGCCGTAGAACCACAGTTTTTGTAAAAATGAAAAATTACCTGCATCATTTCCTTATCATCCTCTATACACATGCTAGGTTTCACAAATGTAGCTTGGATACTTTTTGTGTTACTATAGGATCCAGGTTTGTCTGTAATTTCATCAATTTTGTTGCCAAAGCAGAAACAATTTTTGTTTAACTAAAACAATAATATGACCTGCATTATCGTTTTATTTGCCTCTATCCACATGCAAAGTTTCACAAACCTAGCTTGGATACTTTTTTAGTAATCTTTTTAGACAGACTGCCAGACAGAGGGTTAACCTATAGTCCCTTCAGGTGAAATGGACAGTGAACTTACAAAATTTACCTACCTTTAAGGACACATGTAGGCATGCTGTCGCTCCATGTTTTGTCTGCCTGGCATACTCTGTTTGTGACCCCACCTGTGGCAATCTTATATCCCTCGTCGCAAGTGTATGTGGCAATCTGCGAGTATGTCGTACCAGACGGTGCAGAAACAGCACCATTGGCAGGGGCAGCAACCAAACCACAATCTGATAGATAAAATTTCTTTAATTGTACATAAACCAATTGATGTGCATGAAAAAACAGTTGATATAAATTTCAATGCTTAATGCTAATGAAGGAAGATAATAACCTCCTACTATGAATATTTAATTAGATAAAATTTTACATTAACACATAAGAGCAGGAAGATTACTACCTCAGCCAATAGTTTAAGGTCATATCTACAATATTTTATTAGCAAACAGAGCAGACCCTGATCAGGGTCTACTCTGTTTGTAAAGGTCGTAAGAAGTCGTATATATGGAGTAAAGGGTTAAGTAGTAATTGCTTGTTTCTGCGAGTGAACTATTATTTTGCATGTGTAGCTGATATTATTTTGGATTTCATCTTTTTTATATAATTATGTAGTCAAGAAACTGACTGATTCTCAGATTTAAAAGATTGATAGCAATTTGGTTCTTGAACCTGAATTTTTGTATTAGATGATCTGACTTGTTTGGTCTGAGCATTTTTTTAATGCAAATTAAGCAGTTTTATAATAGTTTGATACAATATTGCATTCATCATTTAAGACAGATGAAAGGATATATTAACACAGCATCCGGGAGTTTGTAGTTGCAAACATACATGGATGGTAAGACTGATACATAAAACTGTCTACTTATTTTAACCTATACAATGATCATGAACTTCTGAAGAAGGTTAAGTCCTGGGACAGACTAAGAAGACATCTGTGAAGGTGAGATTCAAACTAGCAGAACCATCTGGGTCCAAGATTATAATTAAAAATTCCATGCTCAACTCAAGAGTTCATGCACAACCAAAAATAAAGATGAACTTTTACACACAAAAAAAGAAAATCCAAGTAACTTTCTACCTCAAACCTGCATTAACCCTTTGCTCCATAAGCATTTTCTTGGACTCTTCCAAATTGAAAGCATTAATACACCACTTATCAGCAATGGGTGAATTATATTAATATTTACCGAGTGGAAAACAGTGCAGGAAGTGTTTTCAAAGGCCTTCTGATATTGGTGCGGGAAAACGCATATCTATGGGGTAAAGGGTCAATACTCTCAAATTTGAGGCTAGGCCAAGTGCTTGTGCTTGAATTTTTTTTTTTTTTGTACTAATCCTGGAAATTTTGTTTGAACACAATTTTAGTTGTGAGCAAGGAAATAGTTTTATAACCTGGGGCCTTGAGTCTACCCACTCTGTCACACACTTACTATATAACATCAGTGATATAGAATTGCTGAAACGATCCTTTTTGCCTGTTGGTTTAAGACTTGTCTTAAGATAACATATCTGTCACTGATGAGGTTGTTCTTTCGAGCCCAGCTTGGTCAAAAACAATTGTGTCAAAAAGTTTGCCAGTTACTTGTAGGATGACGATGGTTTTACTCATTCTGAGGTCTCCATCCACCAATAAAACTAGTTTCTATATATATTGTGCATTGTGCTAAAAATCATATTAAATCCCATTCTATAATGATACAATTGCTAAAATGTTAATTATGAATTCTGCTCACAGCTAAAACTACAATTGATGCTTCTATTACATTACCATTGACAATACAAACAGGTTCGGTGTCACTCCACAACCCATCACTCTCGCATGTTCTTGTGGAGACTCCAGTCAGTGTGTATCCAGTGTCACAAGTGTAGGAAGATACTGCCTGATATGTTGTGCCAGAAGATGAGTCTACCATTCCATTGGATGGGTTTGTCAGCGTGCCGCAATCTGAAAATTATATCAGAATAGTACGATGCATTTGTTAACAACTATTATTTTTATTATCAGACAAATGCAAATCCTAGACAACACAATATCAATTTTATAAAAATGAGTATACTGGGTGCTATAAACCTTTAAAAAAATCCCTATGGATAGATGATATATATTATCATATATCACATACTTTATTATTTATATTTGAATATATAGAAGAGTGTATAAGTTTTTTATCGAAATAATTAAATAGAATAATAAAAATATGTAGATTGAAAAAAAAAATCCAACCCAAGCTAAACAAGAGGCCCAAGAAGGCCTGAATCACTCTACTGGCAACAAAGGAACATTTCAGAGGAAATTTTTTTTATAAGTTCCTCTTCAACAAATCTTTCAGGAGACCAACATAACACGCAAAATATCTAAGGTCTAGGCTTTGGACTTTCAGAGAAAATGTATTTTAAAGTTTCGCTTAAAATGTCCTTATAAGTCCTGTAGCAGGGGAATTTGTGATCAAATCACGCTGGTTCAAGAACTTGCCTGTTATCTTGTGGTTACATAACTGCTGTGCAAGTTTGGTTTAGATTTAATGAAAATTTCCCTATAAGTCAGATAGCCCTCCCGATGTGTTCCCGAGGCTCGTAACTGCCCAAAATTGGCAAAATCTTGAGTGTGTCAGACAATTCTTCCAAGCCTTGTACTCATGGAGTGCTGCGATGGTTTTAATTGGAAGTTAATTTTTTTTTTAAATCCTAGCATTGCGGGCCTGGGAAGCATTGTGGACCCCCTCGCAAGAGCATCGTGTGATGCTCATGTTATGGTCGCACGATTTATCTGACAATAGTAAGACAGTCGTCGGCCTCAAATGGACCTTGGGGTGGGCAAAAAATCATGCGATTGTCTTATGATTGTCGTAAGATATCGTGTGCTAACGTACGATAATCCTGTGAGGTATGTGCGATAGAAGTATGATATGTGGGTATGCTGTGAGAGCCTTGTGTAACATCACTCGTGTTCCTGTCCTCACATGCGTGTCAAGCTTGTATCATGTGAGTAATTGCCCCTGCTATATATACCCCTCTCTCCATTGGACACTGCAAGTTGTACCACAAGAACAAGAAGACGAAGAAGATGGCGCTGTTACGCCCACTGAGGCTGAGGTTGCACCAGCTGAGACTCAAATTGAGATTCGCTCAGGACTTGCACGAACTGCCTAAGAGCTTTGCTCGAGAATCTGATTATCGTCCGATGCTTGTACAATTATCATGTGTTTCTCTTCCAATTGTAATTCGTAAGTTTCAAACTTGGACATGCACACACCTCCTAGACAATGTGACCGCAACAATCCGTAGAAAGTACAACATTCGATGTTGCCATACCCACGATTCATCGTAGCCAAAAAATATCTTACAAGTCCCCTACACTATCTGACTGAGGTTTAACTCTATGTAAAACAGTGACCCATGTAGCAGCCCAAAATTTAACCCCAGGGACCCCGACCTCAACAAACCTTTTTAAGATCTTGCAGTTAAATAACTGCTGTGCAAGTTTGGTTAAGATTTAAAAAAAATGAAGGTGCTATCACATCTACAGCATTTTTTCTATATAACTGTATGTAAAACAGTGACCGCTGTATTAAAGGGAGTATTACAGAAGAAAGGCTATAAATGTCTTTAAAAATTAATTATTAAAATAGTGAAAAAACATTTCATTATCATTAATAAATAAAAATCGAATGATTTTGTCAAATCCACCAAAAACGTGACAAATTCTAATTAGAGTGGTAAACTTGAACTAAAAATAGACAGCACTTAATACTGCTTGACTTCATTTGGACTCTGTCTAAGATGAAACAATTTTTACTACATGTGAGCGTGTATCAATGGTGGATTCACTATGCCCCTCCTCCTTAAACTCCTATATTTTATTAAAATCCACTCTATTTCTATAAAAAACATGTGTGCCCATTCAGATTTTGTGTTGTGCCGCTTTAAACTGAAATCCTGAACTGCCCCTGTGCATAACGGATGAAATGGAAATCAAAATAAAATCAGATGACTAACTTTATAAGTCACAAAATATGTTGCACTTTTAAGAGGAAAATGTATTTTAGTCTAACCTAGGCGTATAGCCCAAGCTTTATAATATATTATTTTGGCATGTTAAAATCGATATCCTTTTGGCAGTATGGGGTCAGAGAGTATATATAGGCATGATTTATTGGAAACTTATGTTTTCAGCCAATATTAAATTTTTAAAAATCCTGATAAAGTCCCTTTAAGATTCAATAAAAAAAGAAAGTGTTATTGCATCTACAAGAAAAAGGAATGGGAAGGACGACGGCCGGCTGACAGACGGACGACGGACAATTTACCATGACATAAGCCCTGCTGGCCTTTGGCCAGTAGAGCTAAAAATTTTAACCTAAGATTTTAGAGCTTAAAGTATGGAACTCAGCTAACTTAGCTTTTAATATTGTTTGTATAACAGGAAATAAATGTGTTTAGCGACTATAACATAAATAAATAACAATAACAACACTGCAATGGGTCATGACAACAGCTGTTAATTTTTTCAAAAAAAAAAAAGCTCATAAAAACAAGAGGTCCAGAGTGGCCTTCCATAATATCGCTCACTTTTATAGATACGGAAAATAAGCCACACCCATGGTGGGCATTCAAAAACAGACAAAGGAATCTTGATAGAAGGTCACCCAAGAAACATTTCAGTGAAACTATTTCAAAAACGACAACAAAAGAAATATCCATGCTTAGTTTCAACAACTTCCATCAAGTGGTTTAAGAAATGTTTGAAGCGTTCACTACTAATATAGACAATACAAACCCCGCCTCCATGGCTGCCATGTTTTTTTGAAAAATCGCAACAGCTTGGACAATCTTGGTAGATTGTCACCCAAGAAACATTTCTGCTAAATTTTATTGAAATCCATTCATCAGTTTCAGACCAGAAGATTTTTAAGCTTCATTATAGCGGGATAGGAATAAAAAAACTTCCACCCTCTGGCAGCCATGTTGTTTGACAATTTGCAACAGAATGAGTGTCCCCCAAAGAACATTTTTTTACAAATTATATTGAAATCCAACTAGCAGGTACAGACGAGAAGATTTTTTTAAGTTTCCACTATAACCATAAAGTCAAAACTAGTCCCGCAGCCATGTTTTTTTATGAACCACCACGGCTTGAATAATCTTGATATTGGGTTACCAGAGGAACATTTCTGCTTAATTATATTGAAATCTGCCTAATTGTTTCAGGCAAGGAGAGTTTTAACTATAGTCATATAGTTAAAACAAGCCTCGCCCTCTGGGGCAGCCATGTTTTTAATAAATAACCGCTTGAACAATTACCAAAAATCTGGCCAGCAGTTTCACTATAACCATATGACGAAACCAGCCCAATGATAAAACTAGCCCCATCCTTAGGCAAACATGTCTTTTTCAGGAATAAGCCCTGGTCCCTGGCGGCAATGTTTTTTGACAAATCACAATGGTTTGAACAATCTCGTTAGAGGTCACCCAAGGAACATTTCTGTGAAATTATTTTAAATATCAGGGCAGTAGTTTCGCAACAAGAAGATTTTAAAAGTTTTTTCCTTTCCCATGCCATGGCAACCAGAGTTAAGCACAAAATTCAGTTCTTTGAATAATTTTTAAATGGGGCCAATTTAGGAACATTATTTCCTGTGAATTTTGGTCGACCTTTTCTGTACTGTTTAGAAGATGTTGTATGAAGCAATTTTAACAACAATGGACAAAGTGCAACCGCATGAGCTACAACTGTTTGCACGATGTATGCAAGTTTGTATGTTATGTTTTGAGTGTTGTTCATATATTGAAACCATAGAAAAACATTTTTCAATAGGTTTACAAAGCACAGTTTTACCTTGGATGATGCAGACGGGTGTAGAGCCACCCCACTCTCCTGTAGACAGACATTCTCTAGTTTCTGCACCAACTACATAATACCCTGTGTTACAGGTATACATAGCTACAGCCTCAAACAGGGTACCGCTCGACAGATCAACTGCACCATTTCCAGGTGAAGATAATGTACCACAATCTATCAAACAGAGAAATTATTTACAGTATTTTCTGAAAATATGAAGTATTAAATTTCAATACAATAAGATTTCATATACGAAGTTCAACATAGTTATTTGAGTATTCCACGTCAAAAGCTATAATTGAATTAACAATACAAAATAAGAAATTGTCAATTATTAATCATACATTACTTTAAACTAGAAATCAACATCTTCATTTTATCTTTTTCTTTTTACAAGACCTTCAATTTTGCTATAAAACATGTTTTTATTCCAACAAAACAAATGTGCATCCCAGTTTTTACCAGAATTGTATGCACATAAAAAAATGATCAACAATATCAATATTTCTTTGTCTGTTAGCAGGTTGTGGAGGTAATCACCTTTTCTGTTACAAGCTGGTATGGTCAAACTCCAAAACCCATCTGCAGCACATGTACGGGTAAATGAACCAGAGAGGTCGTACCCAGCATCACAACTGTATGTCGCCACCTGACTGTATGTAGTTCCTGATGATGTGTCTACTTGGCCGTCTGCTGGGGCTGATAGGGAACCACAGTCTAAAGTATAAAAGCAGGCTTTATTTTAGTGACAATAACTTTTTTTAAACAGTTTTTTGACAGTTTTAAGATAACCCCATAAGCAGGCCTTCTAAAATTCCAAAATGCAAATCGGTCCAGGTTTTTTACTACCATAAGAATCGCACTTATTTAAAAAAAAATCACTTAAATTGCGTTACATTATGCCTTTACATGTATGCATACCCCACCCACCATGTCAGCAGCATCATGTATTTTCTGCGTTTATTTATTAATAAGGAACGATTTCAAGTTTATTTGTGTATTATTTATAACATACTTTACCACAATGTGTACATTTTAATGACTGACATTATGTTTCCGCGTTACTGAATAATTTTCATTATATTAAAAAATGTGTACATTTTAATGACTGACATTATGTTTCCGCGTTACTGAATAATTTTCATTATATTAAAAATGATCGATCGAACCGGAAGTGATGCAAGTTCCGGAAGCTGCGTGAAATAATCACTGTGGAAACCAATGTAACAGTTCAACCACCAAAATAAATCATTCAGAACCTGTCCCACATCAAAACAAAATTGGTCCGCGTTTTATCACTTTCATTAATTAATGTCATCAATTTTATAATTAAATTATTTTTTTAAAAAAAATGAAACAAACAAGTAACGCTGCACGTTTTATCAAATATTTTAATGACGCAAACAATATTCGGTCCGACCGTCCCAGCTTTGGTTAGCGGTATATCAAAGAAATTACGGACGCAAACACAGTCTTTGATGAACCGACAGAACACTATGGGTCGCTGATCACACATCAGAGGCATGCTTCATAGCGATAGACTCTTCCGATAAACTCCCCTAATACCGTGAATGGTTTGGTCGAAATTGACATCATTTCGCACAGCAGGTGACAAAAGAAACGGATTATTGGGTCAAATGATATTGCCGCAAGGCGTATTTCACAGGTCAGTATGGCATGATAAGAGCAATTAATGAGATTTTATACGACCGATAAAAAATATCTGGACCGATTTTTTTATTGAACTTTGAAAATATTTGGACCGATTTTTTATTAAACTTTGAAACGAAAACCGGTTTTGAACTTCAGAAATCGGTCCAAAAACCGAGAAACCGGCAATTTTAGAAGGCCTGCCGTAAGTGTATACAAAGTTTTCATCATTTATCTTTAAATAAAAAACATTTTGGTTGAAGCATTCATTCTACCTTTGATTTCACAGGTGGGAAATGGTGTTTCCCATGTCCCATCTGCCTGACACGAGCGCAGGGCAGTGCCGACCATATTGTAGCCAGCGTTACAGGAAAACACAGCTGTGTTTTCATACTCAGTGCCCTGGGTTAAATCAACAGTACCATCATCTGGGGATGCCAGCACACCACAGTCTGAAAAAAAACAAAAACAAAACATTCTTTAACTTATTGATATGAATACGAGATACTACAATTTCCCTGTACTTTCAAGTTTTCCTATTACAACTTTTAAGACTGTAAATATAGAATATGGTCTGTAAGCATTTGATCTGACACAAGAACAATTATCGCTCTGCTTAATGGCTCCGTAGCTTTGTTTGTCCAAGTAAAAAAACGTAGTGTTTACTTAAACATTTTCAACTTGTCTATGTTAAATGGTGGCACTAGAACCAATATTGATCACTGATTAGATTATTGACTTATTTAATTGACAGCCCATGTTAGGTCAATTGCATTCTGAGACAAAACAGGAAATAGATAGTTTATAATTTCAAATTTATTACAATTCTGACATAACCAAGAATATATATAAGTGTAGCTGACTTACCTTTGATAACACACGTTGGACTGGCACTATCCCAGTTTCCATCTGCTGCACAGGTAGTTGATGAGACACCAGTCAGGGTGTACCCTGTTGCACATGTAAATGTAGCAACACCAAGATATTCTGTTCCGCCTGACAGGTCCACGGCACCATTGGCTGGGTTGGTTAAGCTGCCACAATCTGTAATGAATACCAGGTGGAGTATTATTCATAAACAAATAAACATCATTCCTGGTTTGCAGAAAACAGAATTGTAGGAATTTAAATCAATACATTTCTAATGACAATTTTTCTTTTAAACAACATACAACTTAAAGCTGTGGTATTTTAGTTTAGAACCTACAAAGTTGACAAACATTGAATAAAATCTGCACCACACAAATTTATTTAGTTTAACTTATTTGCTTTGTTTCGACTTAGAAACAAGTTATTAAAACTTATACAAATCACGCTCGCAGTCTTCCTGTGTAGAATTATGCAATTTTATTTATTTCTTTGCTTATGACAAGTTGGACATGGTATATACCTTTTATGACACAGGTGGGAGTGGCACCTCCCCATAGTCCTGTAGCCAAACATGCTCTGCTTGAGGATCCAACCAATGAGTAACCTGTGTCGCACGTAAACTCAGCAAGGCCTTGGTATTCAGTATTGGGGTTATAATTGACTACCCCAAATGTTGGTGCAGTTAAAGTACCACAATCTGTAGACAAAATGTTACAACATTGTAAGTGTGTTTAAATTACAATGATGTTGCAGTGTTACTCCATATTTGTATGTAACAATTTTACCCCATAAAGACTGTCCTGCTGAAGAGGTACCATAGGAATTACCGCAGTGTTTCCATGGAAACAATATTACTTAATGAAGCCTGAAAAAGCCCCAACTGGGTTAAACAAATACATACTTTGCATATAGACTGGTTCTTCACCTCATAATAAATATTTAGAGGATATTATTAGAATTTGTTCACCCAGTGTATTTTAATGATAGTACGAACAATTGTTCATCCAGTGTCCATATTTTGATGATAGTACAAGCACTTGTCTACCCATGCAGTGTCAGTATTTCAATGACAGTACAATCACTTGTTCACCAAGAGTCAGTATTTCTATGACAGTACAAGCATTTGTTCACCAAGAGTCAGTATTTCTATGACAGTACACGCATTTGTTCACCAAGAGTCAGTATTTCTATGACAGTACAAGCACTTGCTCATCCAGTGTCAATATTTAGATTAAAGAACTAGCACTTGTTCACCCAGTGTCAATATTTAGAGGATAGTACCAGCACTTGTCCATCCAGTGTCAATATTTAGATGATAGTATTAACACTTGTCCACCCAGTGTCAATATTTGGATGATAGTACTTACACTTGTCCACCCAGTGTCAATATTTGGATGATAGTACTAACACTTGTCCACCCAGTGTCAATATTTAGATGATAGTACTAGCACTTGTCCACCCAGTGTCAAAATTTAGATGAAAGTATAAGCACTTGTCCACCCAGTGTCAATATTTAGAGGATAGTACTAGCACTTGTCCACCCAGTGTCAATATTTAGAGGATAGAACTAGCACTTGTCCACCCAGTGTCAATATTTAGATGATAGTACTAGCACTTGTTCATCCAGTGTCCATATTTTGATGATAGTACAAGCACTTGTCTACCCATGCAGTGTCAGTATTTCAATGACAGTACAATCACTTGTTCACCAAGAGTCAGTATTTCTATGACAGTACAAGCATTTGTTCACCAAGAGTCAGTATTTCTATGACAGTACAAGCATTTGTTCACCAAGAGTCAGTATTTCTATGACAGTACAAGCACTTGCTCATCCAGTGTTAATATTTAGATTAAAGAACTAGCACTTGTCCACCCAGTGTCAATATTTGGATGATAGTATTAGCACTTGTCCACCCAGTGTCAATATTTAGATGATAGTACTAGCACTTGTCCACCCAGTGTCAATATTTAGAGGATAGTACTAGCACTTGTCCACCCAGTGTCAATATTTAGAGGATAGTACTAGCACTTGTCCACCCAGTGTCAATATTTTGAGGATAGTACTAGCACTTGTCCACCCAGTGTCAATATTTAGATGATAATACTAGCACTTGTCCACCCAGTGTCAATATTTAGATGATAGTACTAACACTTGTCCACCCAGTGTCAATATTTAGATGATAGTACTAGCACTTGTCCACCCAGTGTCAATATTTAGAGGATAGTACAAGCACTTGTCCACCCAGTGTCAATATTTAGATGATATTACTAGCACTTGTCCACCCAGTGTCAATATTTAGATGATAGTACTAGCACTTTTCCACCCAGTGTCAATATTTAGATGATAGTATAAGCACTTGTCCACCCAGTGTCAATATTAACATGATAGTACTAACACTTGTCCACCCAGTGTCAAAATTTAGATGATAGTACTAGCACTTTTCCACCCAGTGTCAATATTTAGATGATAGTATTAGCACTTGTCCACCCAGTGTCAATATTTAGAGGATAGTACTAGCACTTGTCCACCCAGTGTCAATATTAAGAGGATAGTACTAGCACTTGTCCACCCAGTGTCAATATTTAGATAGTACTAGCACTTGTCCACCCAGTGTCAATATTTAGATGATAGTATTAGCACTTGTCCACCCAGTGTCAATATTTAGATGATAGTACTAGCACTTGTCCACCCAGTGTCAATATTAAGATGATAGTACTAACACTTGTCCACCCAGTATCAATATTTAGATGATAGTATTAGCACTTTTTCACCCAGTGTCAATATCTAGATGATAATACTAACACATGTCCACCCAGTGTCAATATTTAGATGATAGTACTAATACTTGTTCACCCAGTATCACTATTTAGATGATAGTACTAGCACTTGTCCACCTAGTGTCAATATTTAGATGATAGTATTAGCACTTGTCCACCCAGTGACAGTATAAACAGGATAGTACTAGCACTTGTCCATCCAATGACAGTATTTAGAGGATAGTACTAGCACTTATCTGCCCATTGACAGTATTTATAGGATAGTACTAGCACTTGACCACCTAGTGACAGTATTTAGAGGATAGTTCTAGCACCTGACCACCCAGTGACAGTATTTAGAGGATAGTACTAGCATTTGTTCACCCACTGACAGTATTTAGAGGATAGTACTAGCACTTGACCGCCCACTGACAGTATTTAGAGGATAGTACTAGCACTTGACTGCCTACTGACAGTATTTAGAGGATAGTACTCACATGTATCCACCCAGTGACAGTATTTTGACGATAGTACTCACATTTTTTCACCCATTGGCAGTATTAAGATGACAGTACAAGCACTTGTTCAACCAGTGTCAATATTTAAATGATAGTACCAGCACTTGTCCACCCTGTGTCAATATTTAGATGATAGTACTAGCACTTGTCTACCTCGAGTCAATATTTAGATGATAGTACTAGCAGTTGTCCACCTCGTGTCATTATTTAGAGCACAGTACTAGCACTTGTCCACCCCATGTCAATATTTAGATGATAGTACTAGCACTTGTCAACCCAGATACAGTATTTAGATGATAGTATTAGCACTTGTCCGTCCAGTGACAGTATTTACAGGATAGTACTAGCACTTGTCCACCCAATGACAGTATTTAGAGGATAGTACTAGCACTTGACCACCTAGTGACAGTATTAAGAGGGTAGTTCTAGCACCTGACCACCCAGTGAAAGTATTTAGAGGATAGTACTAGCATTTGTCCACCCACTGACAGTATTTACAGGATAGTACTAGCACGTGACCGCCCACTGACAGTATTTAGAGGATAGTACTCACATGTATCCACCCAGTGACAGTATTTTGAAGATAGTACTCACATTTTTTTACCCATTGGCAGTATTTAGATGACAGTACAAGCACTTGTTCAACCAGTGTCAATATTTAGATGATAGTACTAGCACTTGTCCACCCTGTGTCAATATTTAGATGATAGTACTAGCACTTGTCCACCTCGTGTCAATATTTAGATGATAGTACTAGCACTTGTCCACCCCGTGTCAATATTTAGATGATAATACTAGCACTTGTCCACCCCATGTCAATATTTAGATATTAGTACTAGCACTTGTCAACCCAGTGACAGTATTTAAAGGATAGTACTAGCACTTGTCTCCCCAATGACAGTATTTAGAGGATAGTACTAGCACTTGTCCACCCTATGACAGTATTTATAGGATAGTACTAGCACTTAAACACCAAGTAACAGTATTTAGAGGTTAGTTCTAGCACCTGACCACCCAGTGACAGTATTTAGAGGATAGTACTAGCATTTGTCCATCCAGTGACAGTATTTAGAGGATAGTACTAGTACATGACCACCCAGTGACAGTATTTTGAGGATAGTACTCACAAGTATCCACCCAGTGACATTATTTTGAGGATAGTACTCACATGTATTCACCCAGTGGCAGTATTTAGAAGAGAGTGCTAGCACTTGTCCACCTAGTGACAGTATTTAGAGGACAGTACTAGCATTTGACCACCAAGTGACATTATTTAAAGGATAGTACTAGAACATGATCACAAAGTGACAGTATTTAAGGATAGTTCTCACATTTATCCACCCAGTGACAGTATTTAGCACAGTACTAGCACTTGTCTACCTAGAGACAGTATTAAGAAAAAAATACTAGCACTTGTCCATCCAGTGACAGTATTTAAAAGAAAGTACTAGCACTTGTCCACCCAGAGACAGTATCTAGAAGAAGTCCACCCAGCAACAGTATTTAGAGGATAATACTAGCACTTGTCACTCTGGTGTCTGTAAAATACAACTGAGTAGCATCAAAAAAATACAACTGAACTATTATTGTAATTTACACCTAACATCACACTACAAAACTCAACAGACGATAAGCAACAATAGAATTTAGCACATGAAATATAAAAATTTCACTTTTCTGTTTTCTCAAATAATGCTCTCCCATCATTTAGAAAGATGTGTACTGAATAAAAATTGTGTATCCATTTAAACTATATAAACAATGGTGTTCATGCTGTAATTTTCTTATACAGAAAAAGCAGTAGGGATGAAGCATGTTCTATGCTCTTTGGTTCCTTGGTGACAAAGTGATCTTAGGCATCATCTCAATATCACTCACATTTTACAACTGAGGTCATAGGTTCAAGTCCCACTTTGTCCAAAAACTTTAAGAGAGAAAATTAGCCAAATACTTGCAGAAGGACGCTGGTTTAACTAAGTTTCATTCCAAGGTCTTCATCTACCCAAAAATACTGTTTATGTCAACATAACCTGATATATGTTGAAAATAATGTTAATCCTATTAACATAAAAAAAAAGGATCATGTTCCTTATTAAAACATGAAAGTATGTGAAAAGGAAATGGATACTGCTGTTTGATATTACTAGTGTGAAACAAGGTACACCATCAAACAGATTTATTCTTTTAAAAGCATGGCAAAGTCTTTTTAAAAGCAAAGTGAGTGCATATAATTTTACAACAACTATAATGTAAAAGTACAGAATTTGTAGGCAGTTTTGTTGCATATTCAATAAACATAAAGCTCATAACACATTCCTATAAAACAGATTTGTACAAGTAAACTTTTTAAAACAGAACTCTATTAAGGCCATTATAAATTAATTGCTAGATTGTCATCCAAAATTTTCTTAAAAAGGGGGAGGGTGGGGTTATTTTCTTTTTTATCTTTAAAATTGTTTATGTTAATTATAAAAAAAAAAAATATTATTATTTTTTTATGAAAATAAAAAGGGTTGGGGCGGCATGGAAATTAGGGGGCAGGCAAGAATGATAATCTAGCAATTACATGTAATTTATTATGGCCTTACACATTTTAAAGTAGTAAATAAAAGCACCAAGAACTTTTTTTCATATTTACTTATATATAAACCATGTTGAAATAGCTGTTTAGTGGACATTTTACAACACAGTTCTTCAAAAGCAATTAAAGCAGTGAAGTGTAAAGGTAAGTAAAACATTACAATACCATTTATTGTATAATTTTATGAATATTTTTAAAGTAAAAGATTTCCAACATAAATATATTAAACCATGCTACCTTTGATAAGACATGTAGAAGGTGTAAGACTCCAAGTTCCATCTGCCTGGCATGTTTGTGATCCAGTGCCAACAAGATCATACCCAGCATTACAGTTGTACACAACAGAAGAACCATATGTTGTTCCTGATGACGTGTCTACCACTCCATTGGTTGGATTTGACGGTGTTCCACAATCTACAAAACACAATGATGCAGTATGATCCACAGAATATATTTAGTGTCTTGCTATAATACAATGTGAAAGTATCAGTTTTTTACAGACTGTTTGTACCTTTAAATTGGAAAAGAAGGGAACCTTTAAATATGGCCACAGTCAATACTGATTTAACTTCAACATACATGTACAAATGTTTCCTTCTTTAGTGACCTATTGTTGTTGTATGGTGTTTAGTGTCGCTTTCAACAAATTTTCAGTCATATTGCGACAGTGTCAAATTGAGATTATTTTATTTCAAGCGCTGCCACCCTGGAGTATCATGCCATAGACACATGGTAGGATACCCTATCCAGTCACATTATACTGACACCGGACTGACCAGACCTAAAACTATCCTCTAAATGCTGAGCGCCAAGCGAGGAAGCTTTTAGTACAATTTTTAAAGTCTTTGCTATGACCCGGCCAGCGATCCACAACCTTCAGCATGCAAGGCAGATGCTCTTCCACTACGCCATGCTGTGGTCTCTTTTGTGACATAGTACAGTAAAACTTAATTGTATTACCAATCAGAAATAATGTCTTTTCCTTGGTTGCCATGTTGAATTTCCATTCTGCAAATTCATTGATTTCATAACTTTGGTTCTGTGGTTTATATTTCATAATTTCATCCAATCTTTAAGCATAAGTCTTGGTAGATTTCATGATTTTCTTGAAAATGTTTTAAGCTTGCTTTTTTAATTTGCCCAAAAACATGATCACTTTACATGTTTCAAGACATATACCAGACACACCACTTGCTCCAATGGGAACAGTTAGGCAACTATCTGTAAAATAATTACAGTATCCAGTTCAAGATCATTGAACTTAATCAGGGTTATAACGATTTGAAAAGACTATCTATTTATATATCTATTAATTACCTTTAATTTGACAAACTGGATCAGGATCACTCCAATCTCCTGTTGATGTGCAGTTCAGAACTGCAGAACCAATCAGATCATAGCCAGAGTCACAAGAGAATGTGGCTGTTTGTGTGTATGTTGTGCCACTTGGAATGTTCACTGCACCATTTGATGGATGGTTCAGAGGTCCGCAGTCTGTCAAATGAGTTAAATAACATGTAATAACAGTATTTATATATATGTACCCCAACATACTTCATAATTATACTCTTTTATATCCAGCCCAGCTCTTTTAAACTCACTACTATAAACACACACAAACAATCCCAGTAAACTCAATAAATTGCAGAATTCTGGTTTAACAAACTTATATATCACCTGTAGAACCAACAGATTCTCCCCAAACAAATGCTTGATTGAGTAGTTAACCTCCCTTCCATTTTGTTGAAGCAAAATTAACCAAAAATAATATACAAAAAGGGAGATAACTCTGTCATTATATGAGATAAAGTTATGGTAGTATCCCTTTGCACATTCATACACTGACCTCAATCCATGTTTCAAGTCAGATTAGATTCCATCCATATTTAGAAGAAATGCTCCAGACAAGCAAATATAATCAAAAATAAACACAAGATTATTTTATTATTATTATTACTCAAATGGAGTTAAGGTTCTTCTGCTATACACTTCCAAACATTGCCATCTATCTATGTTCCAAGCGGATTCCTTCCATATATTTAAAGATTTGCACAGAACAAAATCATCAAAAATAGTGTACAAAAGGGGAGATAGTTCTGTCATTATAATCAAGACAGAGTTATGTTTTTTTTTGCAGCAGCAGCCACATGGGAAGTGGGAAGTACAATAATTAAACAAGATGCAGAATAAATAGTGATAAATGTGGCTCATGTTGTAAGAGAAAGCTTTAAACACACTTTCATAAATATATTTAATGAATTAATATAAAATACTGCAGACAGCCCATGTTGTAGTATTAATAAATACTGCACCCCAAACACTCCTTTTTATAGTAACTGCCAAGTAAATGCAATAATCATTGACTAAATGATAATATATAGTTAAGGAACAAAAATGTATCAATTTACATTAGTGTGTCTTATATGTGTGCTTACAGTTTTTATCAATGACAAATTGTTCTCCATTTTCTTAAATTTATTACTTTCATATTTCCGACTAATACAGTTGCTGTAATCTCAATTTTTTTTTAAATGTTTTTTTGTGTTTTTTTTAGAGTTTTCATCTTTTCTATTAAACATGTATGTTGGAAAATAGATAAAGTAGGCTGAATTTAAAAGTACATGGTTATCAAACTCAAAAGAGATCTTATGATTATATACAACAGCTTAATAGCTTTTGTGTCATTTTTTTTATAAAAACGCGAGCTTAAAATGGAAACACATGGGGAAAAAATCACCACTAAGTTAAAGCTCAAAGATGTAGTTCATTACATGTCACCATCACTTTGAAATGTAAAAAATAAAGTCATTGATAGAGCAAGACACTTTTATATGCAAATAAATATGCTGTATAAAGGTTTGCTTCTTTTTTCTGTTAATACAATGTATGTTTCTTAATCTTTGTTAAATAAATGTTTTAAAAAAAACACACACACCCAAACAAAGGTGACATTTCAGAGAATGCAGTTTATAAGTTACAACATCAAAATAACACACATCGAAGTAAGAAATTGGCATTTGAGTAATAGAATTTATTATTACCCAGTTGCAACACATGGAAGTTAGAAATTTGACATTTGAATGTAATGTGTAATAAACAAGTAAAATACAATAAAGCAATCTGTATACCCTCGATAATCATCCAGCAAGCTCTTAATGTGTTTTAGTTTTGTTTTTGGATAAAATATAGATTACTAATAGTGTACTTATTTATGTTACAAAGACAATAAACAAAGTTATGTCAAACCTTTGATAACACATGTGGGCCCTCCAGCATAGTCCCAATTTCCACTAGCCAGACATAGAAGAGTGGTACCACCATTTAGATCATATCCTGTATCACATACTACTGTTGCTACTGCCTGGTACTCTGTTCCTATTGGTGTGGATACAACACCATTTGTTATACTCGGTGTTCCACAGTCTGTAGGAAATAAAGATTATCTAACATTCAGTAAGTGAATCAATGGCATATCATATAGGTGTTGGCAGTTCATGCGAAAGATATATTCATGGCTCACAGCAACAGCCTATCAAAAATAGCACTTAATACTGGTTCTACTAAGAAAATGAATTCCATAGCTATTCTTTTTTTTTTTTTGAATGGGATTTAACACATTTCAGGTTATATACCACATATCCAGTTTTAAATGTTGAGGAAGACCTCAAGACTGATTCTGAACAGAAGCATCGTTCTAACTAGCAAACTTTCTCAAACCTATGACCTTAGCGTTGAGACCTTAAGTGATCTTGAGATAGTGCCTTAGACCACTCGGCCACGGTGGTCCCCCATAGCAATTCACACAAGCTTTGAGCTTACTTCACAATTGAACAAAAACATATTTATCACAAACTTCACAGTGCAGGATAAATAAACCCAGGACATATTTTTGATATTAACCTTGTGTAATATCACTTGCCATTAATCGCTGTTTTTTTTCCATATATCTCGACTTTCGAATGTAAATTGCCGAAGTACATCCCAACTTGCCTGAATATATAAATGACGTTGGTTTGTCATAGTTAAATAATGTTATTTTGAGACGTTATGTTATATGATTCATGGAAACTAAAATGCCTTATTTTTTATTTAGGTGATCTGTTGTAAAATTTTCCTGAGTTATGTGATCAAACGAATCTTATATTCTTGCTCATCCATTATTGAATTTATAAAACTCGTTGGCAAAAATATATAATGCTTGGCAGAGCCTCACATAATATATTTTTTCGAACTCGTTTAATAAATTCAATCATATATAAGCACTCATGTAAGATTCTCTACATATAATATAAAAGGAAAATTTGTATTTGAAAAAACCGTATGACACCACAAATATATTAACCAAAGAAAAGATTTTGACCTTCAAAGACGACCCAAAACAGTGTATTAAACATAAAATAACATGAAAAATAACGTCCACACACAGTCTCTTCGTCTACACACAGTCTCTTCGTCCACACACAGTCTCTTCGGACCTAGATTTGAAATGTGTAATATGAGAAAATGCAGTTTACAGTGCTAATATTCTGATGATATAACATATCAAACTGTATAGTGCATACATTTATATTTTCGAGTTTGTACTATTGACAACATTTGTATTTCAGTTTGTTATGGTTCATTCTTTATCTGATATCTTGGAAGGCCATGTTTTGAGATCCTCGATATTAAAATTCTTAGCTCCTGTATTTAAGCCTAGATTATGCCATTCAGGTCATTCTCTGGTTCTTCCCATGGTGTTCATATGTATAACAACTTTGTATGTGTACCGGAATTTTACACAAATTATTTTGATTTTAACAACCCAAGATAGTACATGCATACCTTTAATTGTACAAATGGGACCAGTACTCCAGGATCCAGTAGCCTCGCAAGTTATCACAGTACCTGCGGACTGCGTGTAGCCAGCATCACATGTGACAATAGCAGAGGATTGATACAATTGTCCAAATGGGTAAGTTACACCGGCATTCGCCACATTAGCATTTCCGCAATCTGAACAACAGAATAAAACATTATTAGTCTAGCCCAATCCCTGATATCACCCGAATCAGGTCTGTTCAACCACAATAAAAAACTCAAAGTATGCTTACCTGTAGTAGAAAAAAGCCACATCTTAGGCAATCAAATATTACTCAGTGAATTTAACATATATTATAAAAGTTTCAGGACATGTTACTCATTCAAGACTAAGGAACTTGAAAAAGGTTTCAAGATGGTACTGACTTCCATAGCCTTAGTAACATTATATCAGTTAAACAACATCACAGAATCTTATGGTCATAACAAATTAGATTTCTATGACCATGTTAATTTTCATGTCCCAGAACAAAATTTCATTTACAAAGCACTTGGTGTATGATACAGCGATAAGACAATATATATATATATATATATATATATATATAGAATCGACACAAATTCTTGCTAGTGGCCTCAAAATCAAGAGTGTTTTCTCATTCACAAATAAGGCAAGAATTTATGGGTATACATTCTGTTATAAAATTATCAAAATTAAACAATGAAGTCCCTTGAAGTAAAAAAACAGTGACCTTGGCCTTTGATGGAGTGACATTAACATTAGTAAGGTTCTACCATTCCACATATATACCACTGATTATGAGGTTGGGTGAATCTGGTTTATCAGTTCCTGAATAATACTACAGTAACAAAGGATCATCTAAACCAAGTTTCAATTAAATCTGTTCAGCGAGAAATAATTTAAAGAAATTTGAGATGACTCCATGATGATGAATGTAGACGGACAGTGATGACTAGTTTGCAATGGAATAGCTCAGCAAATCTCTAATAAGACAGAAGTTAATTAAAAATTATGTTATAGTATAGATTGTGTCTATTTCAAACAATCTTTATCTTTAAATTAAATAATATTTATAGATTAGATGACTGTAGTCAAAAGCTATTAAAACATTTTAAGTCACCTTTAATAGTGCATGATGGTCCTCCAGTGTAACTCCATGATGCGTCTGCTTGACATGTTATTTCTGTACCTCCACTCTGATCATACCCAGTGTTGCATGTAACCACAGCCACTTCTAAATACGTTGTCCCACTAGAAGTATCTACAGTGCCATCTGTTATAGACGGTGTTCCACAATCTATAAATAATTATAAAACATATAACTTGTTTACAATTAAATATAACGAAAACCATACACATGTATTGAAAGTTGGGTTTTGGAGTTATGCTAATTTTACAATTTTAGCTGTTTGTTTCATGGTACCAAAGAAGATATTGAAAATATTCTTTATAACAAAAGGCACTATAAAATAAGACCACATATAACTGGTGATCTCAAAGAAATACCACATATCACTGGTGATCTCAAAGAAATACCACATATCACTGGTATCTAAGAAATATTACACATCACTGGTGATCTCAAAGAAAGACCACATTTTCACTGGTGATCTCAAAGACCACATATCACTGATGGTTTCAAAGAAAGACCACATATCACTATTGATCTCAAAGAAAGATCACATATTATTGGTTTCAAAAAAAGACCACATTATCACTGGTGGTCTCAAAGAAATACCACATATCACTGGTATCTAAGAAAGACCACATTATCACTGGTATCTAAGAAAGACCATATCATCACTGGTATCTAAGAAAGACCACATATCACTGGTGGTCTCAAAGAAAGACCACATATCACTGGTGGTCCCAAAGAAAGACCACATTATCACTGATGGTATCTAAGAAACACCACATTATCACTGATGGTATCTAAGAAAGACCCCATTATCACTAGTGGTCTCAAAGAAATAAAACATTATCACTGGTGATCTCAAAGACCACATTATCACTGGTGATCTCAAAGACCACATTATCACTGGTGGTCTTAAAGACCACATTTTCATTGCTGATCTCAAAGGAAAATCACATACACTGGTATCTAAGAAAAACCACATATCACTGGTGGTCTCAAAGACCACATTATCACTGGTAATCTCAAAGAAAAATCACATACACTGGTATATAAGGAAGACCACATATCACTGGTGGTCTCAAATAAAGATCACATATCACTGGTATCTAAGAAAGACCACATATCACTGGTGGTCTCAAATAAAGATCACATTTCACTGGTATCTAAGAAACACCACATTATCACTGGTATCTAAGAAAGACCACATTATCACTGGTATCTAAGAAAGACCACATATCACTGGTGGTCTCAAAGAAAGACCACATTATCACTGGTGATCTGAAAGAAAACTCACATATCACTGATGGTATCCAAGAAACACCACATTATCACTGGTGGTATCTAAGAAAGACCACTTTATAACTGGTGGTCTCAAAGACCACATTATCACTGGTGGTCTCAAAGAAAGATCATGTATTACTGGTTTCAAAGAAAGAGCATAAAAATTATATCACTGATTGTCTCAAAGAAAAATCACATATCACTGATGTTATCTAAGAAAGACCACTTTATCACTAGTGGTCTCAAAGAAATAAAACAATATCACTGGTGATCTCAAAAACCACATTATCACTGGTGATCTCAAAGACCACATAATCTCTGGTGGTCTCAAAGACCACATTTTCACTGCTGATCTCAAAGGAAAATCACATACATTGGTATTTAAGAAAAACCACATATCACTGGTGGTCTCAAAGACCACATTATCACTGGTAATCTCAAAGAAAAATCACATACACTGGTATCTAAGGAAGACCACATATCACTGGTGGTCTCAAATAAAGATCACATATCACCGGTATCTAAGAAAGACCACATATCACTGGTGGTCTCAAATAAAGATCACATATCACTGGTATCTAAGGAAGACCACATATCACTGGTGGTCTAAAATAAAGATCACATATCACTTGTATCTAAGGAAGACAACATATCACTGGTATCTAAGGAAGACCACATATCACTGGTGGTATCAAATAAAGATCACATATCACTGGTATCTAAGGAAGACCACATATCACTGGTGGTCTCAAATTAAGATCACATATCACTGGTATCTAAGGAAGATCACATATCACTGGTATCTAAGGAAGACCACATATCACTGGTGGTCTCAAAGACTACATTTTCACTGCTGATCTCAAAGAAAAATTACATATCACTGGTATCTAAGAAAGTTCACATATCACTGGTGGTATCAAAGACCACATTGTCACTGGTAGTTTCTAAGAAAGATCACATATCACTGGTGGTCTCAAATAAAGATCACATTATCACTAGTGGTATAAAAAAAAGACCACATTATCACTGGTGATCTCAAAGAACGATCACATATCACTGGTGTCTCAAAGAAAGACCACATTATCAATGGTGGTATCTAAGAAAGATCACATATTACTGGTTTCAAAGAAAGAGCATATATTACTGGTGGTATCTAAAGACCATACATCACTGGTGGCATCTAAGAAAGACTATACATCACTGGTGGTATCTAAGAAATACCAAATTATCACTGGTTGTGTCTAAGAAATACCATACATCACTGGTGATATCTAAGAAAGACCACTTATCACTGGTGATATTTAAGAAAGACCACATTATCACTGGTGGTATCAAAGAAAGACCACATTATAACTGGTGGTATCTAAGAAAGACCACTTATCACTTGTGATATCTAAGAAAGACCACATTATCACTGGTGGTCTCAAAGAAAGACCATATTATCACTGGTGGTATCTAAGAACGACCACACATCACTGGTGGTATCTAAAAAGACCACTTATCACTGGTGATATCTAAGAAAGACTACATATCACTGGTGGTATCTAAGAAAGACCACATATTTCCGGTGGTCTCAAAGAAAGACCACACATCACTGGTGATATTTAAGAAAGACCACACATCACTGGTGGTATCTTAGAAAGACCATACATCACTGGTGGTATCTAAGAAATACCACATTATTACTTGTGGTGTCTAAGAAATACCATACATCACTGGTGATATCTAAGAAAGACCACATTATCACTGGTGGTATCTAAGAAAGACCACTTATCACTGGTGATATTTAAGAAAGACCACATTATCACTGGTGGTCTCAAAGAAAGACCACATTATAACTGGTGGTATCTAAGAAAGACCACTTATCACTGGTGGTCTCAAAGAAAGACCACATATCACTGGTGGTTTGAAAATATCTAAGAAAAAACACATATCACTGGTGGTCTTAAAAAAAGACCACACATCACTGGTGGTATCTAAGAAAGACCACATATCATTGGTGGTCTCAAAGAAATACCACACATCACTGGTGGTATCTAAGAAAGACCACATGGTCACTTGTGGTCTCAAAGAAAGACCACACATCACTGGTGATATCTAAGAAAGACCATACATCACTGGTGGTATCTAAGAAAGACCACACATCACTAGTGATATCTAAGAAAGACCAGACATCACTGATGATATCTATGAAAGACAGCACATCACTGGTGATATCTACGAAAGACCATATTATCACTGGTGGTCTCAAAGAAAGACCACATTATAACTGGTGGTATCTAAGAAAAAACACTTAACACTTGTGATATCTAAGAAAGACCACATTATCACTGGTGGTCTCAAACAAAGACCACATTATCACTGGTGGTATCTAAGAAAGACCACACATCACTGGTGGTATCTAAAAAGACCAAATATCATTGGTGATATCTAAGAAAGACTACACATCACTGGTGGTATCTAAGAAAGACCGAATTATCACTGGTGTTCTCAAAGAAAGACCACACATCACTGGTGATATCTAAGAAAGACCACACATCACTGGTGGTATCTTAGAAATACCATACATTACTGGTGGTATCTAAGAAATACAACATTATCACTGGTGGTGTCTAATAAAATACCATACATCACTGGTGATATCTAAGAAAGACCACTTATTACTGGTGATATTTAAGAAAGACCACATAATCCCTGGTGGTCTCAAAGAAAGACCACATTATAACTGGTGGTATCTAAGAAAGACCACTTATCACTGGTGATATCTAAGAAAGACAACATTATCACTGGTGGTCTCAAAGAAAGACCACATATCACTGGTGGTCTCACAGAAAGACCACACATCACTGAAAATATCTATAAAAAAAACCCACATATCACTGGTGGTCTCAAAGAAAGACCACACATCACTGGTGGTATCTAAGAAAGACCACATATCATTGGTGGTCTCAAAGAAATACCAAACATCACTGGTTGTGTCTAAGAAATACCATACATCACTGGTGATATCTAAGAAAGACCACTTATCACTGGTGATATTTAAGAAAGACCACATTATCACTGGTGGTATCAAAGAAAGACCACATTATAACTGGTGGTATCTAAGAAAGACCACTTATCACTTGTGATATCTAAGAAAGACCACATTATCACTGGTGGTCTCAAAGAAAGACCATATTATCACTGGTGGTATCTAAGAACGACCACACATCACTGGTGGTATCTAAAAAGACCACTTATCACTGGTGATATCTAAGAAAGACTACATATCACTGGTGGTATCTAAGAAAGACCACATATTTCCGGTGGTCTCAAAGAAAGACCACACATCACTGGTGATATTTAAGAAAGACCACACATCACTGGTGGTATCTTAGAAAGACCATACATCACTGGTGGTATCTAAGAAATACCACATTATTACTTGTGGTGTCTAAGAAATACCATACATCACTGGTGATATCTAAGAAAGACCACATTATCACTGGTGGTATCTAAGAAAGACCACTTATCACTGGTGATATTTAAGAAAGACCACATTATCACTGGTGGTCTCAAAGAAAGACCACATTATAACTGGTGGTATCTAAGAAAGACCACTTATCACTGGTGGTCTCAAAGAAAGACCACATATCACTGGTGGTTTGAAAATATCTAAGAAAAAACACATATCACTGGTGGTCTTAAAAAAAGACCACACATCACTGGTGGTATCTAAGAAAGACCACATATCATTGGTGGTCTCAAAGAAATACCACACATCACTGGTGGTATCTAAGAAAGACCACATGGTCACTTGTGGTCTCAAAGAAAGACCACACATCACTGGTGATATCTAAGAAAGACCATACATCACTGGTGGTATCTAAGAAAGACCACACATCACTAGTGATATCTAAGAAAGACCAGACATCACTGATGATATCTATGAAAGACAGCACATCACTGGTGATATCTACGAAAGACCATATTATCACTGGTGGTCTCAAAGAAAGACCACATTATAACTGGTGGTATCTAAGAAAAAACACTTAACACTTGTGATATCTAAGAAAGACCACATTATCACTGGTGGTCTCAAACAAAGACCACATTATCACTGGTGGTATCTAAGAAAGACCACACATCACTGGTGGTATCTAAAAAGACCAAATATCATTGGTGATATCTAAGAAAGACTACACATCACTGGTGGTATCTAAGAAAGACCGAATTATCACTGGTGTTCTCAAAGAAAGACCACACATCACTGGTGATATCTAAGAAAGACCACACATCACTGGTGGTATCTTAGAAATACCATACATTACTGGTGGTATCTAAGAAATACAACATTATCACTGGTGGTGTCTAATAAAATACCATACATCACTGGTGATATCTAAGAAAGACCACTTATTACTGGTGATATTTAAGAAAGACCACATAATCCCTGGTGGTCTCAAAGAAAGACCACATTATAACTGGTGGTATCTAAGAAAGACCACTTATCACTGGTGATATCTAAGAAAGACAACATTATCACTGGTGGTCTCAAAGAAAGACCACATATCACTGGTGGTCTCACAGAAAGACCACACATCACTGAAAATATCTATAAAAAAAAACCACATATCACTGGTGGTCTCAAAGAAAGACCACACATCACTGGTGGTATCTAAGAAAGACCACATATCATTGGTGGTCTCAAAGAAATACCAAACATCACTGGTGGTATTTAAAAAAAACACACATCACTTGTGATATTTAAGAAAGACCACATTATCACTGGTGCTCTCAAAGAAAGACCACACATCATTGGTGGTATATAAAAAAGACCAATTATCACTGGTGATATTTAAGAAAGACTACACATCACTGGTGGTATCTAAGAAAGACCACATATCACTGGTGGTCTCAAAGAAAGACCACACATCACTGGTGATATCTAAGAAAGACCACACATCACTGGTGGTATTTAAGAAAGACCATACATCACTGGTGGTATCTAAGAAATACCACATTATCACTGGTGGTGTCTAAGAAATACCATACATCACTGGTGATATCTAAGAAAGACCACATTATCACTGGTGATATTTAAGAAAGACCACATTTTCACTGGTGGTCTCAAAGAAAGACAACATTATAACTGGTGGTATCTAAGGAAGACCACTTATCACTGGTGATATCTAAGAAAGACCACATTATCACTGGTGGTCCCAAAGAAAGACCACACATCACTGGTGGTATTTAAGAAAGACCACATATCACTGGTGGTTTCAAAGAAATATGACACACCACTGGTGGTATCTAAGAAAGACCACATATCACTGGTGGTCTCAAAGAAAGACCACACATCACTGGTGATATCTAAGAAAGACCACACATCACTGGATGTATCTAAAAAATACCACACATCACTGTTGGTATCTAAAAAAAAACACATCACTGGTGATTTCTAAGAAAGACCACATTATCACTGGTGGTATATAGGAAATACCACACATCACTGGTGGTATCTAATAAAGACCATACATCACTGGTGATATCTAAGAAAGACCACATATCACTGGTGGTCTTAAAGAAAGACCATACATCACTGGTGGTATCTAAGAAAGACAACATATCACTGGTGGTCTTAAAGAAAGACCATACATCACTGGTGGTGTCTAAGAAAGACCATACATCACTGGTGGTATCTAAAAAAGGCCACACATCACTGGTGGTCACAAAGAAAGACCATATATCACTGGTGATATTGAAGAAAGACCATACATCACTGGTGATATCGAAGAAAGACCACATTATCACTGGTGGTCTCAATGAAAGACCACACATCACTGGTAATATCTAAGAAAGACCATACATCACTGGTGGTATCTAAGAAAGACCACACATCACTAATGATATCTAAGAAAGACCACACATCACTGATGATATCTAAGAAAGACCACACATCACTGGTGATATCTAAGAAAGACCACATTATCACTGGTGGTCTCAAAGAAAGACCACACATCACTGGTGGTATCTAAGGAAGACCACACATCACTAGTGATATCTAAGAAAGACCACACATCACTGATGATATCTAAGAAAGACCACACATCACTGGTGGTATCTAAGAAAGACCACACATCACTAGTGATATCTAAAAAAACAACTAACATCACTGGTGATTTCTAAGAAAGACCACATAATCACTGGTGGTCTCAAAGAAAGACCACTTTATCACTGGTGGTATCTAAGAAAAACGACACATCACTGGCGGTATCTAAGAAAGACCATACAACACTGGTGGTATCTAAGAAAGACCACATATCACTGGTGGTCTCAAAGAAAGACCATACATCACTGGTGGTGTCTAAGAAAGACCACACATCACTGGTGGTATCTGAAAAAGACCACATATTATTGCTGGTCTCAAAGAAAGATCAAATATCACTGGTGATATCTAAGAAAGACCACATTATCACTGGTGGTCTCAAAGAAAGACCACACATCACTGGTGATATCTAAGAAAGACCACACATCACTGATGATATCAAAGAAAGACCACACATTACTGGTGGTATCTAAAAAAGACCACATTATCACTGGTGGTATCTAAGAAAGACCACATTATCACTGGTGGTCTCTAAGAAAGACCACATTATCACTGTTGGTCTCAAAGAAAGACCACACATCACTGGTGATATCTAAGAAAGACCACACATCACTGGTGATATCTTAGAAAGACCACACATCACTGATGATATCTAAGAAAGACCACACATCACTGATGATATCTAAGATATATCACACATCACTGGTGGTATCAAAGAAAGACCACAAATCACTGGTGGTATCTAAGAAAGACCACACATCACTAGTGATATCTAAGAAAGAACACACATCACTGGCGGTATCTAAGAAAGACCACATTATCACTGGTGATATCTAAGAAAGACCACATTATCACTGGTGGTCTCAAAGAAAGACCACATTATCACCAGTGATATCTAAGAAAGACCACACATCACTGGTGGTATCTAAAAAAGACCACTTATCACTGGTGATATCTAAGAAAGACTACACATCACTGGTGGTATCTAATAGAGACCACATATCACTGATGGTCTCAAAGAAAGACCACACATCACTGGTGATATTTTAGAAAGACCACACATCAATGGTGGTATCTAAGAAAGACCATACATCACTGGTAATATCTAAGAAAGACCACACATCACTGATGATACCTAAGAAAGACCACACATCACTGATGGTATCTAAGAAAGACCACACATCACTAGTGATATCTGAAAAAAACAACTAACATCACTGGTGATTTCTAAGAAAGACCACATAATCACTGGTGGTCTCAAAGAAAGACCACATTATCACTGGTGGTATCTAAGAAAAACGACATATCACTGGCAGTATCTAAGAAAGACCATACAACACTGGTGGTATCTAAGAAAGACCATATATCACTGGTGGTCTCAAAGAAAGACCATACATCACTGGTGGTGTCTAAGAAAGACCACACATCACTGGTGGTATCTGAAAAAGTCCACATATTATTGCTGGTCTCAAAGAAAGATCAAATATCACTGGTGATATCTAAGAAAGACCACATTATCACTGGTGGTCTCAAAGAAAGACCACACATCACTGGTGATATCTAAGAAAGACCACACATCACTGATGATATCAAAGAAAGACCACACATCACTGGTGGTATCTAAAAAAGACCAAATTATCACTGGTGGTATCTAAGAAAGACCACATTATCACTGGTGGTCTCTAAGAAAGACCACATTATCACTGTTGGTCTCAAAGAAAGACCACACATCACTGGTGATATCTAAGAAAGACCACACATCACTGGTGATATCTAAGAAAGACCACACAACACTGATGATACCTAAGAAAGACCACACATCACTGATGATATCTAAGATATATCACACATCACTGGTGGTATCTAAGAAAGACCACAAATCACTGGTGGTATCTAAGAAAGACCACACATCACTAGTGATATCTAAGAAAGAACACACATCACTGGCGGTATCTAAGAAAGACCACATTATCACTGGTGATATCTAAGAAAGACCACATTATCACTGGTGGTCTCAAAGAAAGACCACATTATCACCGGTGATATCTAAGAAAGACCACACATCACTGGTGGTATCTAAAAAAGACCACTTATCACTGGTGATATCTAAGAAAGACTACACATCACTGGTGGTATCTAATAGAGACCACATATCACTGATGGTCTCAAAGAAAGACCACACATCACTGGTGATATTTTAGAAAGACCACACATCAATGGTGGTATCTAAGAAAGACCATACATCACTGGTAATATCTAAGAAAGACCACACATCACTGGTGGTATCTAAGAAAGACCACACGTCACTGGTGGTATCTAAGAAATACCACATTATCACTGGTGATGTCTAAGAAATACCATATATCACTGGTGATATCTAAGAAAGACCACTTATCACTGGTGATATTTAAGAAGACCACATTATCACTGGTGGTCTCAAAGAAAGACCGCATTATAACTGGTGGTATCTAAGAAAGACCACATTATCACTGGTGGTCTCAAAGAAAGACCACATATCACTGGTGGTCTCAAAGAAAGACCACACATCACTGGTGATATCTAAGAAAGATCATATATCACTGGTGGTCTCAAAGAAAGACCACACATCACTGGCGGTCTCAAAGAAAGACCACACATCATTGGTGATATCTAAGAAAGACCACATAATCACTGGTGGTCTCAAAGAAAGATCACATTATCACTGGTGGTATCTAAGAAAGACCACACATCACTGGCAGTATCTAATAAAGACCATACATCACTGGTGGTATCTAAGAAAGACCACTTATCACTTGTGATATCTAAGAAAGACCACACATCACTGGTGATATCTAAGAAAGACCACACAACACTGGTGATATCTAAAAAAGACCACACATCACTGGTGGTATCTAAGAAAGACCACACATCACTGGTGGTATCTAAGAAAGACCACACATCACTGGTGATATCTAATAAAGACCACATAATCACTGGTGGTCTCAAAGAAAGACCACACATCACTGGCGTTATCTAAGAAAGACCATACATCACTGGTGGTATCTAAGAAAGACCACACATCACTGGCGTTATCTAAGAAAGACCATACATCACTGGTGGTATCTAAGAAAGACCACATATCACTGGTGGTGTTTAAGTAAGACCATACATCACTGGTGGTATATAAGAAAGACCACAATGTCATATCACTGGTGGTCTCAAAGAAAAACCATACATCACTGATGGTGTCTAAGAAAGACCATACATCACTGGTGGTATTTAAAAAATACCACATATCACTGGTGGTCTCAATGAAAGACCACACATCACTGGTGATATCTAAGAAAGACCACATTATCACTGTTGATATCTAAGAAAGACCACATTATCACTGGTGGTCTCAAAGAAAGACCACACATTATCTAAGAAAGAACACACATCACTGGTGGTATCTAAAAAAAGACCATATTATCACTGGTGGTATCTAAGAAAGACCACATTATCACTGGTGGTATCTAAGAAAGACCACATTATCACTGGTGGTCTCAATGAAAGACCACACATCACTGGTGATATCTAAGATCTAAGAAAGACCACACATCACTGGTGATATCTAAGAAAGACCACACATCACTGATGATATCTAAGAAATACAACACATCACTGGTGGTATCTAAGAAAGACCACACATCACTGGTGATATCTAAAGAAGAACACACATCACTGGCGGTATCTAAGAAATACCACACATCACTGGCGGTATCTAAGAAAAAACACTTAATCACTGGTGGTATCTAAGAAAGACCACATTATCACTGGTGGTCTCAAAGAAAGACCACACATCACTGGTGATATCTAAGAAAGACCACACATCACTGGCGGTATCTAAGAAAGACCACATTATCAATGGTGGTATCTAAGAAAGACCACATTATCATTGGTGGTCTCAAAGAAAGACCACACATCACTGATGATATCTAAGAAAGACCACACATCACTGGCGGTATCCAAGAAAGACCACACATCACTGGTGGTATCTAAGAAAGACCACACATCAATGATGATATCTAAGAAAGACTACATATCACTGGCAGTATCTAAGAAAGACCACACATCACTGATGGTATCTAAGAAAGACCACACATCACTGATGATATCTAAGAAAGACCACACTTCACTGGCAGTATCTAAGAAAGACCACACATCACTGGTGATATGTAAGAAAGACCACACATCACTGATGATATCTAAGAAAGACCACACATCACTGGTGGTATCTCAAAAAGACCACATTATCACTGGCGGAACCTAAAAAAGACCAATGAAAAAAAACATGTAAAATCTTCATGTTGAAGTTCAAAAGCAGAGGATTGTCAGACAATGTAAATACACAAACCATGCAGGTAAAAGTCGTTTAAAACGTTCCAAATTCGGATTCTCCATCTATAAGCATGGATTTAAACCTATATGACCTACATAAATGTTGACACATTTTTAAAAACTTTCTTGTAGACAAAACCTAAACAATGACATCACTGACTACACTGTGTGGGTAGTTCCTTGAATTATTAATTTTTTATTTGTCCAAATCGGGAGATAAAAGGTGGGCATTTAATTTTTTCATCTCAAAATATTTTATCATTTTACAATTAACCAACTATTGTTGCAAAGTTCAGCTGCTAATGGAAACAATAACCATTACAATATTAATGTATATTAGATCTAGTGAATTTAATGTCAACCAGGACTGAGAAGTACTGTATTCTTACGCTTTTACTTTGCAGCGTATAGTTTTATTTTGTTCCATTCACTTGAGGAGTCTCAATATAAATATATAGATTTATATCATCATCACGATTGGAATTATAAGGATAAAATTCATTTTTTTCTAGTTTTTACACATGTGTAAAGAATGTCAAATCATGCACACAAAAAAATCTGATATAAAGTCCTTCGGACATTCTTTACACATGCATAAAAAACAGAAAAAATGAATTTAATCCTATAATAATTCCAATCTCTTAACATTTGTGTTATTTCAAAGAAATTGGTTAAATTACATAGCACAGGTTCCATCAATATACATAACAGTATATAGAGCAATTGAAATTAATTTCAAAATGTCCGTAACTTCGACACATTTTATATTCATATCGCCATTACTCATGTCATAATATTTGATGACGTAATATATATTTTTTCCCATGAAAACACTTTTCCTGCCGAGTTTCAATCTCAACACTACCCGCGGAAAAATACGAGTTTGAACGAAAACCAACCGTAACCTGTTCCGATAAGACGGCGTCTTCAAGAACAGTAAGTATTTTTTTCTGTAGTGATTATTTCAAATATTAATGCATAAAACTTTATAAAAAAAGAATGTTTTTAATGATCAGAGCTCTACAGAAGCTTGTTTGTCTGTCGAATGACTGTTTATCAGCGATGTCGAAATAAGGGGATGAAAAATTGGAAGTTGTGTAAATTCGACATGTTTAAAAATTTATTTTTATATACATTATTTACAAAATCTCGTCATGGGACAATTTTTTTTTTGATTTTCTTTTTCAATTATGTATCTGAAGTAAACATTTTTTAGCATTAATAAATGAATTGCTTTATTTATTAAATCGGTTATAATTCCTTGCTAAATGTTTCTATTTGTTTGTAGTACATTGTCCAGATAAGCAGATGTATACAAGTACCAGATGTATTCACCATCAAAAGTGGCGGCAGCTGTTAAGATGGTAGAAAGTGGTGCTATGTCCAAGCACAAAGCAGTCCTATCAGTTGGAATTCCCTGAACAACATTGATTGATAAGCTTCATACTTAGATGTGTATGTTTACTACTCTAATTAAAATATTTTAAAAGTAATTATCATAACGACCAATAGCTGCTATAATTTTCAATCATATTCAATGGACTGTAAACAAAATGTGTTTCTTGCATCTTATCTCTAGGTAAAGCCCAATTAGGCTCCAAACCTGGGAAACATGCAGAAGTAACTGTGTTAGTGGATTATTGCAAGTTGATGGCTACAGTTGGCTACCCTTTGAAGCACGAAGAATTTTGATTTGAAGTGAAGAAGATTCTAAATGACGATGGCAGACGTACACCCTTCAAAGACAACTTTCCTGGGAAACATTGGTATCAGCTTTTTAGAAAAAGACATCCCGAGTTGACTGAGCATAAGGCTATGGCTTTAGTTCATCAGAGGTTGGTCATAAACTTTAGTATAGTTAAAGGCTGGTTTGATGGTCTGACGATGTACCTGAAAAGTGAAGTTCCTGACTGGGAAGCCATCATTTGTGATCCAAGACACATATTTAATGCAGACGATGCAGTTTCTTCTTTCTGTCACAAGTGGCAAGGTCTAGCTATAAAACCCAGAAAACGGTTCTTGCATGTTTAATTCAATCTGAATTATGCCCCTCCACTTATTGTATATCCTGGGGAAAGGTTCTGCAATTCTGGTATTCACGAGTTTGATGAAGCAATTTATGGTCACTCAAGCAATGGCTGGATTGACGCGGAGCTTTTTATTTCCTTTCTGAAACATCTAAACAATTACATTGAAGATAACACCATTAGACGGACATTCCACGCACATGTCACTTGCTGCTGCTGAATATGGTGCAGACAACAGGATCATCTTGTACTGCCTTCTACCCAAGGCCACACACATATTACAACCATGTGATGTTGGTTTTTTCTCCCCATTGAAACCAGCATGGAAAAAAAGAAGTAAAAGCATGGCAACTTGGACATCTTGGCCAGGCTCTTACAAAAAAACATTTTTTGTATGTGTTCAAGAACGCTTGGGTCAAAGTTAGTAAAACTGAGAATGCAGTTCACGGATTTCGGAAATGTGGACTATTACCGATCAACCCAATGAACATTGATTTGTCGAAGTTAGATCCATTGAATGTCATTGTAAATGACAAAGGCAATAGTGACCCAATTGATGCTAACACAGATGATGTACCTGATGAAGACGACCAAGGTAGTGGTATTCCATCTGTTAATGTCAGTAGTGATAATAGTCAATATATTACTAACACATCTGCTTCTGTTGTCGAACCTTTCATTTCAGAAAATGCCAGCGATTTCAGAGACTGTTCTGAAACCCCTCCTATTGATGTTCAGGAATCCGTCGTGACAAATTCGCCACCAGCTGAAGTTCACAAGTCAGATGTAACTAAACCGGTGTCAGTCAGTACATCAAGAGCAAGTGTTTCATCACCTATGCTTTTGAACAGGGACAGAGAGAAAGGAGTGTCTAAATCGTTTTCTCTTCTGTCTGTGCCAGAGTTAAAATTTAGTAAGCCTGTGAATGCTGTTAGAAACAAGCTTCCTAAAGCAATATCTTGTAAGGTAGCTCTTAGGATGTTGAAAGAAAGAGAAGAAACTAAACAAGCAGAGGAAGAAGCAAAACAGAAATGAAAGGAAGAAAGGTAACTCAAACAACAAGAGAAAGCTGAAGAGAAGGAACTAAAAGACTTCTTAGAGAAGAGATTAAATGAAAAAAATAGTGGCTAGATTGAAGAAACTTCAAATGAAACAGGCAAAGAAACATAAAACAGAAGTTTCTTCATCTTCGGAATCAGACACAAATGAAGATGTACCTAAATCCATTGATTCCAATGATGACTACAATGAATAACGGTCATGTCCAGGGTGTTGGTCAGATGAAGGTGTATCTGATGAATGGGTACAATGCACTGCATGTTCAAGAAGTTGGCACATGACATGCACCGGGGATGCAGTGTTGTTTGAAATTGCATCAGACGAAATTTCTAACTATCCCTTTTTATTGCGAGTTTTGTGTCTAATTTGAAATTTTGTTAAAGATAAGTTTATTACACAGTTCTCATCTTCTCATCAGGGCTTCTAAAATTCCAAAATGCAAATTGGTCCAAGGTTTTTATTGCTGTAAGAATCACATGTTTTCCTTTTAAAAATCCCGATATATCTATACATAGAGATAATTATTTGTGGATATCCAAGAAATAAATGTACAGACCAGACTACGGCAGGTGTGCCTAGCAACAATGCAAACCATAGATACAATACCAATGCCTCTGCCAGACCAATAAATTTGGTGTTGACCATGACTTATATACTATGGAATTACATGCAACACATCTGGACAGGGTGGACAAAATTACATACATGAACTGATAGCTTTATATGAGTAGGATCCAGTTAAGGATTCATGACTACTCACATGCTATATAAAGGACAGATTTATAAACCTGTTGGATCATATAGATACAGTGAATTCATATATATACTTAATTTCATAAAGGGAGATATTTAAATTCACAACAATGGATTTTATGATTTTTGGGATCTTTTCAGATGCTCATTCACAATGCATGATATATATATGGAGATAACTATTTGTGGATAACCATGACATAAATGTACAGGCCAGACTACCGTGGGTGTGCCTTGCTACAATGCAAACCATAGATACAATGTCAAGGCCTCTGCCAAACCAATAAATTTTGTGTTGACCATGACTTTCATACTATGAAATTACATGCAACATATCTGGACAGGGTGGACAAATTTACATACATGAACTGATAGCGTTATATGAGTAGGATCATGTTAAAGATTCATGACTACTCACATGCTATATTAAGGACAGGTTTATAAACCCGTTGGATCATATGGATACAGTGAATTCATATATATATTTAATTTTATAAAGGGAGATATTTAAATTCACAACAACTGATTTTATGATTTTTGGGATCTTTTCAGATGCTTATTCACAATGCATGTTATATATATGGAGATAATTATTTGTGGATAACCATGATATAAATGTACGTACCAGACTACTGTGGGTGTGCCAAGCTACAATGCAAACCATATATACAATATCAAGGCCTCTGCCAAACCAATAAATTTGGTGTTGACCATGACTTATATACTATGGAATTACATGCAACACATCTGGACAGGGTGGACAAATTTATATACATGAACTGATAGCTTTATATGATTAGGATCCAATCAAGGATTCATGACAACTCACATGCTATATAAAGGACAGTTTAATATATATATATATATATATCCCAATACCTCACCCACCATGCAATTTTATTAGTTCATTTATTTTTCATGCTATCAATTCATTAAAAAAACGTTCGCATCTAATGGACAATATCTAAAATGGAATATAATACTTAGTGACAAAATCCTATTTTAATAGAACACAAACAAATTGCACAATTTCAATGCATGTATTAAACAACTTTATATAATTCCTTGATGTATTAAATGAAACAACATGTTTGCTGCCATCTTTTTGATGTCAGTGACGTCACCGAGCGACAGCTAACATCAAAGGGATAATGTAAGGGTGAAATGAACATGAATCCAAGTCCTTGAAAATGACATGTTTATGTCATTTCTATTTGAAAATTAAAATGTGTTGTTTTATTGCGAAGTTAGTAATACGGAAGAAATATATCAAATGCAAACAGTTCCTGTCCGACATCAAAATAAAATTTATTAAATTTTGAACAGAAGAAATCAGTAACAAAACCGAAAAAGCAGTGATTTTAGAAGCCCTGGTTCTCATTATTGTTAAAAACATTTCAAATTAATAAAACATGCATAAAACTCTTTGTATTTTATGTGTTTTCATGATTTTTTAAAACTCCGATAGGGTGTTGAATTTATGCGACCTATGTCAAAATTACGTTCCCTATAGTATATTGTAATGTTACAGTATAGTATAGAAAATCAAACGTTTCAAAAGCCGTTATACATGAATAGTACCGAAAAGGATTATATTCACCAGCAACATGTCGAAATGCGGCGCTAGATTATAAAAGTATCTGGTTAGTTAAATTGTGCATTAAACTGTCGAAATTAGGGGCATTTGCTCTATATAATTTTTTAAAATGCATATTAAATGTATATTAAATGTATAGAATTTTGTTACTTTGGATTGGGAAAAAATATTCTATTTGCCATTGGGAATGGGGCAGAATAATGCCCCAACATGAGTTGTCAGAAGACCAACAAAGCTCGCCTCTGGGTGTCCAAGTCCAAAAAGGGCTGTAACTGTGCCAAAATGCAATCCAGAGTTATCTGTGTGTTCCGTTGATGATGGTAAAACACACATGCAAAGTTTCATTCATATACAATGAGTGGTTGCATAGATATCTGAAACTTGTACGCAACAGTTTAACCTGGGTGTCTACAGACAACGACGCCGATGATGATGATGATGATGATAAAGCCAGGGTCATGACAATAGCTCTCCTTGGACCTCGTCCTGGCGAGCTAAAAATTAGCAAACGAGAGCCCTGTAATCCTATAATAATGCTCTAAGGGGTACCAATGTTAAAAACTTTTAAATAGCATTTTTATTCTTCTTTGTAGACACAGATATCTGGGCTCTTCCACAAGCAAATATCATGTTTTTTCACAAAATTGACCTTAAAATTCTTCATATCCACAAAAAGTTCCAAACTTTAACATTTTCCCTCCAAAAGTTTGAAAATTATGTATGAAGCTAGAATTTCCTTCTGTACAAATGTAAATCAAAACTGTTCTTCAATACATGCCATCTGAGATAGATATATATATTTTACCTTTGATTGTGCATGTTGGTCCACCAGCGTAACTCCATGTTCCATCAGACTGGCATGTTATCAGGGTTCCACCAGACTGGATGTAACCAGTATTACATGTCACTGTGCCTTGATCCTCAAACTCTGTACCAGTTGTGGAAATAACGCTGTTAACAATGGATGGAACTCCACAGTCTAGATACAGAAGAGACAAAGTCATAACGATGTGCATGTTTCTCAATTAAAATAATCTGTGAACCGCTGCATGGCAAATGTAGCAATTATGTTGACATTATAAAGACTGGTAATAAAGTTTTAGAACTATCTAAGTTAGATTAATAAAAAAATAAGAATTTCCTTAAATGCATCCATGGGACACATGTAAGTACATAGTAGATATCAATAAAGCAAAATATCAAGTTTCATCAAAATAGGTTCATCAATAAAGATTTTAGGGTCAGAAATAGTCAGCCAATCAGAGTCCAGATCACCTAATTAATATGCGCCGATTCCTTCCATTGTCGGACTTGACCTTGGTCTTGTTGATATAAAGCCAAATATAAATTTTTGTCAAAATCGGTCCATAAATAAAGACTTAAGAGGTCAGAAATTATCAGCCAATTAGAGCCCAGAACATCTAATTATTATGCAGGGATTTTGATGGAAATCAAACTTGAGCTGTAGCTTATCACCATGCATCTTTCTACCAAATATGAATCAAATCCATCAAATCTACATCTACATTGTATGTCGACACAGTCGCACTTGACTATTATGCGATGGATGGTGCAAGGTCAAGAAAAGATATTGAAAGGATAAACAGTAAGAAGAGGTTGGATAGTTAAAAGATAGAAAGTAGAAAAAAAGTGTCAGACGAGATTTTAGTCTCCCATCCCAGGTGGTCTAGCATGGAGGAGACACTTCTGGTGTTGTGATATCTGTTGGGTCACATATCTTGCAGCTCTCCTCTGAACCACCTCCAGCATGTGTGTCTGGTCCTTGGTGTAGGGGTTCCAGACTGTGAAACAGTACTCCAGGTTTATTGCATAAGTGTTTTATAGGCCGTACCCTTTACCTCTTAGTGGTGATATAGAGATTGTGTCGAAGGAAGCCAAGAATGCTGTTACTCTTCTTCACAGTCTTGCCAAAATGGTAGTTCCACGAGAGGTTCTGGGCTATGTGTACGCCAAGGTACTTCGTTACTGAATCTGTATCGAGTGTGTGGACCTTCAAAGAGTTTGTAATTGGAGTCCTCTTGTGGTGGACACGGAGGATACTTCACTTTTCTGGATGGAAGCTCATACCCCAACATTTCTCCCAATCCGTTAGCTTGTTCAGGTCATCCTGTAGGGTTAGACAGTCCTGTTCAGAGTTGATTTCCCTGTATACCACACAGTCGTCTGCAAATAATCTTAATTCTGAGGACACCTGTAGTGGTAGGTCGTTGATGAAGATGAGAAAAAGAATAGGTCCAAAGTCACTTCCCTGGGGGACGCCGCTTATAATGGGTGCCGGCTCAGATGTTTCCCAATCAACTACTATGCGCTGTGTTCGACCTGTCAGGAAGGCTTCATTCCAGTTCAGGGTATGGCCCCTGATGTCATAATGGTGAAGCTTGGTGAGCAGGCAACTGTGAGGTATATGGTCAAATGCTTTACTGAAGTCTAAGACTTAAGGTCATGCTGACGCCTTCGGTCAAGTGATCTGACAAGTTTGTCTGTCAGTGTAAATAACTGAGTTTCGCAGCTTTGTTGTCTTCTAAACCAGTGCTGGCAGTCAGTGAGAATGGTGTGTTTGTCAAGGTGTGGCATTATGTTGCTGACAATGATGTGTTCCAACATCTTACAGGGTATGCAGGTGAGGGACACAGTTCTGTAGTTGCTTGCCTTGAACCTTTCCCTTTTTTTGAATATAACTGACAAAGCTGTTTTCCAAACATCCGGAATACTACCACTGGATGGGCATTTCCTGTAGATGATGCACAGATAAGGCGCACACTGCTCTTCCATCTCTATAAGGATGCTAGCAGGGATCATATCTAGTCCAGTTGCCTTCTGGGGATTAAGTTTCTTTAGTAAAATAAGAATTCCTTCAGTGGTGATATCAATATCTGGCATGGAAGGGGATGATTTGCTCTAAGGTGTTGGGATGCTGGATTTGTCCTCCTTGGTGAAAACCGATTGATATTGCCTGTTGAGGATGGTTGCTTTGTCATAGCTTCATTATGTAGCTTGCCCTTGTCCTTCAAAGGCGACACCCCACCATCATTTTCCTCAACCATTTGATGTAGTTCCAGAAACGTTTTTGTTTCGGTGGTTGTTGGTCGGAGTCCAGATCGCCTTCTCATTAGGTTTTCAATACATTGCCAATAAGTTCCATTTTCTGCGTTTCTCTTCGGACCTGTTGGTATTGTCTCCTATCCCTCTGTTGGCCTGATGCCTTCTGTTTGGAGAACAGTTTGTTTCTCTTTTGGCAGAGGGACTTTACGCTTTTCGTGATCCATGGTTTGTTGATCTTATTTCCAGAGATTAGCTTTCATTGAATGAACTTGCTGACCAGGGATTGGAGTTTCTTTTCGAAGGTTGTCTATGTGTCATTTACTGAGCTACTGGCTGTTTTTTCAGTGAACTGTAGTGGATAGGTTTTCAGCTCATCTCTGATGCCATTGTAGTTGGCTTTTTTAAACTGGAGTACCTTTCTGGCTGGCTTCTTCACTCTCATAGGGCAAAGGCTTGACTCTATAAATACAGCCTCATGGTTGGCTATGCCTGGGAGGACTTCGCAGCGGTTAATAAGTGACTTGTTGTTAGTGAAGAAGAGGTCTAGCAGATTACTTATATACTCTGTGATGTGTGTAAGTTTGTCCACAATTTGTTCAACGAAGGCATCTCTTGAAATATCTATGAGTTGCTGGCACTGCTTCATATGTTGAGCTTGAGGCTGTGGACATTCGTTAACCCAGTCTATGTCTGCGAGATTGAAGTCACCGCCTTACCAGAGATGTGCTCCTCTTGATATTTGAGAGAAAGAGAGAGAGATGTGGAGTAGTTCTAAGTATTCAGGGTCTGTCTTTGATGGAGGCGTGTAGAAAGAGCCAAATTACAGGTCTCGGGTACCTTTCACCTTGATCTTACACCATAACACCTTCCAGTCTCCTTGTAACATCAGCTCACCGCTTGAGTATGTGTTTGAAACTAGTACAAAATCTCCTCTACCCTGGGATCCACCCTGTCGGTCACATCAGTAAGGCTTGAAGTGTTGTGGGAAAAGTTCAGAGGATTTCATGCTGCTGTCTAACTAGGATTCAGTGCCTATAACAATATCAGCTTATGTTGACGTGATCATGTTTTCTAGTTGCGCCTTCTTTCCTAGACTCTTTATGGACTGGCAGTTAACATTGAGGACCCTGAGTGGCAAATCATCCCGTTTCCCAATTTGGCAATCTGCAGTGGAACTATGGTGCCGTTGTTGTGGTGATGAGGTGGCGTTGGGGCAGCTGAAGTTGATATCACTGTTGATATTGGAAGTGTCATTCAAGTTGGCAAAGCTAGTGTTGTGTCAAAGATGCCTGTGAAGAAACTTGGGAGCCAACACTGAACACATTCCTAGCTGTAGTTGGCAAGTGTCTTGAAGACCACTTCTGACATGCCCATGCATTCTTGGTGATACCAGCTGTCCCATGTATCACAGCAAACACAAGGTGTAGTCCCTTTGCATGCTTTGCTGCATATGGCGCAGGGAAACTTCAGCATTCTAGGACCAGGGTTAAGTTCGGGTGCATACGATTCTGCGAGCAATAAGGAGCAGAGGTATAGTAGCACAAGTTTGTTGCAACAAACTGGGCCTTTGGCTTTACCCATGTGTAGCTTCATGCTAGTTATGAACTGGATTGAGAGACAGATAGTAGTCCTGTGCTGCAGTAGTACTGGCGTGTCAAAGGTTAACTTCTCTGAGTAGCATGGTAAGATAATAATCTTGTAAATGAGAAGGACTGAGGCAATGGTACATGGGAGTATGAAATGTTGAAACATGATTGACTTACTGCTAGAACCTTTGAAAAATAGACAGGATGTTTACATGAGGTTCGTTAAGCATCATGGGAATAATCAAAATGGCCAAAAATTACCTACTTATAAGCAACAGTGAAAAAGGTAAAAAAACTGATATGGAAAGATAATGAACATTCAAACCTGACCCAGATATGTTCAATCCTTTGCGAGATATTGAGCGGAAACCAATTTCTTGACATTTGTCAATAATCTAAGTCCAAAAAGGGGAATAACTCCATTAGAAATCATCAGACTGGAACGAAAGTCGGAAACCATTTTCGTACGTATGTACGGACAGCAGTGATACTATATTCCTCCCTACCATTGAAAATGGTGGGGGCATAAAAATGGCTATAAAACAACTAATTATCATTTAGTACTAGAATAGTAATGATTTTATTATTTCAAATCCACCAAAATATGGGGAAGAGGAGGGGTGCATATATAACATGTTATATAGTTCATATCCAGTTTTACTGATGGAAGATTAGACCTCAGAATGAATCTGAGCCACATACAAATAACTGGCAAACTTTCTTACATGAAGTTTTTGGACCAAGCTGGGTCTGACCCAAGCTGTGAGAGGTAAGTGGTTATTAGACGAAAGTGCCTTAGCTTACTTGGCCACGTCGGAGGGCCCACAAAACATTACAAATTGTTCAATGTCATGAAATTGAAATGGAATACCAATGAATACTACTGCTAGACCAGCTTCATCTTGTCGTTCAGACTGTTCGTAAGAGCATCTAATTTCACCAATATGTAACTAATTATGACATATCAAATTGAAGTTGTATGACTCATTTGATATATCATAAAAGCTATTACAATTTTAAGCATGAAAATTATTTTAATGCAACATAGGTCAAGTGAGGAAATCCCTTTTCAATATAATAGTTTGATATATTTTAATAGACACCTTTATGCTCAAGGGCTCAGAGTATATTTAAGCATACTATACAGTCAAACCCGTCTTAAGATACCAGTTGATGGAAGGAACAAAAATGGCCTTTTAAGACAGGGTTGTTGCTCAATACATGTGAATTTACACAGAAACCATAATGGGATACAGCTAATGTGGCTGCTTAACATAAGTGATTGCTTAATAGAGGTGACCGTTTATGCAGATTTGACTGTATTGGGGAAAAGATTTGCCAATTCTAAAATTTTGGAAATAACAGCTGATGTACATGTACTGCCGTTTAGATATTAGTTAAGTTTTTGAAACACTCACAATATTTACTGTAATCACCACCTCAAAATGATATTACTTACAAAAAGTAAAATTGTTCAAATATACATGTAAGCTTACTTTTAATTGTACAAGTGGGTAATTCACTCCAATTTCCATCTGACTGGCACTGCATTGATGTTATTCCGTTCTGTGTGTATCCAGCATTGCATGTCACTGGGACAGATGCACCATATGTAGTGCCCCCGCTTGTGTCTACCACTCCGTCCACTACAACAGGAACTCCACAGTCTATCAAAAAAATAACATAACATTGCTTAGTAAGTTTCTTTAAATAATTAAATAAAATATTCTACCTTCCCTGTGTTATAATAACAGTGAAGTGATCACTCTAATTTTGATTTTCAAAAGCAAGCCAAGCTATCCTAGATATAACATGCGCTAACTTAATTTTCACGGTATCTTCATTTAGAATTGTTCAAAGTATGGCTAATTTCATTTAACCCTTTACTTCATATAGACGCCTTTGGGCACCTAATATAGTCGTCTTTGGATACCTCTAATATAGAAGGCTTTTGAAAACAGTGTAGGACCAGTTCTGATTGCTTGTAACGCGCAATCAGAACAGCTCCTACACTGTTTTCTGCTCTATCAAAATAAATAGGTAAAATGTATTTATTCATGGAAGTTGACTATGTATGGCACTGACTTTGGAAGAGTGCAATTAAAATGCATATGGAGTAAAGGGTTAATTGGTTATCATTAAAGATAATGAAATACAGTTACCGCTGCCATCTTTGATTACATGCAACAAAAAAAACGCATAATCCTAGCCCTAACACTAGTTCAAACATGGGAAAGACACAACCAATATCATAGTTCAAACATTGGAAAGAGATCATCAATAGCACAGTTCAAACATGGGGAAGAGACAATCAATATCACAGTTCAAACATGGGAAAGAGATCATCAATAGCACAGTTCAAACATGGGGAAGAGACAATCAATATCATAGTTCAAACATGGGAAAGAGACAATCAATATCATAGTTCAAACATGGGAAAGAGACAATCAATGTCACAGTTCAAACATGGGAACGACACAACCAATATCATAGTTCAAACATAGGAAAGACACAACCAATATCACAGTTCAAACATGGGAAAGACACAACCAATATCATAGTTCAAACATAGGAAAGAGACAATCAATATCATAGTTCAAACATGGGAAAGAGACAATCAATATCACAGTTCAAACATGGGAAAGAGATCATCAATATCACAGTTCAAACATGGGAAAGAGATCATCAATATCACAGTTCAAACATGGGAACGAGACAATCAATATCATAGTTCAAACATGGGAAAGACACAACCAATATCACAGATCAAACATGGGAAAGAGATCATCAATATCACAGTTCAAACATGGGAAAGAGATCATCAATATCACAGTTCAAACATGGGAAAGACACAACCAATATCATAGTTCAAACATGGGAAAGAGATCATCAATATCACAGTCCAAACATGGGAAAGAGATCATCAATATCACAGTTCAAACATTGGGAAGAGACAATCAATATCATAATTCAAACATGGGAAAGTGACAATCAATATCACAGTTCAAATATGGGAAAGACACAACCAATATCATAGTTCAAACATGGGAAAGCAACAATCAATATCATAGTTCAAATATGAGAATGTGAATCACACAATATTTGAGTTTAATATTGAGTAGATGTTGAGTTTTTTTGTTGAGGGATTTGATAAAAAAAAAGGGCCATAATTCGTGTTAATTTATATGTGCAATAATGGTATCTAACTAAGGTCTAATGTTAAACTAATTTGTGTACAAAATCAAACAACATTGACTTGAATGAATGGTGATTAAAAAAGAAATTTTAAGGTTAATAAGGCCACATTTAAAACTAGTGCTATCACTGAGGTAATGAATACCCCCCGAACGCCGCCATGACAGAAAATGGTTTACCATTGTATGAAGTTTTATTAAATTATATCCAATAGTTTTAAAGTTATGCTCCAGACAAGGGAAATATATCAAAGGGCAATAACTCTGTAATTAGCAAGAATAGAGTTATGTTTCTTGTACACTGCACTTCCTCTCATTATATTCTACCATTGTATGAAGCTTGTTGAAATTCCATCCGGTACTTTTCAAGTTATGCTCCGGACAAGAAAAAATATCAAAGGGCAATAACTCTGTAATTAGCAAGAATAGAGTTATGTTTCTTGTACACTGCACTTCCTCTCATTATATTCTACCATTGTATGACGTTTGATGAAATTCCATCCAGTACTTTTCAAGTGATGCTCCGGACAAGGAAAACTGCAACGGACAGACCGACCGACAGATCGACAGACCGACCACAGGGTGACTTCAATATACCCCCTCAAACTTCGTTTGTCGGGGGTATAAATATCTCTGTTTCCCCTTGGCCGACCCTAGATTTTAGAACTGGGTAGGTAGGTTGGTAGGCTTTTTTTTTTTTTTTTTTAAATCCATGAAAAAATAAACATGTATACGATAAACAGAGAAACTCAACTTTTTATTAAATGATATGGCTATTCCAATACAACAATATAATTTATATGACATGTATTAATTGTGCTCAATACTAACTGTATCGCTCCTAAAAGTGTAAGATTGAAAACTAAGAAAAACTGTAAAAATGAAAAGTATTTGTATAACATTTATATATAATAAACTGAACTGTGTTTATTTTTGATTGACAAAATGAAACTGTATACAAAATGACTAGTAATAAACTAGCAGAAGTAGTACTAACTTGCCCTGATCAAAGATTCACTTGCCAAGATTTTTATTACCAATACACTTTGCGGTATAATATAAAATAATTAAACATAAATAGACTTAAATGTATTAATTAGGTTAGCTCCCCATAACATTATGCATGTGTAAATCACAAGATTTAAAGTTTGAATAAGACCAGGAGAAGTGACAGAATTTCAGGGAGAACTGACTATGTCTATATAAGTATGACCGACTTATAATGTTGTATTTAGTCTTTGTTCTTTATTGGTTATCATTTCTGGTCTGTCACTCTGTGGCAGTGTGGGAGCAGGTGTTAATTCAAAACATTATTTTAAAAATCTTTCTCTTTTCTAATGATTGCTTAATGTCATAACATACAACAATGGCAATGTCAAGCCTACAAAGCAATTCAATTCATCCAAGAGAACTTGGCATCTATGATCTAGAAAAGTGCAACTAGTCAACTATATTTCATCACTATATTTATATTATGATATGATATCGCTTTTGTTCTGAATACAAACAGCTTGGGGTATAAACATAAAAAGTTAATGCATTCAAGCCTCCGCAATATGTAAAACGCAAAAGACAGTTAATATTCCTGAGACCAGGCAATAAAAAGCTGTGCATGTGCGTCTCAATACCCTATAAAAAATTATGCCAAATGGTTTGTAATGAAAAGTGTCCTTGGAGACTCCACACGAAATTGCATGATAAAGTTATCGTTGATGAACATTAAATGTCAAATTTACACATTATATTTACAGCAATGAAATATATAAAGAATAAATACTGTAACGACTTTGGATCATTACTTTCTTTACAGTTTTCAGATTGTTTATTTTTCAATCTCTACCAAAATGTTTACTCGTCTGACGAACTAGTTACTGGTAAAAATCACTCGTCTGCAGTCAAAAACCAGTCGTCAGGACAAGTGCTTTTGCTGGCCCCTGGTCACAGAAGAAAATTTACATACATACAGTTCCAATAATTGTAAATCTACGAAATATTTATAAAAATACAAGAGTTTAATGTTGACATTAACATAACGTGAAAGCATAATCAGATTTTAGAAATTGCTACCATTTTGGCAAAGGGAGATAATATTTTCATGCCACTCATATTGGAGGATTTGAGGTAAATCCCGAACTACGTCATCATCTATTTTTAATTCCTTTCTCAGGTGTGCGGTAATATGTGTGTACCTTGGTCGTCGACCAATCATAGCGGTTATTTAAAATTGATTATTTTATGTTCAAAGATACCACCAAACACATTAGAGGAATAAAAATAGATAATTGAATATGCATGACAGGTTTTCTGAAGTCGCAATATCGGGCATGTGGGTCAATTGTTTCTACTGATTAGTTACGGTCTATAAGCAACAGTTTCACATGTGTTGTAAAGAAAAGAGATATTTGCGGACCTGTGTATTGTGAAAACTCACTTGTCCGATTTTTAAGACAAGACCGGAATGATCGAAAATTTTTAAAAAAAAACAACTCAGAAATGTTCCCCAATAATTTTTTTCAGTCTGTGCTTTTTTATTGGGTCGGTTGCGCAAGGGGAAACAAACACTTTTAACTTTTATTTAGGCTTTAAGGGGCATACTAGTAACTCATGTAATGTTTGATATGCAAGCCTGAAATACAGTCCAATGCAAAGTACTGTAAGAGGTAACCTTGTGAACAAAGTTTAAAAGGTTCAGACAATACCGTTTTGAGTTTATGAATGGAAGTTTAAACAAGAGGCCCAAGAGGGCCTGATGATGCTCTACTGACTCATAGTGGCCACAGCAATTTTTTAAAATTCTCCTATGCAATAGAAACATCGGGGCAGGGTAATTTTTAACCCTAGGGACACCATTTGAACAAATCTAACAAAACTATAGTTGGTCATCATAACTACATAAACATTTTGAAAATCTGTTGGGCCGTTTATGAGAAGAAGATTTTTTAAGTTTTTGACTATTTTTAGTAATGGCTGCCATCTTGAATTTCAGATAAAAAAAAAAAATCTTCTGTGTTATCTCCTATGCAATAGAAACATCCATGTGAAGTTTCAGTTTAACTGGCCTAGTGGTTTCAGAATAAATGAAAGAAAAAAGAGAATTTTCTGTTTTCCCATAATATCCCTATGTAAAATTCTAAGTCCCCTTACAGGGCCCATATAAATTTTAGCCCCTAAATTCTTATCTGCAATCCAACCCCTACACATAGAGAAAATCTATGCCAAATATGAACAAATCTGACATACCGGTTCTTAAGAAAACGATTTTAGTAATTCCCAAGTTTTACTCTTTTGGGCCCCTCGTGACCCCTTATGACAGTGGAACTCAGTCATTTTTACAAATCTGAACCACCTTCACTAAACAATGCTTCTGTGAAGATATAGGCAAAATCATTTCCATTTTAAAAAAAAATATAAAAAAATATTATAATGACATGTGTCCCCTAATTAAACCCACAGGGCCGGGTCATTTTTAACCCTATGGACACCATTTGAACAAATCTAACAAAACTATAGTTGGTCATCATTACTACATAAACATTTTGAAAATCTACTGGGCCGTTGACGAGGATAAGATTTTTTAAGTTTTGGACTATTTTTAGTTTTAAATGGCGGCCATCTTGAAATTCAGATAAAAAAAACAACTTCTGTTTAATCTCCTATGCAATAGAAACATCCATGTGAAGTTTCAGTTTAATTGGCCCAGTGGTTTCAGAGAAAGTGCTGCTAACAGACAACAGGCGACGGATGACAGACAATGCTCCATTGCATAAGCACTTCTGGCCTTTGGCCAGTAGAGCTAAAAAGGGACATAACTCCTGTAAATTAATGTATACATAATGTATATGAAGCTCAAAACGTCAATTCATGCAAAATCTAGTGATATGCAGTCTTGGACCTTGAACGAAGTGGCCCCTAAAATCAAAAGACTACTCGTCATGAATTATGTCCTTACAAAGTTTCATAATCCTATCATAAAGTGAGCTGAAGTTTTGGCTTGAAATCATCAACCATAACCATTTTTTCATGTCCTTATAGTCACTGTGACCTTGACATTGGATCCATTTGCCCTAAAATTAATCGACTTCCAGTACTCTTCATAAACAATGTCCTTACAAGGTTCATAATCATGAAACCATCAACCCAGATGACGACAACACTGAAAATTAGATGACACAAAAAATGCATTTTATTTTTGAAAAAAAAAAGGCCCCCAAATCTTGTCAAATTTGGGATGCAGGGTTGAATTGTATTACCATGGAAATTCTTGTTATAAGGATTAAGGTTACCAATTTAAAATGAATAAAGCAACATATGTCTATTATTGAGTGGATGTTACATGTGGGATGTTAATAGCCGAGCTAATAAATGATGTGACTGAAATCCCAATAGCAGTGTAATACATTCCCAGACTGTTAATACTGTATAACCTAAGAACTTACTATATATTAGGCAACTTCCAGCAGTATAGGTATCTGTAAAGCCAGTGATACAGACACAGGTGGAGGAGCCGGTGCCACACTCAGCGTTGTCCATGTGAGCACAGTCAGTAGCTGTGGCACAAGGATCGTTTAGAACTGAAGAAACAAAATTAGAAGTACTTCAATAAGTATATCACTTTCTTATTTATAAACTGCGTTACAGTGACCAGGGCTACTGACAGGTATGTTGCACCTCCTATTAGGTCAACTACAGCATTGGGTACAGTTAGGGATACACATTCTATTAAAGTAATGATTCAAAAAACAATTAAATATACACACTTATATATCTGCAACAAAAAGCATATCATCTTCAGATAATCTTCTGATCATCTTTATTCATATGAAGATTATATATTATGCATTTGCGCTTTAAAGGGTACCGCACGTCAGAATATAAATGGCTATTTATCGTTAAATAGACATGTAAATAACACAAAAATCAACAAATTTTAATTGTACGAAATTTATCAAATGAGAAAAATGACATTAAATATCATGATTTCAAGCGTTTCCTAAATGCTATGGGCGCCGCCATTTTGTAGCTCTTTTGTGATGGAGGTATTCGGTGACGTCATAACTGCACTTCCGTTCTAGTTATCGCGCAAATTGTATTGTGTCGTTAGTGACTGCTCTCTACTGAAACTCTTATGTATATACACTAATATACGTAATCAGTTTATATACAGATATACAGTGCATTAGTGAACATCGAAGGTAGGCAATTAAACGCGAAAACGATTCTGAATTGAAGGACTTAACCCATTAAACATTGTTTTCTCCAGCGGAATAAGTGGGTGGAGTAATGCGATATGTTTTGTGGGCAGCGTTGTTTTTAGTTTTCCAAATATGTGATTTCACATTGCCTCAGTGTCAAGCTTCTGGTGACATCACGTGCAAAACGCCTTTATACTTTGGGGTAGAACTTAAGATTGCAGAATGAAGCGTACCAATGCCTTGGCGTACTACTACCCAAGCATACAATTTCTGATGATTTCAGTACAAAGATGACCATATGCGACATACATATAGACTAAGTGTATATTATCCAGTGGGAAGCTTTTAAAAATGTGCTAATAACATATAGCTCAGCTGATTTCTGAAATTTAATTTGTAATTTTATATACTCTTCCAAAATATTGCGAAATTGATATAGCAAACTTTCACAATCTTATAATTGCAGGCTGTTTAAACAGGTGTGATAATCCAATTAAAAATAAAAACAAGAGCTTAATGCCAAAACATAAGGTGTGAAAACGACATGGTATCTTAAAGTTAATATTAAAATACAAATTAAGGCCAATTAATTGTGACAGGCCCGATTAGCTCAGTCAGTTACGTGTCTAACTATCAATCCAGGTGTCTCGAGTTCGAATCCCCACCCGGAAACAGTCACTGTGATGACTGGCGTACATTATTGTGACTCAATATCATTTGTCTCTCACTACTGATTCGAGTGGAAAAATTATCAGTTACTTGCGGTTGTTGGATGTGCTCGAGTACTGGTTAACTTTTGCAGGAAACAGTGGTTAGGTTAACTGAACATCTTTACAGTAAACCCTCGATGGCAAAAAATGATGCTAAATATTCAGTCAACCATTAATTGTTCGTAAACTCATTTTATTAATTTTATATTCAATAGACAATTTAGTTTATTAAAATATGGCTTTTTCACAGTCAACTAGGTCATTATTCTTGAATAGACATTTGAACTACCTCTACTTCGTAATGAAAACAGATAAAGTAAAACCTTTGTTCCTTTATTTATTCATTAAAACATGAAAAGTGTTTTTTACTGTTAAAATAGTGTTCTGGTATACAATTTATGAAAAATATTCATAAAATCATATAACATAATTTTTTTACTTGTAAGTTTGCATTGATATCGAAACCCTAATTAACTGAAAATGTTTAAATTAGTAATAAGGCATAATACAATGTGATATAACATCCTGTCATAAACCCTGGGGTCATTAAACCTGGGGTGATTACGCTTGTTACGGTACAATATGCACACTGCGGCAGGGTATTTCTCATTACCACATGGTGTGAATGTGGTGTTGGTGAATTATGAAAGCTCAGCAGGGTGCCAGTAGCTGGACAGTAACATACACTTTGTCCAATATGCCTGTAGACATTATATTCCATATGACACTCCCTATAAGGAGACACATTCATATATGTTCAGAGAACTGGTAGAATAGATAATCATCATATATCAAATTGGGTAGTAACACCATTTGAATAACCAAAAGACAGTGCCAGTTATGTTAAACAACACAAAAAAAACCAACTCATTCATGCTTCATCTAAATTTACCAAAAAGGATATAAAATCAAAATTTTATCAGCCATTTCTCAGTACGCAACAATGGCCGCACCAGCTAAACACGATAAGAAAAGAGATATAATATTATTTCTTATTCTCTCTTAGACAGGTAAATATATGTAACAAAACATTTCCCCCTAAATTCCATTCCTGGTACAATTAGTGTTGTTTTTTTTTTTTTTGATAATGTATTGACTGAGTAGCAAACAGTATATACCCTGATAGTACAGCATGTATGTGCAGGCTCGCCTGGATCTACATCAACACTGACGGCAATAATTACTTTTTTATCAAGCTAAGGGTAATTTTACTATTTTGAAAAATTCAATCATCAATGTCAGGCTACATGATAAGATGTCAGACTCGTGATTGATGGCTTTCGGGTTTGATCTCTGGTTCATGATCGGTGTGACTGTTTAACAGTTATCATCTTTTTGGGTGAAAACTTCATAAGACATTGCTGTGACATCTCTGTATTATTTCTGTGATACATTCTAAATATTCTAAATTTCCAATAGTATGGTCATTGCATCTGCAGCACGTATTTTCGTCAGACGAAAGCATCATTACACAGTTTTCGCAGGTGCAAAAATCTATAACATGTGTGAACAACTGTGCCGTCTCACTATTTCTCTCGTCTTCTAATTCATTTAACTCTGCTTCTGAAAATTCTGGTTCAAAGTTGTAGGCCACAAGTCCTTCTCCGTTACTTAAATCCATTTTATTATTCTTGCGAGTACTTTTGCCGGTGACTATAATTGCACGTTTCTATATCTGCTGTAGCGTATAAATCAATTATGTTTTAAACCGGAAGTGCAGTTATGACGTCACGCAGGTATCCAATATGGCGACTTCCACCACAAAGTCGATGTGCGAAAATGACCGTTACAAAACGAGCTGATATATCTTTATGGACTCGAATTTATGCATAATAATACTATTAATAGAAAGCTGAACTCATAGCTATTCATAATATCCTGTTTTATACACAGGGTTGCGTTCCCCTTTAAGCATTTTTAATTATGTTTGTCAATATTTTGATTTTTAAATACAGTCTAACCTGTATTAAGCAGCCACCCAAGGGAAATGGTCAAACTGGCTGCTTAACACAGGTGGCTGCTTAATAGAGGGTCCATTTTTTTACTGAGAAAGCTGAAGTAATGATGTTTATTGAGACAGATAAAAAGTGAACACACACACGGTACATGTACAAGAAAATATTTGAACTGACACTATTTTATATAGGATTTCACTTAAATAAATAAATAATTTATATTATTTAATTAAAAAATCATTATATTTCAATTTAGCATAAAATAAATCTGTATAAATTTTTCATTTAGCAAACACCGTAAAAAAGTGTAGCTTCTATTCTTCCATTACCTCGCTGTTATGTTAAGACACATTCTGATTCTGTGTTTTTTCAACACCTTTCCGAAAATTCAGACGTTTAATTCATTCAAAGTCAAACAATTTCTTTTCGCAGCAGATATAGTTTATGATATGCATAGAGTAAATTTCATTATGATATAAAAAAATATTGCTTTTTCATTGCATTCGCACCTACTTTCATAGCTGATAAAATTTAATTTAATTATAATTTAAACAAACTAATCAATTGTAATTATCTTCTTGATCTTACCCAGTTCGATAATTGTGCATAAACACCTCAGTAAAATTTGCTTCCAATGTGTTTACACACAACATAAACCTAAATAAAACTATCATTAAAACACGCACTTACACGGTCATGTACCCAGCCTAGATAACAGTTTTGCTAATGTCATAAATTTGCTATTCTATTTGCTTATTAGACCGAATATATGTATGCTCACTCTAAGTAAAGTGGTTTGTTTTCATAACAGAAGCAGAAGTGTAAATTGATCACGTGATTATACAATATGATCAGAATAGCTGCCAGCCAAAAGGTGTGACCGCTAAGTGATAATCATAAGGGTCACCGCTACATCTGATCGCTGACCACTTACATGCATTGTTTGGGATGAAATAGACTGGCCGCTGGCCGCATTAAAGAGGTCACCATTTTATACACATATTTTATATAAGCAATTTACCCAATGGTGGGGGGATTTTGAAGTGGCCGTTTAACACAGGTGAACGCTTATAAGAGGTGACAGCAAGGACAAGTTAGACTCTATGTTATTCATTTTGCATAATTCATCTGTATATTTTGTAAAATATTTAATCTTAATATCAACATTAATAGCTTCAGTTGGGCCTGCACTATGTGCACATTATAAGACAGCAAGCTTAAAAAATACAAGACATGACAAACCATACCTTTAAGTGTACAGGTAGGAGATGTGCTCCATGTACCATCAGCCTGACATGTAACAGTGGTTAAGGAATCTTGGTTATAACCTGCATTACAGGCGACCGGGGCTACTGATTGGTATGTTGTACCTCCTGTTAGGTCAACTACTGCATTGGTTACAGTTAATGATCCACAGTCTATAAAAGAAATAATACAAAAGCACTTAAATACATACACTACTATTTCTGCACCGAAAACTTGTTTACAATAAGAGAATAAAATGTTTTCTACAAAATTTGCTGGACTATAAGCTGTTGCTAAGCAGCAGAAAATGATTTTCTATTTAAATTCTATTTAAATACAGTTCTTTTTAGTAAAGTCGCATGAGCTAAAACCACATGTTAAAATCACCATAAGGAGTCACCACTGCTTTCTAAAATAGTGCCTTATGGGATTGGGGTGGTACTAAAACCAGGCCAGGTTCCGGCTGAACGGACATTATCTGACTGCAATCAAATGGCAAATGCAGTGGGTGTAGTAATGATTGTGGCATTTAAATGAACTAATAAATAGTGTTTTATGGGATTGGGGTGGAACTCTAATTATCGGGCCAATGATTGCTGAGAAATAGCGATCACAAAAATTGTCCACAGATGGATGGACCACCCGAATTACTGACTGATGGACAAGCTTGACTCCTATATAGCCACCATATACTTTGTATCTGGAGGTATAATTGATTTTAAAATTACCTATTTTACCATTATTAGTTGTTTCATGTTATTCTCACGCAAAATGCTGACAATGTTCACAACTAAGCTTGGTACCAATAACCCTTGTGAAGTTTCATTGAATACCGGCCAATGGTTGCTGAGAAACAGCAATCACAAAAATTGTCAACAGACAGACATGTATGAAAAATTTAAAGGGTCATAACTTTTTAAAAAAATTATTCCCGCGCAACATGCGGACAATATGCACAACTAGGCTTGGTACCAGTGACCCTTATGAGAAACAGCAATCACAATAATCGTCCACAGATGGACATGTATGAAAAATTCAAAGGGCCATAAATCATTGAAAAATTATTCCCATCCAGCATGTCGACAATATGCACAACTAAACTTGGTACCAGTCACCCTGATGAAGTTTCATTGAAATCCAGCCAATGGTTGCTAGGATATATTGCATTCATAAAAATCGTCCACAGATGAGCGGACAGATCAACCGTCTGACTGATGAGAGCAACTCCTATATAGCCTCAATATAGTTTGTTTCTGGGGGGTGTAATTAATTATAAAATTACTTATTTTACAATTATTAGTTGTTTCATCATGAATACATTACACAGGCATAATGACAACCTCTCTGTATTTAAGTTAATTATCTAATTGACTTTTTTAATGAGGCATCCAATTAAAGCAAATATGTCATCAATCATACAATCACTAAATTATCAGAAAAAACTTTCTCCCACTTTTAACGCAATGTAGATACTGACATGTAGAAACTAAAACTTCGTTTGTCGGGGGTATAATTACTTCCCACTTTCAAATACATGAATAACATCTGATTTTTTATCTTTGAACAGTGTTCAACCCGAAAGCGTGAAAATATACTTATTTAGGACAGTGTTGGAGAGATCATATTTCTACTTCAAGTGTTCCATCCATGGGAGTTATATAGAAAAATAGCAAACAAATAGGAATCTGGCGGGGACCACATAAAGGTTCAAAGCCATTTATCAGGTGTTCCATGTTCCAGTCATCCATGTTCCAACCTACAAAGTTCCACTTTAAATAAATATCTGAGTACAAGAACTTTACCTTTAATAGTACATGTTGGAGATGTGCTCCAACTTCCATCTGCCTGACATGTAATCGTCGTGCCCCCAGCTTGATCGTAACCAGTGTCACACGTAACCGTGGCAGTATTAAGGTATTCTGTTCCAGCAGATGTGTCAACTTGACCATTTAGTACAGATGTGCCTCCACAATCTAGAAAGAATACATAATTAATTTTGTTTTTCAGTCTTAATTAACCTTGTTATGATTAATTCAATATTTATTTAATACCAGCAATGTAGCTGATCTTAAAATAATGTGCACGCCCAACAGGTTCTAGGGGGTTATGGTGGGCATGCTCCTGCAGAAATATTTTATTTTAAGGATGCGTTTCTTGCATTCTGGGAGTATTTCCAGGAGATTTAATGATGCATTTTAAAGATAATGTGAAAGCCTAAGGAAGTTGTGGAATAAAGGCAGCTACTCCACTGAAGACTAGAATATGAAACTGAAATGTCTTTTCAAGGTCAATACAAATTCAGTTATACCAAATTATTAAATAAATAGAAACTTGCAGCTTCAGATCAAACTGTCGACAGTGTGACTGTCTTCATGTAACATTTGGGCCCACTATAAATTGATTACAAAAACACTAATATGTATGTTTTAAAATTACTGCTGCATCAATTAAGTTGTAATTTAGTACTTCATTCAATATATTTCTTAATAATATCACTCATATGATATGGTATAAAAAGTAAAAAAGGAGCCAAAAAAATAAAAATATTAAACTGGAGATATAAATTCAGAAGAGAAAAGTTGATAGCATAAATATAAACAATGCATTAAATTTTATCATATCTGGTATTAAATCAATATAATTGTATCTACGGTTTCTAAAATTTCAAAATGAAAATCGGTCCAGGTTTTTGACTGCCGTAAGAATCGCACTTATTTTGAAAAAATCACTAAAATTGCCTTATATTATGCCTTTACATGTATACATACCCCACCCACCATGTCAGTTGCACCATGTATTTTCTCTGTTTATTCATTAATAGAGAACTATGTCAAGCTTCATTTTTGTATTATTTATAACTTACTTTATCACAATGTTTACATTTTAGTGACTGACATCATGTTTTCGCTATACTGAATAATTTCCATTTAATCAAAAATGATTGATCATTTGAGGAATTGAAATGGAAGTGTCACCGTGGTAACTAATGTAATGCTACATTTTGGTTATTATGCATTGTGCTGCAGATAGCCACTATGTACAATTACCAAATAACTTGTATATATTGTAGTGTTTTGCCTCTGTCATTAATATTACAATTAAAGTTAATGTTAAAAAAAATACTTTAATGTCGCTAACAATTCCCAGCTTTGACCACTTGAAAAAAACAACGACACAAGCATACAAGTTAACACATTATGGCTAGAGGTATATCAAAGTAATTACGGACACAAATACAATTGTTTTGATAAACCAACAGAACGCGAGATACATACTATGATTATATGGGTCGCTGATCACACATTGAAGGCAAGCTACATTATAAGTAATAGATTCTTTCGGAGGCTCACCTACTATTGGTAATGGTTTAGACAAAATTGACCTTTCTCACAGTGGGTGACAAAACCAATGGATTACTGAATCAAATGATATTGCCACAAGACGTATTTCACAGGTCGGTTAAGTATAGTAAAGGACAATTTTATGATTTTTATACAACCAATAGTAAATATCTGGACCAACATTTTATTATATTTTAAAAAGAAAAACCAGTTTTGAACATCAGAAATCAGTCCAAAAACAAAACAAGAGGTCAAGAGAGCCTTAGGACACTCTACTGACTCATAGTGGCCATAGCACTTTTTGAAATTTCACAATATTTACCCTCTTTTGGGGTCCTCTTAACAACTTATGGATAAACCCCTCCACCAAACCTATACTGAACAAAAACTTAATTGCTATGAAAAGGAAATACTTTAAATTCCCATACCATTCATCTGTAAAACAAATATAGTCCTCGTACAGAACCCTTATATAACCCAGCCCCTTGATTTGTCAGAACTTCAATCACCCACTCATAGGGATTTGTTATGAGCATAAATGCTTTAGATTTTAAAAAGAAGTTATTTTGTACATATGGATGTTAAAATAAAAAAAATTAAATTTTCCCTATATTCCTTTGTAAAAGTAAAAGTCACATTACAGGGCCCCAATATATCCCAGCCTCTTGATATGCAGAATCTTCAATCCTTGCTGATGTAAGGATAAAATACATAAAAAATGAACTAGTATGACTAAAAGGTTATTAAGAGGAAGCTTTGTGAAAATTCCCAATTTTAACATTATTGCCCCTGTTACTATACAATGCTTTAGATTGCAAATTGAACACCATATTTACACAAATGGAAGAAAAAATGAAAATTTTCCATTTTTCCCATAGTATTCCAATGCAAAACTCAAAGACCTCTTACAGGGCCTCTATACATCCCAGTGCCCCTTGATTTGTACAAACTTAGAACTCTTTATCATAGGGATAATTTATATCAAATATGAACAAATCTGACTGACCGGTTGTTGAGAATAAGATTTATGACAATGTTCAATTTTAACCATTTTTTGACCAAGTCAATCCTTACTATTGAACAAAATCTTATTTGTTATGACTAATAGATGCTTCAAAACTCAAACTAAATAAAAAAAAGTCATAAATGAATAAAAAAAGAAAAAAATTCTGTTTTACAATCGTATTCCTATATTAAACTCAAAGCCCCCTTACAGGGCCCCTTTAAATACAAGACCTTTGATTTGTACAAACTTTAAACCCATACTCATTGGGATAATCTAAATCAAATATGACCAAATTAGACTGACCTGTTGTTGAGAAGATTTTTGAAAACATTTTATTTTGACCCTTTTTTGACCCACCAAAGCCCCTTATGGAAAGTCATTTATCCTTTCTGAACCAAATCTTATTTCCTTAGACTAGATGATACTTTAGAACTCATATTGAATAACAATTTTGCCTAAATAGATGAAAAAATGAGAATTTTCTGTTTCCCCATAGTACCCCTATGTAAAATTCTAAGTCCACTTACAGGGTCTCTATAAATATTAGCCCCTAAATTCTTATCTGCAATCAAACCCCTACAAAAAGGGGTAATTTATGCCAAATATGAACAAATCTGACTTACTGGTTCTTAAGAAAATGATTTATGTAATTCCCAATTGTTACCCTTTTGGGGTCCCTCCTGGCCCCTTAAGACGTTGAATCCCAGTCATTTTTACAAATCTGAACCTCATTGACAAAACAATGCTTTTGTGAAAAGATAGGCAAAATCAGTTCCTCTTTAAAAAAAAAAAAAAAATGTTTATTATAATGACACGGGTCATTGAACCCTCGGGGCGGGGTCATTTTTAACCACAAGGACACCATTTGAACAAATCTAACAGAACTATAGTTGGTTATCATTACTATATGAACATTTTCAAAATCTATTGAGCGTTTCATGAGAAGAAGATTTTTTAAGTTTTAGACTATTTTTTTTAGTAATGGTGGGCATCTTGAATTTCAGATAAAAAAAAAATCTTCTGTATAGTCTCCTATGCAATAGAAACATCCATATAAAGTTTGAGTTTAATTGGTCAAGATATTTTTCAGAGAAAGTGCTGCTAACGGACCACAGATGATGGATGATGCACCATCGCATAAACCCTTCTGGCCTTTGCCAGTAGATCTAAAAAACTGTGAATTTTCATTTTTTTGCACAAAGTTAATTGTTCACACTTTAAGCAGATTAAAGCCATTATAATTGCCAAACAGGGGGCCCTCCAATCCAGGCTTTATACAGACATCTTAGAAATTAATCATGCGTTGATCATGTGATGCAAATTTTGCATAAACAATCTTCATTTGGAAAACATTTTTTATAACGTTGTTATAGCGTGACGGCAGTATAGGTCAGTTCTTCTGTTGCAGTTATCTTCTGTAATGTTATCATAAAGTCATCAGTGACATTGTATTACAGTACTGCAATCATAAAATCATCACAACTCTGTTATCTTCCTACCTCTGATTGTACATGTAGGTAAGGGACTCCAATTTCCATCTGCCTGACATGTTATACTGGTTGGACCGCTTTGGATGTAACCAGTGTTACAGGTGACTGCGGCTGTTGATTGGTATGTTGTGGTTGTTATTGTTATTTGAGCATTCGCTAAAGAAGTGGTTCCACAATCTAATAAATAAAATATAAAGTATTTTGTCTTATATAATTTTGTTTAACATGTTGGTATAATCTATCATAAATATAATGGTCTGATAATGTTATTATAGAGAGACTTTTTGTTTATGGGATGGCGAAACCATTTTCAAAAACATTAATAAACAACATTTAGTTAAGTTTGTACTAATTTTACTTGATTAAGATTTAAATCTGGGCTTCTATGAACATCTCTAGAGTCCAATTCCTTGGTAGTACTAGTACTGTGTTGTATTTCCTTTTTTCAATAACATCATTATTTTCCTTTCATTTGTATTGCATCATAATAACACCATGTCATCTTGATCATGTATGCAAAGTTTCAAGTCAAATTACTGACAAACAGACCAAACGACATAGCAACTCCTATATACCCTCCCCCTCACCCCTAGGATGGTATAATTGCCCAGATTTCAATTCCATTCGATTTCAGGTAAATCAGTTACCATAGCACCTTTTCTTAAAACTTTGAAGTGGTCAAGAAAGAGTACCCCACTGAATATTGAGTTAATTTCTTTAAATATTTTGTAAAATCAACTTCAACACCTAACAAAAAGAAAAATGTGTTTTAAACTACAACTTTACTTTTTTATGACTAGTTATATTGTGTCACTTACCATGTATCTCACATGCACCAAGACCGTCCTCAGTATAGCCAGTTAGACACTCACACGTGCTGGACCCTGTATTGCATTCAGCAAATGTAATGTGGGTACAGTCGAAATGCCCTGCACATGCATCATTTAAACCTGCAATCATTAAATTCGAATTTAACACAGCCTGTCTCACAACTTATATATCCTCTATTGGATGGACGTATATACAGGGCATTCCCAAAAGCTCACCTGTGAACCATCTGTTTAGATGAACTAAAACATGTCCTGTCAGTGTGTAAATGTAATACATACCCACCAACGATTGGTTGCCATTTAGTCCATTATCATGATAAGAGTGTTTTATCAATGGGTTTTGTGTTACTAAAACAATACAAGAGACAAACAACTAGGCATGGGTTACTAATGCATGCTTTTAGCCAGATTGTTAATTAAAGTGAATTTGATCCCAATGTCAAATCTGAATTCAATTTGTTAACCAAGAACAGTTACAAACATGTACGAGGGTGGATCAGAAAGTTTGCAGACTTTAGCCATAACTTATTTATATATTTTTTATAAATTATACAATGCAGAATAGTGTTATTGTATTTGAAATAAATGTATATGGGACATACTTTGAAAATTTTAGCATGATACATCAACTATTAAGAAAATAAGGCGCTATTCAAAGCTTAGCAGTTAGGTATGTCGGGGCAAAATGATGAGGTATTCAACAAAAACCGATGTCAATATATTAAACAGGTGCTTTACTGACTTACTGAGTCACTTTTCTCAAAATACTTTCCTCCGTGGTCTATACGTTTTTGCCACCTTTTACACCATTTAGTGAACATGTTAATGAAATCCAAAATGGTATACTTGACACAAAATCCTGTAAAACATGCTTTAATTCCAATATGTCTTCAAATCAACTTCCGTTTTGCTTTTTTAATGACTGATTCCAGGCCATCTCAAAAACTTTAGATTCATTGTACATACTTTTGTTTCTCTGTTCGAGCAGGTGTATTACCTAACATGAAGCAGAACTTTACGGAACTGCGGTATTATGCATGCTAATCCATTTTCAAGTGCCCCGACATGACCCGAACAAAATGGTGTACTGTAACATCATAATATTGACGTCATTTTGAGATGCGCATAATTGATGCCATTTTTTTAAGGACCTAAACAGGCATACAATATAGCACACATTGATATTTTTATTTAAAAAAAAATGGCAACACTGTGCTTGTTTGAATAGTAGTGGTAGAAATAAAGCAAAAACTGCCCCGACTATGTAAATTGACATATCCATAGTTACTATAGAATATAAACTAATGATAAAAAATTATCAAACTTTTGCAAAATTACTTCATATGTAGTGGCACAGGCTCCCTGAGAATCATTAGAATAAAAGGAATAATAAAAAAGTTATGGCAAATGTCTACAAACTTTCTGATCCCCCCTTGTATATCTTTATAAGTTAGATGATTCCTTGACCATTGCTCTGCTCCATTGGAAGAAATATGTGTGTCATAAAAAGGGGAAGCATGATTAAATAAGAAATGTCACTGGTAAGTGTCACATGCCCCCCAAATGGTCTGTTACAATAATAACATATTTTATAATAGGTAGGGATTCAAATATCAATATTGAATATCAAGAGTAATTGACTGACGTTTTAGACTAAACACACAATTTCATGTTTTTTACATTAAGTGTGACATTGACATTTGTGTGACCTTGACCTTGATATCTGATAAAAAGGCCTGGGTATTTCTACAGGTAAATGCAGGTGACACATCATCATGACATGCTGATCACATGTGTCAAGATATTTTAAAATCCCTCCATGTAAGGCAAAGTTATCGACCAGAGATGAAATATCAAACAAACCGAAAGTGTGACCTTTGAGGTATGGTTCTGTGTCTTACACATGACACGTCGACATATCATGATGATCAATTGAGCCAAGTTAAATCCCTCCATATAAGACAAAGTTACAGACCAGACACGAAATATCAAACAAATTGAAAGTGTGACCTTGACCTTTGAGGAAAGGTTCTGGGTCTTATATGCAACACTCCATCATGTCATGTTGATCAACTGAGCCAAGTGTTTTTGAAATCCATCCATGTATGACAAAGTTACAGAAAAGACAAAAACTGAAAGTGTTGTCAAACAAATTCAAAGTGTGACTTTGATCTTTGCGGAACGGGTGTGAGTCTTACGCACGACATGTCATGTCATGCTGATGAATTGAGTAGACACGAAATCTCAAACATACTAAAAGTGTTGTCAAAGAAGGTAAAAGTGTGACCTTGACCTTTGAGGTGGGAGTCTGGGTGTTACACAGGACACATCGGCATGTTATGTTGATCAATTGTAGCAAGTGGTTATAAAATCCATCTATGCATGACAAAGTTACAGGCTGGACACAAAGTACTGGATGGAAGGATAGACTGACAGACAGACACTGTGATTATTATATTATTATATGCCACCAAAAAAAAGAGTATTGTAGAATAGCAATGAAACATACATCATATTTCTACTCATTATTAATGTATGGCGACATTGTGTTAAAAAATTGAATAGACATTCTAATAGGTAAGATAAAACGATTCTTCATACAATATATTAACAAGATACTTACTTTTTAATGTACACACAGGTCCAGTACTCCAAGATGCTCCATCCTGACATACTAATGTACTACCACCACTCTGCGTGTACCCATTGTTGCAGTTAACAGTCACAGTATCCTGGTATTTTGTGGTAGTATACGTGAGGGCAGCATTTGCTACAGATGGTATTCCACAATCTATATAAAGAATATGAACATGTAGCATGTTTTAGTACAAGATTTTGTAAATATTTTGTAAAATATGGACCCAGTTATACACGCAATGCAGTTATGTATCTAATGACATGTTTTAAATTAGATGAGATTTGAAGAGTTAAGGTAATTGACCCAATGTGGGTTGTCAATCAAACAAGTTGATTTATATTGTTTCCAGGACCACCATTTTCCTAAGACAAGCGAACGGTCCCTAAGTAAACACTACATTGTATTTACTTGGACAAACAATGCCACATAGCCAGTGGGAGGAGCGATAGTCACTTACGTGTCAAGACAATTATATACCCGTATGCATACAATAAATTTACATAAAACCTTTCATCTAAACTAATATTATCGCCTTAAGTATTGGAACACTAACAAATAATTGAAAAGTTTGGTTGCCCCAATACTTATTATTTTAAACAAGAGGGTCATGTTGATTTCTTGCCTGTGACAGAGGAGACAATGCAAAAGTAGGTAATTTTTAATAAAACAATGACCATACCTCAGACATTTAAAGCCCGACAACAGAGATAATATTATAGATGTATATGACTACTGTGTAAATTTGGTGAAGAATGAAAAATAAAAAAATATGGGAGCTGAAGATTTTAAGGCCATAACTCTGATATTAGGGAATGAAAACTAATAACAAAGAAATTGTTTTTTTTAATGGAGTTTAATACCATTTTCAACAAATTTCAGACTATATATTATGGCATATTCAGTTTTATTGGTGGAAGAAGACCTCAGAATGAACCTCAGTAGAACCACCGCCCTTTGGCAAGTAACTGGCAAACTTTCTCACAGAAAGGCAAGGCAATTTATTTAGATTTTGATTTAATCAAATAGAGCAGCAATTTGACACGTCACAGAACATAAATCAAACATGTCATTATTAGGTGTTTTTTTTCTCTCTCTTGATTATGCCAATGTTAAAAATTATTAGAGAAAAGTAAAAATTACAAGTTTGGAGTGAAAAATTATCAGATTTTTAAAACAATTGTGATGAAATGTTGTAAGTTTTAATCATCAAAAAAAAAATTTCCTGGAGAGTAAAGATGCCCCAAAACATCTGAGTATACGTTGCGTGTTAAAAAATTACATGGACTTTTGCAATATTTTCAGCATTTAATATAGCACAACAACAAAATTTATTTTGCCACAAAAAGTAATATGTCTTCTATGCAATTGCCAAATTCCATGTCAAAATTGAATATGGTTATAGAAAACATGCATGGTACAGTTACCCGGAGCAGTTCAATGATGTCAATGGTGTCAAATTTTTGCATTACGTTTAACTTGCTAAATGACATCTTGCCAAAGTACCCACTTGGCTTCTGGGATGCAATTCATACATGTCCTTTCACCCATTTATCATACACATCTCTATATCACTCTTCCTGGAATTGTGCAATAATATAATGGGTTTGAAACTAAAGTTCATTTAGATTTAACCGGCTCATCATTGTGCAAATACTTGACTTTGTTGAAGTCACTAGACTGCTCCAGGTAGCCATTACATGCATATGTTTTAGCAATGTTGCTACATAACGGTATTCAATATCAATATGAAATTTGGCAATTGCAGAGGAAATATTACGATTAATGGCAATATAATTTTTCATTCTTGTGCTTTATTAAATGTTGAAAATATTACAAAAGTCCACATATTTACCAACCTTTCAATGCTAAGTGCTTTTTTTAGACTACAAGGCAAAAAACAACACAACACATTTTTTGCACCAGCAGAAAATAAGACAACAGTCTTCTCAATGCTTTGTTTTATAGTCTGTAATATTCAACAAATTTATTTTTTTTAATAAAATACCTTGGATTGTACAGGTCGGTTGTGTACTCCATGTTGCATCGGCCTGGCAGGTCATGGTTGTGAGAGAATCTTGGTCGTAACCCGCATTACAAGTGACCGTAACAACTGCTCCATACAGAGTTCCTACCGAGCCTATGTTAGTGACAGCATTGGCCACAGATGTCGTTGAACAATCTGATGGAAGGAGAAAATAATATATGGTGATTTTACAGTGTTTTGTACAATATGGGGTGGGGGGATATATTGTACAAACAAGTAAAATATATTCTCATATTGTACAAAATGATATAAAATGATCTTTTTATTCTAAACCTTGATCTGACAAAGCAACAGACCAAGGAAGTTACAGTGACAGCTATTCAGATTATCTCAATGTCGCTATCATCAGATGAAACGTTTTATCATTGTTTTTTGGGGTTTTTTTTGGGGGGGGGGGGGGTTTATCGTTGAAATTTCAACAAAATTTAAATATCAAAGAGTATTATGAAATATTTTATTGGAGCCAATAAACGTCTATATATTGTATGGTCACATGGTAACATCTGGACTAATGATTGGCTCTACATTTACAGGTAAACAAACGCTTTCACATAACCAAGCTTCATGATAGCTGCCATAGGTGTATGTTACATCTATAGCCCTGTATCTAGTCTAGAATGTACTGGAGTAATGCTTCCTACGTTATACATCATTTATTGTTTATATTCATTGTATGCTAAAAGTATTACTTTAGTGGACATGGATTAAGTTTAAATAAGGTTATTGTTTTAACAGAAGTATAAAGGAAAACACTATAAATGTCTAAAATAAACAAGTTGGCTGCTTTTAAAAAGCATCCAATGGTTATGTTTTATAAAAGAGGTAGCAAATAGAGTAAATGAGGATGTAAGTTTTAGTTTGTATGAAATAGGCTTGTTTAATGGTAAAGTTGCAATATTTCAATAAAAAGGCACATTCAGTTTAAGAAAGATACAAACAACCACATACAGGGTACTAGATACACGTGTGATACCAAAACCCGACCAGGTTCCGGCTAACACTGCCAAATAACGGCTGCAGGGAAAAGGCAAATGTGGTGTGCTTAATCATAACTTTGGTGTTTAAATGCACTAAATTCAATCAATATGCATTGTCATTTGCATATTTAAAAAATGTCTTGAAGCTTACCTTATATATTTCCAAATGTATTCAATGTTATCTTCTATAAAATTTACTACTATGATCATATATATTTTAATATAATTTGTATACATATTTTAAAAATAATATTAGCAAGTTTCATAAAATTTCAACATGGGGTTGTAGAGAAACAGCGTTGACAAGAATTTGGTCACAGACAGAATCAAAGGGTCAAAACTGTGTAAAAAATCATCGACCAAAATACAAAGACAATATGCACATCTGCACTTGGTAATGATGCATCCTAGCAAGTTTCAGAAAACTCCAACCAGAGGTTGTAGAGAAATAGCTTGGACAAGAATTTGGTCACAGACTCAATTAAAGGGCCTTAACTCCATGAAAAATCATTGAACTGGAACACAAAGACAATATGTACATCTGCACTTGGTAGTGATGCATCCTAGCATCCAACATGGGGTTGTAGAAAAATAGCATAAACAAGAATTTGGTAACAAACAGAATCAAAAGGCCATTACTCCCTGAAAAATCATCAAACCAGAACACAAAGACAATGTGCGCATCTGCACTTGGTAATGATGCATCCTAGAAAGTTTCATAAAATTCCAATCAGAGGTTGTAGAGAAATAGTGTGGACAAGAATTTGGTCACAGACTCAATTAAAGGGCCATAACTCAGTGAAAAATTATCGAACCAGAACACAAAGACAATATGCGCATCTGCACTTGGTAATGATGCATCTTAGCAAGTTTCAGAAAATTCCAAGCTGAAGTTGTAGAGAAATAGTGCGGACAAAAATTTGGTCACAGACTCAATTAAAGGCCAATAACTCCATGAAAAATCATGGAACCAGAACACAAAGATATAATGCGCATCTCCACTTATTAGTGATACATCCTAGTAAGTTTCATAAAATTCCAACATTTGGTTGTAGAGAAATAGCCCGGACAAGAATTTGGTCACAGACAGAATCAAAGGGCCATAACTCCATGAAAAAACATTGAACCGGAACAAAAAGATATTATGCACATCTCCACTTGGTAGTGATGCATCATAGCAAGTTTCATAAAATTCCAACTAGAGGTTGTAGAGAAATAGCCCGGACAAGAATTTGGTGGTGCATGGACTGACGCATGCACACACGCATGCACAAACGAAACGGTGACTATTTGCTTCCCCCCTTTGGGGGAGCATAAAAAAATCTTCTGTATAGTCTACATTGGTTTCAGAATAAATGAAAAAAAAAAAATTCTGTTTTCCCATAATATCCCCAGATAAAATTCTAAGTTCCGTTACAGGGCCCCTATAATTTTTAGCCCCTAAATTCTCATCTGTGGTCAAACCCCTACACATAAGGATAATTTATGCCAAATATGAACAAATCTGACACACTGGTTCTTAAGAAAACGATTTTTTTAATTCCCAATTTTTACCCTTTTGGGGCCCATCCGGACCCAATATAACAGTGGAACCCAGTCATTTTTACAAATCTAAACCTCCTTCGCCAACCAATGCTTCTATGAAGATATAGTCAAAACCATTTCTATTTAAAAAAAAAAAATTATTATAACAACATGTGTCCCCTAATTGAACCCTCAAAGCGGGGTCATTTTTTACCCTAGGGACATTATTTGAACAAATCTAACAAAACTATAGTTGGTTATCTTTACTACATAAACATTTTGAAAATCTGTTGAGCTGTTCATGAGAAGAAGATTTTTATTAAGTTTTTAACTATTTTCAGCAACAGCGGGCATCTTGAATTTCAGATAAAAAAAAAATCTTCTATTAAGTCTCCTATGCAATAGAAACATCTATGTGAAGTTTTAGGTTAATTGGCCTAGTCGTTTCAGAGAAAGTGCTGCTGACGGACGATGGACAACACGCCATCGCATAAGCACTTCTGGCCTTTGGCCAGTAGAGCTAAATATTGAGCTGAAAATATAGTGTATAATAACTATACAGAACACAAAGATTTAAAGAATTATATTTAACCTTTGATTACACAGGTTGGGCTTGAACTATCCCAACTGCCAGTTTGCAGGCATGTTCTTGATTCTGCACCATTACGATCATACCCAGCATCACAGGTGAAGGTTGCAACTGCCTCATATAAAGTATCTGGGTTATAACTCACTCCACCGTTAGTTGGGGCAGATAGTGAACCACAATCTGTAATACAAAATATAAGTTTTACAGTTTCTCATTATAATACATATAACTGACAATAATTTAGAACATGACAGATCATCACAGTAAGCATTTGGAACATTTGAAAAATATAAAATTTATTCTAGTAATATACAAGCTTAATTGTATCTCTTTTTTATCTCATAATATATTTAGTTTCATATTGAATAACAGCATATGATTTACCCATACACTTGAAAGCATATTTTACCAGATTTGCTTCGTTTAGCAAGCTCAATAATTTATATTATATGAATTGTGAAAAAAATTATGCACCTTTTACTATCTGTTGTACTCCTAAAAAGGATATTAAATCAAACCGACTATCCCGTATTGAGGTTCTTATATTATAAATTGTTATCCCAAGGTTTAATGTTCACTGAAAATACTGGACATTATCAAACTAATACAGCACATTTAACTATTACAAACAATACAAATAAAATCTGATCAACAATGAATAAAGGATTCAAAGAAAGTGCTATTTAAAATGACAGCGCTGTGACAGACAACAGAGGCCGGGATTTCCCCCCGTCTATTCTTACTTGAACACCTGGCTATTTTCAGCTGAGTTTCTTTCATTTTATGCAGATGACCCCCACACCCCACTTCTTCTTTTTCCTTTTAGCCTCCTACTTTAAAACTTAATGAAAGCTGAAAATGTGCTTGATTTGAGTATATTTTTTATTAAGTTTGTCAACAAAAAATATAAATATGAAAAAGTACAGCCCAAATTACAATGGAACTTAGAAGTTTTTCACAAAATTTATTCAGTTGTTTCAGCAAAGTCATTTTAAGAAAATATACACAATGGCAACTAGCTGAGCCTTTCTCAGATGTCTTTAAAGGGAATATATCAGAATTTTTCAAAATTTTAAACAAATGGCTAAAAAAATGTTTTCCAATATATCATACCTCTTTGACCCCGTATTGCAAAAGTGATATATATTTAATCATGTCAAAATAAGATGCTGAAAGTGATTTCCCAACTTGGGCTATGTGCCTATGTTAGACTGAAATAGATGTCCCGCTTAAAATTTAACAATGTTGTGACATGTTTAATGAGACATGTGATTTCATTTTGAATTCAATTTGATCTGTTAAACAGGTTAACATGTAGAAACAAAAGAGGGCCAAATTGGCCCTAAATCACTCACCTGTGGCAGAGGAGACAATGCAAAAGTTTTGCAGGTGCCAGTGTGTACATAAATTTATATAATGTATTTTTTGTTGATTCAAGGACCACAACACCTGACATTAATTATCCAATTTGGCCAGTTCAAGAACTTGTCCAAGATATTATGGTTACATAACAACTGTGTGTGTTGAATGCAGATAAAATATTTGACAATATGGTTACATAACAACTGTGTGTGTTGAATGCAGATCAAATTTTTGACAATTCAGAGGCCATAACTCTGACAATATTTATCTGATTGGCCAGTTCAAGAATTGTTCAATACATTATTGTTACATAATAACTGTGCAAGTCTGTCGAAGATTAAATGAATACTGTACACAAGGTCAAATAACACAATTTTTGACAATTATCCGATTTGGCCAATTCAAAAGATATTAGTTATATAACTACTGTATTAGTTTAATGAAGATCAAATAAAAAATGCACATGCAAGAGGGTACACAACAACAAAAATACATTTTTGATGATTCAAAGGCCATAACTGTGACAATAGTTATCCAATTTGAACAGTTCAAGAACTTGTCCAAGATATTATGGTTTTATAAACAGAATGCACACAAGGTCAAATAATGCAATTTTTGATGATTCAAGAGCCATAACTCAGACATTCATTATCCAATTTTGCCAGTTCAAAAATTTATCAAAGAAATTATTTTTATATTACAACTGTATAAGTTTGGTGAGAATCAAATGAAAAATGCTGGTGCTAGGGTGCACAAGACCAAATAGTGCAGTTTTAGACAATTCAAGGGCCATTACTCTCACATTAATATTCCAACTTAGCCAGTTCAATAGCTTGTCCAAGATATTATGCTTATATAACTTTTGTGAAAGTTCGGTGACGATCAAAGGAAAAATGAGGGTGCTAGACTGCACACAAGGTCAAATATGGCATGGTAAATTGTCCATCGTCCGTCCGTTAATCTTTTTCTTGTAGATGAAATAGCACCTTCATTTTTCATTGAATCTTAACCATACTTGCACAGCAGTTATAAAATCATAAGATCTCTGACGAGTGCTTGAACCAGCGTCATTCGACCACAAATGCCCCACCACAGGGCTTATAAGCACATTTTAAACAGAAGTCATTTTCTCTGAAAGTTCAAAGCCTAGACCTTAGTTATTTTCATGTAGCATAGCATGGAAGTCCCCTAAAAGATCTGTTAAAGTCGTGTCCCTGCCGCCACAGGAGTCACTGTTTAAGGTAGAGTTATATAGGAAAAACTTAGAAGCAATAGCACATTCATATTTCTTCGAATCTTAACCAAACTTCCACAGCAGTTATATACAATCTTACCTGTTTTAAGCAGCCAACCAAGGAATAAGGCTGAACTGACTGCTTAACACAGGTGGCTGCTTAATAGAGTCTATTTTTTTACCGAGAGAGCTGAAGTCATGATGTTTATTGTGACAGGCAAAAGGGATCACACATGCATTGTATCATGTTGTACCATGCCTGTTGGTTGTTTGGAATTATGTACAGGGATGTATGAGTAAACAAGAGGCCAAAAATGGCCTGAGGACACTCTACTGACACTTTTTTACAGCACTTTTTTTAAATTTCATAATATATACCCTCTTTGGGGTCCTCTTAACAACTTATGGATAAATACCCTCACTACACCTATACTGAACAAAAACTTAATTGCAATAAAAAGAAATACTTTAAATTACCATACAATTCATCTGTAAAACAGATAAAGTTCCTGTACTGAACTGTTATACAACTCAGCCCCTTGATTTGTAAGAACTTCAATCACCCACTCTTAGGGATTTGTTATGAGCAGAAATGCTTTAGATTTTAAAAAGAAGTTTTTTTTGTACCCATGGATGCGAAAATGAAAATAATCAGTTTTCCCTATAATATTCCTATGTAAAAGTAAAAAACACATTACAGGGCCCCAATATATCCCAGCCTCTTGATATGCAGACTCTTTAATCCTTGCTGATGTAAGGATAATTTATATCAAATATGAACTAGTTTGACTGAAAGGTTATTGAGAGGAAGATTTATGAAAATTCAAAATTTACACCTTATTGCGCCACTAACCCCTGGCTCCTTAAGGAAATTCAATCCTCTTTGTTGAACAAAATCAAATTTATTGTTACAAGACAATGATTTAGATCGCAAATCGAACAACATATTTACACAAATGGACGAAAAAATGAGAATTTTCCATTTTCCCATAGTATTCCAATGCAAAACTCAAAGTCCTCTTACAGTGCCTCTATACATCCCAGTGCCCCTTGATTTGTACAAACTTAGAACTTTTATTCATAGGGATAATTTATATCAAATACGAACAAATCTGACTGACCAGTTGTTGAGAATAAGATTTATGACAATGTTCAATTTTAATTATTTTTTGACCAAGTCAATCCTTTGTACCAAACAAAATCTTATTTGTTATGACTAATAGATGCTTCAAAACTCAAACTAAATAAAAAAAGTAATAAATGAATAAAAAAAAGAAAAAAATTCTGTTTTACAATCGTATTCCTATATTAAACTCAAAGCCCCCTTACAGGCCCCTTTAAATACAAGACCTTTGATTTGTACAAACTTTAAACCCATACTCATTGGGATAATCTATATCAAATATGACCAATTTAGACTGACCTGTTGTTGAGAAGATTTTTGAAAACATTTTATTTTGACCCTTTTTTGACCCACCCAAGCCCCTTATGGAAAGTCATTTATTCTTTTTGAACCAAATCTTATTTCCTATGACTAGATGTTACTTCAGAACTCATATTGAATAACAATTTTGCCTAAATAGATGAAAAAATGAGAATTTTCTGTTTCCCCATAGTATCCCTATGTAAAATTCTAAGTCCACTTACAGGGCCTCTATAAATATTAGCCCCTAAATTCTTATCTGCAATCAAACCCCTACAAAAAGGGATAATTTATGCCAAATATGAACAAATCTGACACACCGCTTCTTAGGAAAACAATTTTTGTAATTCCTAATTTTACCCTTTTGAGGCCCCTCCCAACCCCTTTTTAAGACAGTGGAACCCGGTCATTTTTACAAATCTGAACCTCCTTCACCAAACAATGCTTCTGTGAAAATATAGGCAAATTCAATTCTATTTTAAAAAAAAACAAGAAAATATCAGTGGAACCAATGGATTGCTCCCCAAGTGAGTGTTTGCCTCTATACAGGCTACTTGGTTGAAGAATAGCAAACTGTATTGCAGGAACAGTATGTGGCTCTGCACTTCACAGAATTAATTCGCAAATCATTTAACCAGAACAAAATGACGATATGAGCAGATCCTAGCTAGTTTAACAGAATTGAAACCAGAAGTTGTAGGGAAATAGTGTCATGACGACAATATGCACATCTCCACTTGGTAATGATGCATCCTAGCAAGTTTCATAAAATTCCAACCACAGGTTGTAAAGAAATAGAGCAGAAAAGAATTTGGTCACAGACTGAATAAAAGGGCCATAACTCTGTGAAAATCATTGAACTGAAACACAAACATAGCTAGTTTCATAAAATTCTAATGTGAGGTTGTAGAGAAAAAGCGCAGACAATAATTTGGTCACAGACTCAATCAAAGGGCAGTAAGTCCATGGAAAATCATTGAACCGAAACACAGACAATATGTGCATCTGCACTTGGTAATGATGCATCCAAGCAAGTTTCATAAAATTCCAACATGGGGTTGTAGAGAAATAGAGCAGACAATAAATTGGTCACAGACAGAATCAAAGGGCCATAACTCCGTGAAAAATCATCAAACCAGAACACATAGACAATATGCGCATCTGTACTTGGTAATGATGCATCCTAGCAAGTTTCACAAAATTCCAACATGGGGTTGTACAGAAATAGTGCGAACAATAATTTGGTTACAGATTCAATCAAAGGGCCATTACTCCGTGAAAAAACATCAAACGGAACACATAGACAATATGCGCATATGCACTAGGTAATGATGCATCCAAGCATGTTTCACAAAATTCCAACATGGGGTTGTAGACAAATAGCGCAGACAAGAATTTGGTCACAGACTCAATAAAACGGCTATTACTCCGTGAAAAATCACCGAACCAGAACACATAGATAATATGCGCATGTCCACTTGGTAATGATGCATCCCAGCAAGTTTCATAAAATTCCAACATGGTATTGTAGACAAATAGCACTGACAAGAATTTGGTCACAAATAGAATCAAAGGGCCATAACTCTCTGAAAAATCATGGAACCGGAACATAAAGATAGTATGCACATCTGCACTTGATAATGATGCATCCTAGCAAGTTTCACAAAATTCCAACCTGAGGTTGTAGAGAAATAACCCAGACAAGAATTTGGTCACAAATAGAATCGAAGTGCCATTACTCCGTGAAAAATCATCGAACCAGAACACAAAGACAGTATGCACATTTGCACTTGGTAATGATGCATCCTAGCAAGTTTCATAAAATTCCAACATGGGGTTGTAGAGAAATAGCCCGGACAAGAATTTGGTCACAAACAGAATCAAAGGGCCATAACTCTGTAAAAAATCATCGAACCAGAACACAAAGACAATATGCACATCTGCACTTGGTAATGATGCATCCTAGCAAGTTTCATAAAATTCCAACATGGGGTTGTAGAGAAATAGCCCGGACAAGAATTTGGTCACAAGAAGAATCAAAGGGCCATAACTCCATGAAAAATCATCGAACCGGAACACAAAGATAATATGCGTTTCTGCATTTGGTAATGATGCATCCTAGCAAGTTTCATAAAATTCCAAGCACAGGTTGTAGCCTGGACAAGAATTGGTGACACATGGATGGACGGACGGAAGGATGCACTGACGAAGCGGAAACTATATGCTTCCCCCCTTTTGGGGGAGCATCAAAATTAATATTTATTATAATGACATATGTCCCCTAATTGGACCTCGGGGCGGGATCATTTTTAATGCTAGGGACACCATTTGAACAAATATAACAAAACTATAGTTGGTTATCATAACTAGATAAACATTTTGAAATCTGTTTGGCCATTCATGAGAAGAAGCTTTATTAGCATTTTGGACTATTTTTTAGTAATGGTGGCCATCTTGAAATTTTCAGATTGAAAAAAAAAAAATCTTCTGTTATAGTCTTCTATGCAATAGAAACATCCGTGTAAAGTTTCAGTTTAATTGGCCTAGGTGGTTTTCAGAGAAAGTGCTGCTAACGGATGACAGATGACAGACAACAGACGTCGAGACGACGGGACAACGCACCATCGCATAAGCCCTTCTGGCCTTTGGCCAGTAGTGCATTGTTTAAAATTTCATGGGCCATAAACTCTTACAGTAATTGTCCGATCTTACCAGTTCAAAAACTTGTGTGGTATATTATAATTATATAACTACTGTGTAAGTTTGGTGAGAATCAAATGAAAATTGTGGTTGCTAGAGTGCACACATTGTCAAATATTGCATTTTTAATGTTTCAAGGCCACAACTCTGACATTCATAATCCGATTTGACTAGTCAAGAACTTGTCCAAGATATAATGGTTATACAACTAATATGCAAGTATAGTGAGGATCAAATGAAAAATGTGGTTGCTAGAGTGCACAAAAGGTCAATAGTGCCTTTTTTTTAAAAGGGCTTTAAACTCAAATATTGATGGTCCGATCTGGCCAGTTCATGAACTTCAATATATCATAATTATATAACTACTGTGTAAGTTTAGTGAGAATCTAATGAAAATGCGAGTGCTAGAGTGCATACAATATCTAATAAGGCAATTTTTTAATGTTTCAAGGGATAACTCTAACCTCAATAGTCCGATCTGGCCGGTTCAAGAGTTTGTCCGAGATATTATAATTATGTAACTACTGTGTAAATTTTGGTGAGAATCAAATAAAAAAATGCAGGTGCTAGAGTGCACACAAGGTCAAATATTGCATTTTTTAAAGTTTCAAGGGCCTAAACTCTGACATTCATAATCTGATTTGACCAGTTCATAAACTTGTCCAAGATATTATAGTTATATAACTACTAAAGAAGTTTAGTGATCCAATGAAAAATGCAGGTACTAGAGTGAACATAACAAAAAGTTCACGGACGGACTACAGATGATGGACAACGGACAACAGGCGATCAGAATAGCTCAACTTAAGTTTTGCTCAGGTGAATTAAAAATTGCTTCGTCTTAGATTTAATGATGATGCAAAGATCATAAAGCAGTATTAAGTGCAGTTTATATTAAGAAAGGAGATTTCGTTTCAAGTTTACAACTAAAATTTAGATATCAATTTTGTTACATTAATGGTGGATTTGACATACAAAACCATTCGATTTTATCAATTAATGATACTGAAATTAAATAATTATTTTATTTTTAAGATATTATAGCTTGTCTTCCCGAGATACTCTCTTTAAAATGCAACATTAACACATTCACCTACCTTTCCTGCTACAAGTTGGTGTTGGATTAGACCAAACTCCTTCAGTGTTACAGTTAGTGATGACAGTACCCGGTGGTGGCATAACCGGTATTACAGCTGTAGAAACCCAGTTGCACCATAGGTTGTTACACCTGGTGTCAGTAATGTTGTCGCTCCATTGGCTGGTGCAGTAAGTGGACCACAATCTGAATAGTAGTGTATGATAATAGTTTGTTATACAATGATCTGTGACATTTTTCTGTCAATGCTCTCTATCATTGTATGCAGTTTTAAAGCAGTCACTTCAAAATTTTTCAAGGTATGCTCCATACAAGGGAAAATAAAAAAAGAGGAATAATTCTACAAAGACAGAAGAAAGAGTTATGCTTCCTGCGCACTGCACTTCCTCTCAATGTCCTCCATAATTGTGTGAAATATCAACTAAATCCCTTGAACATATTTGGGTTATGTTCCGGACAAGCATAATAAAATATAAAATAAGGGAGATAATTAAAAAATGGGCAAGATAGAGCTATAGTTCTTAGACAATGCACTTCCTCTCAATGTTCTCTATCATTTTTTGAATTATGAACCAAATCCATTGAATAATTTTTTAGTAATTTTTAGTACCGGTATACTAAAAGTGATTAACAGAGATAATTGAAAAAATGGCAAGGTAGAGTTATGGTTCTTAGATGCTGCACTTCCCCTATATGTCCTTTGTCTTTGAATGCAGGTTGAATAAATTCCATTCAGACTTTAAGAGTTATGCCCAGGGCAAGTAAATTTAATAAGGAGATAATAAAAAAGTAAGCAAGGTAGAGTTATGGTTTTGTACACTACTACCTCTCAATGTCCTCAGTCATTGTGTGAAGTTTCAACAAAATCCCTTGAATAGTTTTGGAGTTATGCTCCAGACAAAAGTGTAAATGTAATAAAACGAGATAATTAAAGTAAGCAAAGTACTGTTACAGTTTTTGTATAATGCACTTCCTCTAAATGTCCTCAGTAATTGTGTGAGAATTCAAAAAAATCCCTTGAATAGTTCTGGAGTTATGTTCCGGACAAAAGTGTAAATTTAATAAAGGGATATAATTAAAAAAGAAAGCACAATAGAGTTATGGTACTTGTACAATGCACTTCCTCTCAATGTCCTCTGTCATTATGTGAAGATTCAACAAAAGATATACTCTGGACAGAAGTGTTACGGACACACAGACGCACTCACTCACTGACAGAGACCATTACCATATCACCCTTCACTTCCGACATGGTGTAAAAAGGGGAAATAATTCTGTCATTATTCAAGATAGAGTTATGGTTAGTTTTGAAAGAATATAGATCTTAATTAACTCTTTACTCCATAGATACGCTTTTTCCCGCACAAATCACAGAAAGCCTTTCAAAACAGTGCAGGAAGAGTTTGGATTGCTCGTAACGAGCAATCGGAACACTTCCTGCACTGTTTTCCACTCTGTCAGTTAATATAAACATAACTCACCCATTGCTGATACGTGGCGAATTAATGCTTTCAATTTGGAAGAGTCCAAGAAAATGCTTTATATGGAGCATAGAGTTACCCAATTTTAAGATTAGCAAAAAATAATTAAAAGTGCCACTTTGATGCGTCATGTGCTTAAACTTGATTATCTGTGACCCTCTTTTCTAGAAGTGATGCAAAGTAAGCGGCTGGTGTAAATATGACAATACTGTTAAATTTAGTTTTTTCTGAAAGGATAGCTGCAACTCATATTTATTTCTTTATTTATTTACCAATTTTAATAACGTTAATATATTTAGAAAAATCAAGATGTTTCCGAAACTGAAAAGATAATTAAGATCCATTATCAAGTGAATGAGGTACAGGCAGTTAAACTGAGCTGGTCATTGCAATTAAATTTACACAATATTTTTTACTTGGAAAAACCTGACGGTACCCTTTTAACTTTACCATTTATTATTTGATTTTAAAATTGCTTATGTTTCTATGTAAGAAACATAATGGAGTTCTGGTAAAGCTTAGTATAAAGTTATTGAAAATCGACCAAGAGTAATAGAAGATACACCTTTCAAAATATGAACTGAAAATGTATCATTTTGCATTAAATGTTTCCGTTGGGAAAAACAGTTGGTACCCCTTAAAACCTTTACACTTTTATTTATATGAATAATAATAAAGTTCTGTGGTTTTATGTGTCAGATATAAACAAAATCAAAATCTGATAATTTGAAAACAAATAATAAAGATCTGTGAGTAAAATTATGAAAACTCAATTCTGATTGGAGAATTTTGAAATGTCTAACCTACTTCTCCACCAAGCTATCTGCAGCCCAGACCTTCAGCGCTCACAGTGCTTTTATTAACGTATTGCTATGTAACATTGCTTTAACATATATTCCATGTACCAAAGGAAACAATTACCACTATATTCAGCATGCTGGTAATTAAATTGTCTGCTGATACTAACCCTCCCATTTGTGTATAAATGTAAACAGATGAAGAAAAATGTACCTTTAATGGCACAAGTTGGACTGGGTGTTTCCCATGTGCCATCTGGCTGACATGTTCTGGTTGCTGTTCCTGTCAAATCGTAACCAGTATTACATGCGAAAGTAGCAACTCCCTGATACAGCGTATTGGTACTGCTGACAGCTCCATCAGTCGGGGCAGTTGGATTTCCACAATCTGACCATTTTGTATATATCCAAAACAAATAAAGGTGACTATATATTTGATACATATATATGACATACATTAAGTACTGCGAGTATATGTATTACGGATAAAATAAAACCAGAATGAAAAGTTTTCTACTGCACATTTTACTACATTTATTGTGTAAAGTCTTCACTTAAATGTACATACTGTTCTTGTTGGTGGACACATTATAACAGCTTATAAGTACTTATTAACACTGTTTGAATTACCCAAAGACCTTATCAGGAATTACCTTTTTCATATGCTTGTCTCTTTCACCAATTGCAAATGTGATGTAAAACTTTACTGACACATGCTTATTTTAAGGGTTTTTCATTCTCATTATATCATTTAAAAGTTAACAGTGTAAAAGAGAATTAACTTATTCCGATGATTAGGAAAATGCCATACATTTAAATGTAAACATGTCTTAACAGTATTGGTAAATTCCTTTTGTTCTCATAATTATGTTCCATACCCCAGACCTAACAACCACCTAAGGTGCTACTCTTATGCTTGGACAGAAAATGGACAGTCCAACAGAGAGCAGTCAGAATAAAAACTAGTTATTTAACCATATTTTATGGTGGATAAATATGTAAATTTTCACTGAATTTAAAGGGTTTAAATCTAAAGTATCAGTTAAAGAAGGCTTGCCACTACAAACAATTCTGTACCTTGTATTTCACATGTTGGAAGTGCACTCCAGCTTGGTCCTTGCTGGCATGTTATAGTAAATGTAGTACCACTCTTTGTGTAGCCCGTGTCGCACGTGACCGTAGCAGAATCCCCATATGTCGTCCCGGGTATATAAGTAAGAGCTGCATTGGGTACTGTTGCTTGTCCGCAATCTGATGAAATGATACAACAGTTACTGTTATGTGTCATAATAACGATACAACTATCTGAAGAAATGAAGAGCAACTTTTCCCCTGCTTTTTCTCATAATATATCAGTTTTAAGGACATTTAGTATTAAATCAAAATTGTATTAAGTATTGAAAGTGCAATTTTGAATTTTCACATCAGCCTAGATTCATTTAATATTTGTGAAACTTGAAGAGCTTTTCTGTAATATTGAACTAGATTAATGTTTTTCATCACTCAATGAAAACTCAAAATGGTGTTTTCATTACTTATATGTCTGTTTTACATGTATATCATAGGTGAGCCAATTTCAGCTAGATAACATTTGGGTGATTTAATTTCATTTTGACTACATTTGATATACCTTATATGCATTTTGAGCTTTCCAATGTGGGTTTAATTAATATAAACTTTCTTATGAAATTTGTAAAGTGTGACGAGATCAATTTCCATTATTTCCAGAAAGTCTGAGACCAGTGAGGAATAGTCACATTTATATGATTACAAAAATGGCAACAAAATCAAATCTAATAAATTTCATATATTTACATAATTATTCAGGATATCATAAAGCACCTAATTTTGTGACATTATAAACAAATATTGCAGTTTCAGGCTTTGTATGAAGTGATGTACATTGTGTGATTTTGATATTATCCCATATGAAAAGACTAAATATACACAGATTAAAATTCACAACACACCTTCAATCGTACATGTTGGACCTGAAGTCCATGTCTGATCTGCCTGACATGTTATGGAATTACCACCAGTCTGAGTGTAGCCTGTGTTACATGTTACAGTTGCTTGTGCTTGATACAACGTTCCTGATGACACGGTATTTACTGTTCCATCAGTTACAGTAGGTGTCCCACAATCTATGGAAACAAAAACTATGTGTCACACAAGAACAATTATTACATAAACCATAAATACAACAAGTTGGCTACTTTAAAAAGCATCCAATGGTTAGGTCTTATAAAAGATGTGTCAATTAAAGTGAATGAATGTGTAAGGTTGGTTCCTTGTACAGGGTACAGGGATTTAGTCGGGAATATTGCCGATTTTTTGTAAAAAGTGCATTTTGGCACATGATTGCCAACATCGTTATTTTTCTTTGTCTTTCACAGAGTCATTACTGCTCAAGAAATGTTGGCAGACGGCCAGGGCGGAAACAACGATGCACATGGGCAGTCCCCTGAAACTGAAACAGGGCAAAAAAAGGGGGAAATGTCAAAGTTCATTGACAAAGTGGAGCCAATCCTGAGAATTATGACGGACACTCTTAAAGAACTGTCAAAACAGTAAGAAATTGTCAACTGTGGCTGAGAATGTAGACAAACTGCAAACAGAAGTCACTTCACTCAAAAGAAAGTTGCCACTAGAAGCAGCAGCAGGACCATCTTGTAGTAAAAGACAGATTTGTACCTGAAGTATTATCTTCAGACAGTGAGGTCAAAGATGAAATAGGAAACCTGGAGCTCATTGTAATCAGTGTAGACTAATTATTTGAAACCAAGGATCAAGACGAAGAAAATCACGATGATGTTTTCTTTGAGGATATTGAACAATTCTTTAAAGAAAAGACAGCTGCAGGTGATAAAGTCTCAGATAAGATGGCACAGGTTGCAAATGCCAGTCTTAGGGGCATATTTGATGACGAAAAATTTAAAGAAATGAAAGATTTAAAACATTACACCTTATGCAATCATCTAAAGAAGTGGATAAAGGTCAAATGCGTGAATTTGTCACAGACACGTGTAAGATGATGATGTCAACCATAATATCAAACATTAACACAAGACGTGACATGATGTATAAAAAAAATGTTACTACGAGTAAAGTCACAATGCATGGCAACAGTTCCCTCAGTGACTAAGCTGTTTGGTGATAAAATTAAGAGGATATAAAGTCATTGGCAGAGAAGGACATACAAGTGATGCCAGTAAAACTTTTTTAACTAAAAAGGGGGGTTGTGCAGCAGTCATCATACCAGCAGAGTAACACCCCCACCCCCACCCAAACAGAAACACATTCAGTCGACATCAGAGACACAGAGTCCAAGATTACAGCCACCAACAACAAGAAAATATTGGTGGAACTGATGGATGCTCCCCAAGTGAGTGTTTGATTCTGTACCAGCTACTTGGTTGAAAAATACCAAACTTCATAGCAGGAACAATATGTGGCTTTGCACTTCACAGAACTCATTTGCAAATCATTGAACCAGAACAAAATGACACTATGCACAGATCCTAACTAGTTTTACCAAATTAAAACCAGAGGTTGTAGTTAAATAGCGTCATGATGACAATATGCACATCTCCACTTGGTAATGATGCATCTTAGCAAGTTTCAGAAAATTCCAACCAGAAGTTGTAGAGAAATAGAGCAGTGAAGAATTTGGTCACAGACAGAATGAAAGGGCCATAACTACGTGAAAAATCATTGAACCAGAACACAAACACAGCAAGTTTTACAAAATTAAAACCAGAGGTTGTAGCAAATAACGTCATGATGACAATATGC